>VZRZ01004936.1:1977608-1992173 GCA_013398175.1 Climacteris rufus | reverse complement strand
CGGCCGCGGCCGAGCCCCGAGCGCAGCGCGGGCAGAGCGGGGCCCGCGGGGCCGGACCCGCCCCCGGGGAGGCCGCGCAGCTCCCTCCGCGCAGCTCCGCGGATGCAGAGCCGGGGGCTTGTCACAGGCATCGGGCGCTCCTGCACACTCATCCCCGGGTGTCCGTGTGTTTACAGGAAATAAAGGACCTCTGATGCGAGGAGCACGATGAAATTCGGTTGCCTTTCCTTCCGACAGCCCTACGCGGGATTGCTCCTAAACCAAGTCAAAACAGTAGAGACTCGCTGGCGTCCTTTGCTAGCAGGCTACAAGAACTGCACCATTGCTATTCATATAGCTGTTAAGGACTGGGAAGATGAAACATGGAGAGAAATTCTTCTGAATAGGTTCGGCATGACGCCAAAACAACTGCAGGATTTGTTGCATGAAGGGGAAAAATTTGGCAGAGGAGTTATTGCGGGTAAGGATCCTTGGGTTTTATTTTCCAAGCAAACTTTCAGTCCCTTAACAGACACTCGAATACACATCTGCTTTACGTGTTTGCGCTCATCAGGACATTTCTTTAATACTTGGAAGAAGTGGAGCCTGAGTTGTGCTGCAGGGTCTATTTCAGTTCCTGTATATTTCAACATAATACATGTCAATTCCACGCTCCTTGCATTTGGAGCTCTTGTTGAAAGCATTTTGCAATACTCATGGTCAAACGAATTCATGACATTGCAGTGCTTTGCATGCCATTCTAGAGTATACATAAATAAATCTGATTTCAGTTTTACAAATCTGCCACTCTTGGTATTTGGGCAGTGAAGAAGTTTGTTTTTGTAACACACTGTCCAGAGGGAGTGATGTTTCATGGCATAAATTGTGCTGACATACAGTGGATGTTGCTGCACTATATGCTCACAAAGTTTTTATTCAGCACTCATTTTGCACTATTTCCTTGTAGGTGTCTTTGCTACACCATCTGACTTGCGTTGTCATTTGAGTATTTTTAGTTATTCCTGCACAACAAATTAATTCTATCACACACACTGAATATTGTTGTGGTTTTACAATGCTGAAAACTGTAGGTCCTACATAAGATGCAGATTTGGAGCCTTGACATAAATTGCACTCAGTAATGGAGGAGATATCAAAGCTTCTTTGATCTTTATTTTAACATTTTTAATGATTAAACTATATACAAATTCCCTCTCGTGACATTAAGAGGCTTCTGGAGAGCAGGAATTTCCATATAGTTTAATGATTTTAAAATGTTATTAGAACAGTGGCTTGAGAGGAGCAGAGAGAGTTTTATGCTTTAATGAAGCTGTTCCAAGGCCAAATGTAGCTCAGGAGTTTTGGTAGCAGCTGTGTCTCCTTCTCTGCTGCTTTTCATAGAATTCTGCATCACTGGGTTATGGTGATTTTAACTGTGTGCTCCTCCTTTTCTTCACCCATCTGAGTTGAGTCACATGGACTTCTGGAGCAAACAGCACAGGTGGGAGGTGTGCATCCCTCTGTACTCTTCTGTAACAAACTGGCTGTTCTGTATGTCCTCGGGGAGGGTTACTTCTGGAAAATTTTCTCTAGGAGATCAAACTGGCAACTAATTTTGTATTTTAATTTTACAATACAGGATTAGTTGACGTCGGAGAGACATCACTATATCCAGAAAACCTGCCTCCTGAAGAGATTCTGGAGCTGGAAAACAAAGCCGTCCTCAGTAATCTAGAACAGAAATACTTGACTGTTGTTTCAAATCCCAGGTGGCTCCTGGAACCAATTCCTGCCAGAGGGAGAACAGGGGTGTGGCAGGTGGACATTCCTGAAGAACTGATCCCTTCAGAAGTGTAGGTGTTGCCCCTTAATATTATTTTTCCTGCCTAAATGCAAACTTGTATTCAAGATGCCAACTTGTGAGTGACATCAGCATCTTGTTTAGGATTCCCTTCCAAAACTGTTTGAAATGGCAAACACATTTGAAGAACTGCTCTTTTGAGGCAAAACAAACAAGATGTGTTTTTTTATGACTATTACAGGAAATTATTACTGTTTTCCTAGGTTTTTTTCCTATATAAACAACTAAGTAAATGCCATTTTTTAAATGCATGGTTATGGATTGTGTGGCAATTTAAATGTAAATAATACTGATTTTTCATGTCTGCATCTCTAATTAGAGGAAAATTGTGCTTAAAAGCAGGCTGCCACAATTAATAGGACATCTTTCCCAGACCACTCCTAATCCTGCCTTTGGGACAGATTGTTTTCATTCACAATTCAGGTACACAAGATATGTTTATGATGGATATGGCTCTGTGACCTGACACATTTCAGAAAGGCCATTATGAGAAGGTGCTTGTACAAAATGAAATTAAGCAAGTGTTACATTTTTTTTCTCTTATTTAAGATGAAAAATACCAGTTATCTTTGAAAATCTAATACTGAATTCAAGACAAATGTGAAGAATTACAAACAGTAGCCACGAAGTTTTTGGTACTTTTAAGAGTTTTTCAAAATTCACACCTTGCATTACAGTGAAAATCCTTTCAATTTTCTGGAGCAAGGCATGGCTATGAAAACAGGAACACTGGCAGAGTTTCCTGGAGCACTTAGGCAACTGTTCCCCTGGAGTACACAACCGCTGCCAGAGCTGTGCAAGGTGCCTGGCACACCCAGCACTGGGCCCAGGTGCCTGCGGAGCCCCCGGCTGCCCCACCGTGGGGCTGGGCCCTGACTGGGCACAGAGAGAGGAGCAGCTGCTGCCAGCAGGGCTGCAGGGGGGAGTGACTGCGGGGCAGCGCTGGGGGAAGCAGCAGCAGCTCCCCGGCCCCAGGGGGGCCCTGCTGTGCCTCGGCCCAAGGGAGGGGGCAGAGGCTGGAGCTCCTCCGGGTTTGGCCACGGTGCAGCGGCACAGGCACCTCGAGCACCTGCCCTGGCACTGTGCTGGGCAGGCGAGGCCTTCCCCAGTCTGTGCCTCTTCGCCCTTGGACCTGCTGTGCACGGCCTGCTCTCCTCCTGGGAGCTGGTTTCTCAGGCAAGCTCAGTGGCTGCTTTTCTTTTCCATGGCAATGTGCAGGCAAATGGATGTCCAGTGAAAATCCTGCAGGTGTTTAATGTTTTGTACCAGACCTTTGCTTATACTTCATTAGATGATGGGGGAAATGTCTTCTACAATTTGGGTTGTAGTAAAAATGAAATTAAAAAATGTAAAGAGAGTTAATTGCCACCACCTTGAGACCACAATAGCACAAGCGCTAAGAATTTTAGTGACAAAAGAGAAATGTGGATGTTAAAAAGGACAGTGGGGTGTTTTAAATCTGAAATTTAGGCTGAATAAAACAGTGTGATGCAGACCTGTAAGGTCATACCCAGCCTTGTGGTTTTGTTGCTTGGTAGCAGAGAAGTGTGAGATTTTTCAAAGTATACAATCTGATCTAGAAACCCAGCCACCCTTACTTTTCAGCCACTTTAGCATGGAATGAACATGTAGACAACTCTGTGATGCTGACACATACCTTCTCAGCCTTCAGCCACTGCCACAAGAAAACTGCACGTCTGATACAGCAAGACACAGCAAATAAAAAATGATGAGAATATCTTTTCATTTTACATGTTCAAAATACTTGGAAATAATCAATGTATATTCTAGCAGCATTTCTGCTATGCAGGGTTTTCTGCTATGCAGAAATGCTACCTCAGGAGCCAAGAAACAAATGACAGAACATTTACAGCCATCCTCATCTCACATGTAGTAAAGGCTTATTTCTCTGGAACAGCAGTCTGTCCCACTAAAATATTCTGAGAGCTAGTTTGTACATGGGGAGGTACACTGCGTCTTCTTTCTTGTGCTAGCAAGTCATTGCACCAGCCAGATTTGGAAAATGGCACAGCCTTCTGGTGAATCTGTAACAAGGGAGGTGACAAGTGAAGCTTGTCATGGTCGCACTTTGAGAAATTCTCAGAAGTCCTCTCCTTGCTAGTACTTCCTCTTCAAACAACTCTTCATGAATCACTGCACACTTTCCCTCATCACCCCAGCAAATGGACTCAAATCAATCACTTTCAACAACATCCCAGAGCTTCTGCCAAAAGCTGAGATATGTGGAGGCACTGCTTTGGTTAGAGCTCCCCCCAGGTGAATTCAGGTGCTCCCTTCTTGATCAGTGTCAGTCAGTTGAAGTTTGTAGAGACCTGCCTTCTCTTGGGGATCCAAAGGCAGCATCACTAACTGCTCTTTTGTCACATACTGGATGGGGAGGAGAAGCCTGACTCCTCAACTCCGTTGGCCAAATCACAGGAATTTTTCAGTGGGTAAAGCTCCATTTTAAATAGTTTTTTCTTGGTTTGAGTAAATTTTTCAGTTGAAGCCATTTAGCTTGGCAGCCAAACTGCCCTGCAGACACCCAGCTGAAAGGAAATGACTAACTGACACAATCCCAAGGGAAAATTCTCCATCATCACTATGACACCCATGCCGTGCTGCCGTGACATCAGAGCAGCATCCACTGCCCCAGTGGCATGAACAGCAGCAGCAAGTGCTAAACACCACTCACTGCTTTTCATTTACAGATTTTTTTTTAAAATTCGAGCCAAAAAGTAAATAAAACCACAACAAAATTTAAAGTGTGGGATAGGATAGCACTGGATTGTGTTTCAGGCAGTAGCTGGTCCACAGGCAGGAAAAGGGAGCTCTGCAGCATCAGGAATGGAAGCACTACAGCCAAGTTTTCCAGGTACAAACCTTGCACACGTGCAGAAGTGTCCATGTGCCCCTTGCTCTCACTGCCATGCTAACACTAAAGAAACCAGACCCATGGTATTTAATCTACCTAAACTGTGGGTTACCTTAACAGAGAGCAGCTGCACAGATTTGGGAATATCAGACATCTACTTTTATAAGCTACAGGACTACACATTTCACAGACTCAATTTCATAGACTCAAAGCACCTGTAAGTGCAAGACAATCTGTCAAAGCAGGTCTTTCTTCAGACAAGAAAATGCTAAAGCAACATCAACAAGTTCCTATCTTGAAAAGTTTAATCATTTACACCGACCAACACAAAGTTGGTAATGAAGACCAAGCTATGACATTTATACCACCTAACCCACAGCTGTGAAACCTACAACAAATATTTCTGGCATAGACCACACAATGCACGGGGGAACAGCTTATTAAACAGCCAGTCTAATGGGAGAATGGTGTACATGCTGCTCAAGAAGAATCCAAACATGAAACTGGAAAAGCAACAAAAACAACACGTAACTCCCAAGCCAGCATAGAAGTTGAAACACACGAAAATTTACGTAGCTAACTCAAAAGCATCATGTAAGTTGCCATACCTTCTGCTTCCCCCCACAAAAGCTTTCCAGCATTGCCTGGGAAGTGTAACACTCTTGTGCTCCTGTGGTTGAGACAACGATTGTGGCTGAACAGAAAAAGAAGAGGTACTATGCTAAGGCATCCCAAACCATTTAAAAGAGACACAAAAATCAAGTGTATATTTAGGACCTAAAAGACACCTGGAATAGCATAGGCATTTCATACAGGGTTTTTAAAAAAATACTTTTAGATAATACTTATACTGTACACAACAGGACTTTTAAACAATATATTACACTGCTAAAAATGTTCATATAAATACTATACAGGCAAGCGTGCAACCAACCCGTTAGGAAGGTTCACAAATTAGACAACCACATATTTCTGGAAAAGCTCTCAGATTATCTTCATGATTTCTGATTTGTGTAATCCAAGCCACTGGTTCAGCAATACCAATTTTAAAGGAATTGGGAACAAGGCATGAGATGAAATACATTTGTCTGGTGATGACCAGTTCAAGTTTAATATGCTACTGTCATCTTAATCTGGCATATCAATGTTTAACTTGGGAGGTGGAATCACATATTTTCCAGGACTCTGTGTAATGACCACTCCAGTCTTTTTTCGAAACATTGGTGCAATTTTTGGCGGTTCAGGCAGTGGTGTTTCTTCTGTCTCCTCATTGTCTTCATGATGAAGATCATAAGAGATATTTCCATATTCTCGTAAGAATGGGAAAATTTCAAGCAGAAACTGGCAAAAGTCTTTGCGAATTCCAAACCACCCTAAAAGAGACCCAATCATTTTACATTATTAACAGAATGAACACTTAATTAAGTAGACAGACTATTTAAGTTCTCTTGACTGTTTGCGTATAAATAAGATTTGTTAGTGCTGCTTCTCAGTTTTCCTTACCCCTATCATAACATTACAATTCAGGTTATATACACATAGATACACATACAGAATCTGGACGTGCATTTGCACAGCTCCATGTCTGCACAGGCATCCCTGTGTGTATATCCATGTGTATAAATTACAGCTGCACTGCCACAGCAAGGATCCATTTCGTTTTACACATTGCACAGTGTCAGGTCACATCAGTACAGAGCAAAAACTTTGCATCTCAACCAAAGCAAGCAGTGCCACATGGGAGGATACTCTATACACTGAAAACTTCCTACAATCACCTGAAAACAATAGTAACAGACATGTGAATTACTTCATGTGAGTATACACAGAAAAGCCCTTTCTGAAAATACAAATCTTAAAAAAATACATTAAGCCTTGATTTTTAATCTGTTTCCAGGATTCTGAAATACTTACAGTGATTGCCTCCTTTTTGTCCAAATGTTGTTGCCATTAATGTTATCAGTGAAAGCCAGAGAGGAACAAATATGGGTATGAAAGAAAAAGAATTATGCCCATCCAGTCTGTGTACTAGCAAGATCTAAATGGAAAAAAAATATATACAATGTCAGTTTAATGACAATATTCACTTTCAAACTGCTTAAAGCATATATTGATCTCAGATCTTTAACTTTACACATTTGTGAGGAAAAAATGGCCTTCACAGAAGCATGTAGTTACAGTTCCAGCATGATAGAGATTTTACTCAAAAAGCTTTAAAGGAACATAGAATTCGTGTTTGTCTTTCATATTTGCTGTTAATATTTTATTGCAAAACAAAATATAGCATTTTCATTTCAGTAAGTTCAACAGCCAGCATTAATTAATTACTGAAAAAAGAACAAGCCACAAACTCATTATGCCTTTTCCTACCTCAAATGTGAGCAGTGGAACTACAATGGTCATCCAGCTGACAGCCATGGTTATGTGTGTCCTCCTCTGCTCAGCAATCACATCCATGGAGCGCAGGAACAGGACAGACCACACAATGTAATAGAGCACTACCAGGCACAGGAAGGACATCAAGATCCACAGTGGAACACAAACAACCTGAAAGAAAGACATTTGATTTGTTTCAGGTGTGGGTTTTTTAGAAAAAGTGAGTCTACATATTCAGTGTAAACAAGAAAATTAAGTCTTTAACTAATATAATATCTAACAGAAAGGCATCAAACTCATGTGTGCTGTTAGGAGCCATATCAGCTGTCAGGGGTTCTCTTTCTAAATCCCATCAAGCTGAAACAATTTAAGTCAATGCAGTTCAACTTCAGTAACACTTCTGTGATTTTGCATGGGCTCAAACTCTACTTGACATTGATTTTAGCAAGTATTTCCTACTCTGGACATCTTACTTGCGAGAGTTCCAATCCTTTCTCAAGTTTTTTAACAACAGAAAGGACAGACACAACCATGCCAGATTGTCAGTTTTATGGTAGCTTACAAAAACCCAGACACAGAAACAGCACTTTTGTATTCCAAAGGCACTTGGGACAGGACATCTCAGCAGTTTTGACAGTGACCACTTGCACATTAAGTGGATTTACATGCATGGTAACACAACAAACAAAACTAGTTATTTACCACACTGTATTTACCAATGCATTATCTAACTCTCCAATCATTTTCATGGCATGTTTAGTGTTCCCATTGGAAACTTTTGGTTAGGATTTCTCTTTCCACTGCTACTCAGAGATTAACTGCAGTTGATGGCACATTCCTCTCCCTCAGAGGATGAAATGCCCAAAGAACAGCCTCTGGTTCCCATGACCACTGAATGAAATGCCAGACCTTCAGTGAAGGATTGCTAAGTGAGCAAAAATGGAATCATGGACTGATCACATATTAACAATGCCCTAGAGTAAATATCTTTATGAAATCCAGCATTCAAACAAAGATAAGAAGAAAACACTTGTTACATACAAGCCATGGCCATCTGATGATCTCGTCTAGTCTGAGTGCAATAAATATGAACTGTAGAATATTGACTGAACACAAGATTTCCAGCTAGAAAAAGAAAAAACATTAGTTAACTCTTAGTATGATAAAGTTATTTTCAGGATAACCAAGGAATCTGCAAAAGGACTTTTCTGACCCCATGATTATCACTGCAATATGAAAATCCATTTGCATTTACATTTGCTGTTACTAAGCATCCCTAAATTTGTGTGGGTGTGATCCCAACTGAATACCTGTAGAGTCAGCTGTTTCCATGGAAAGACCTTCCAGGTATTTAAAAAAGTAAAATAAAAAAATAAAAGCACTAACAGCAACACTTAGTGTGATCAGAGAAATAAGAAAAGCCAAACTAATCAGAATGAAAAAAACAAAGCATCGGAAAACAACTAAATTCTTCATACACGAAATAGTGCTACAATTTAATGAAGTGGTTAAAAGACCTTCAACTTAAAATTAGCACAATTAATCTTTTAGGATATTTAGTAGTTTCAGTAATGGACAAAACTACCAACAGTCTAATTTAAAAGTCCAAGGTCTATCTAGGGGAAAAAAGAAATACACGGAATACTGGAAGATGACATCTAAATTCAAATAATTTACCGTGTAGTTAAAAGATATTTTGAATGACACTGAAGGCATGGGTTTTGCAGCAAAGGAGAAAAGCAATACTTCTCATTAAAATGTTAATGAAAGCTTTTCATGAGTCCTGCTTGCCAGAAACTGCCCATCGTTAAACTTAAAAAAAAAAGTCTGTGTCTAGCTTGAGAAAAGTGAAACAATGAAACACCATCAGACTTGGCAAGATTCTATTTCTAAAGTTTATGGGCAGCCCTACATGGGTAGGAATTTCAAAGATCACAGAATAATTATCTGAAAAGACCAATTGAAGCTCTTTAATCTGAGTTAGAAACATTATTCATTTTAATAAAAATATGTAGTTATGCAAGGCCTCTTTTGAATGTAGTATTTTCTCAGAAGGCAGACACTACACGCTACTTTTCATTGACATACATCATTTTGTGATCTGGATAAAAGCCTTTGAAAGCCACAGTTCAGGGAATCAAAAATCCAACTGGCAGCAGGCACTTGCCAGCTTCAGGGACCACACCTGTAAAGTCTGCACTGTTGAACTACAGTTACTTTAAAAAGACTAGAAAAGCAGATGTAAAATAGCCTGTGGTACAAAATTTTCTCAAAAGAATAAGCCACCAAAAAGCCTCCACACTCAAGCATAAGACCAAGCAACGTGAAAGCTGCAAGAGCAGAGAGGGATAAAAATGTAAAAATGAGAGGATAAATTGCTAGAAATAATTTTTAGAAACAAGTTAACATATGAGATCTATATGGCAAGTGCATGTATAGTTGCAGTGGCTAGGCTCACAAATTAATGAATT
This sequence comes from Climacteris rufus, assembly GCA_013398175.1. Classification (NCBI taxonomy): domain Eukaryota; kingdom Metazoa; phylum Chordata; class Aves; order Passeriformes; family Climacteridae; genus Climacteris; species Climacteris rufus. The sequence continues at coordinate 1,982,611 of VZRZ01004936.1, read as the reverse complement.
CAATATGCTTTAAAGAAATGGTACTTTACTGACTATAAAAAGTCTAACACAAAAAAGGAAGCTTTTACTGAGTCCACCACATTGCAGAGACAAAACCCACCATATACTTACTGAGCACCTAATCAGTTGCAGAATAGGAATGAGCAGATAATGTATTTCAGACTAAGTACTTATAAAAATAGTACTAGATTAACAACTACTTTGATTACTCAAGTTAAAAATTAATGTCCTGGATTAAAGACAGATCCCTCTTATGTTTCTAGCAAATGAAAGGGAAATAATGAAATCTTCACAGAGTACGAAGAAGAGAAAGTAGAACAGCACTGAGTGAAGATGACTAAGAGTAAAAAAAAGATAATAAAAATTAGTTGAGACAGCTGTTGCCTTTTATGGATTCCACTTTCTTCTGCCAGTACTTAGCAGCCGTGCAGTCATCTGTAAATCAATGGGCAATCAAGCATCACCCAGTAGAAGGCAAGTACTTCTACACAAATTTTACTCTTAGGAATGTTCTGTGAACAGAACCCTGCAAAATAAAATTTTATTGGCAAATGTTTCAAAATGAAGAACTTACTACATCAGTTTACCAACCATCCTAACAATCACTTACCAAAAATATTTCTCTCCAATGATAAACTCACTTTATGCTAACATTAAAGAAACAGTCCCTTGAAATTAAAATATCTGAAAAAAGCTGAATCTCATCTAAAAAAGCAGATTTTTAATTGTCATGAGGTAGTTTGAGGACATAGCAAAACAAAAAACTCCTTAAAAAAATTCAATATGAATTCCAAATTTATTGCAAAATGCTACAACTGTGGGAGAATCCTTCCAAGGTTTTTCCAAAACCAAAAGAAGTTAGAGAGAAGATAGAGGCACCAAATAAAACCCAACTGTTTTATGCCTACCATCCACATTCCCAAATGAAAGATTAAACACACAGACTGTGATATTAAGACGTTTTCAGCCCTGATTAAGTAGGTCTCTGGAAATTCAATTCTGCCTAGAGATAGAGCTTACAATCAGTGGAATTCTTTTCTGTTGTTGCCATATAAGTGTCCAGTATTGGTCCATATTGCAGGGTTCCCAGAGAGTTCTTTTAACACACAATAATAAAAAGGCAGATTCAAAACATGCTGCAATTTGGTAGTTGAAAAAAAACTAGAAGACACTAGAAAAAAATTCATTATTCCTGATTTCACTCCCTTTCAATTAATTGGACTGATGCAGTCCTCTGTGTTGTGCTTTCCTGAGACAAAGTGCCCCAGCACTGCTCCCCAGTCACCCCGAGTTCCACAGATCCCAAAGGAAGCCTCACCTCCAGACTCCGGTCGTGTCGGAATCCCCACACACAAGCTGCAACCGAGACTGGAGACACAAAGAACAGTGGCATGAAGACCAGGAGCCAGAAATGGGTCCCTCTTTCAATCCTGTCACACACCAGGACTTCAAACATCAGCAGCAGCAGGTGGATGCCTACTGCAATTAACATAGCTTTGAACTCCACACAGGTTTCTCCTTCTGCTCTGAAGAGAGGATAAGGAAGCATTTACTTGCCAGTAAGAAAGCACACTAGCCTGCAAACATCCCAAGGCACTTGCTTAAGTTTTAGATATTAGCACTTCTTTTTAATACACACACACATTATACCCAAATAGTCACTATTAAGCTCCACTCCTAATGACCTAACAGGATTTCTTGCCCATAAAGCTGCACATTGAAGGTATTTTACTCAAAGGGTGCAGAAGAATTTTTACAACTTGAAAAATTTTCTACAGATTCTATAGCTGGGCAGATAAAACAGGATTTCTTTGCTACTATATCAACACCTAGGTATCGTGCAGGCTGTTAGGAAATAAGATAAATTTTAAATGATCTGTTTGATTTTTGCACCAGCTTTCACTGAATCAACATCTTTCCCCAGAATTTATTTATTTACCCAAGTCAGAGTATTGCAAGAGATATTTACTGTTACTAAAAGTAAAATGCCTGTAAAATGACAGCACACACAAAGCTTTCCTTACACCAGTAGAACCATTACTAGAACGGGCAAACAAGACCTGGACAACACAACGTGGGTGTATCGGGAGATCTGTGCACCAAATTTTTTCATTTCATATTCACCACAGACAGAAAAGATGGTTACATTTATTGCACTTATATTTAAGATCATTCTTCTTTTGTCCTGGGATTGTCAAATTCACATTCTACTTGAATTACCAAACAACTCAACACTGATGTATTGAAAGATGTGGAGCTTATTTTACCCTAGACTGACAACATACATGATGTTCCCTCTGTTTTGCCATCCAACATCCTCAACTTACCGATACTGTGGGTTTCTGGCCCATACTCCTGTTCCCACTGAGGCACCAACAATCACCATTAACTTCCACAGCCATATTGGGGCAAACACGGCCCAGTAACTCCACTGAATTTTGTCATCCAGACGTAGAGAGAGCAGCACAGAGAAGAGCAGCAGGCAGGCATAAATAAGGAATTTGCTATCAAACAAACAAGGAAAAAAACTCCAGTCAGGAATCAAGGCAGGCAACTTCACATTAACTCTGCAGAGAACAACAGTATCAGTCATAGCTGACATTTCATTGGGATACTTCTTAATAGAAAACACATGTCAAACTTCTTTGCAAAGAATCAAATATTTCATCATAGATATAGCATGTCATCTCTTTCACTTATAAAACCATTGCTTCAAGGAAACACATCAAAAGTATTTTTTCACGACATTCTTGGTGAAAGGACAGATATAAATAGCTCCTTTCCACCAGGATCCAGTCAGGAGCTGTATTAGAGGCCCAGAAACATCCCAGCTGCACATGTTTTTAAAAAATGTGTTCTGTTGTACAAATCAAATGAAGCAGTTTTTGATGTTCAAAATCGAGTTACATAATTTATGAAATTTTATCCACACCACTTTTAACTAAAGGTTAAAAGCTATTATGAATTGTAATAGGTCGGAGTGCAGATAATTGGTTTTCTGAATTCAGTAAAAAACATAATAGCAAAAACCCAAACCTAGAGGTTAAACTTTTAGCAAAGTTACTGATTATACACTGAAGCCTCTAACTGCAATGCTGAGGATGCTGCTTACAAGTTTAAAATAGCTACATTGATATAGTTTGTAACAAAACCAATTTAAGAATGAATAAATGTATCTGGATTACTTGAGCAGCAGCACAGCAACCGTTTGTACCACCAAAAATCAGACAAAATAATTACATAGTAGGCGATTTCCTCACAGGACAGGAAGGGGAAAGTCATCCACCCATTCACCAGAGGCTCACAGACTGCTTTAGAAAACACGTAATTAGGCTTCAACACCATTTTAGTGAAGTAATTGTATGTATTTTAAAACATGGATAACCTAAGGAACAGAATAATGCAGCAACAGTCAGGAATACCACCACTGCTCCAACAGCACAACTCAAACTACCCACTTTCACTCACATCAAATAACAAAGCATTCATCAGATCAGCATTGCTACGTTTAGATATCAAGCTGTTTTGTCTCTACTCAGAACAAGTGTCTCATCTGCCCCTTAATAACGAACAGCAATTTATTGTGTCAGCATCTCTTCACATGCTTGATGAAACTACCTCGGGATAGGATGATACAAACCAGTCACTCTTCATAGCAACAAAGAGATGTCTCAGCTCCTCGGCTAGTCATGCTTTTTTAATATTTGCGTAATTTGCACTTTTCCTGGCTCCTCAATAAATACAGCAGTAAAATGCCATGTGGTAAAATACCACTGCACCCCGAGTGTTCCAGTAGCATCAAAACACGAAGGTATCTGCACAAGGGCAACATTCAGCTGCTCATTCATCACTCAGCACACAAATGAGGAGCAAACATCACTCTGCAGTAACAAAACTTCATAAGCTCCTGGGACTTATGCTCTTACTTTTCCATTACTCCCAACCACACATGTTTCAATTGTTTATTTCAGCCTCTGCAACAATGCATTTCCTGGAGCTTTGGTTACCCTTCTGTTTGTCTGGACAACTGATTGAACACAGCCTGCTGTAATTGCCATCATGTAAGGCCTCTTTCACGTGTAAGGTTTTTCCGGGACTCTCAGCACCTCAAGCCACCTTCCACAAGTTACTTGCAGGCTCTTATTCTGTGCTGGTAAACACCGTTAAAATTTAACTCGTTCAGTTTCTTTAAAGGTTACATGTATCTGTATTTGCCTGGAAAGCCAGCAGTGACTGTCACACTGTTAATTTCAAGGGAACCAGAGGCACACTCTCCTCCCGCGCTGCTCCCCGTGTCGCCCAGGGTTATTCACGCCTGCGAGAGCGGAGCCTCCGCCGCACGGAGGTGCCTGCGCGGGGGCGTGCGGAGCCTCCGCAGCCCAAAGCACCGCCGTGAAACATTCAACCACCAGAAAGGGCCTCGGAGTAACCTGAGAGAGTTACACAATAACAAAGCAGATGACTGGAAACGGGGCTGCAAACCAGATGCGGAGCGCCCGCGTTCCCAGCCCCCTCACCGCGAACCAGCCCCGGGAAGCACGCTCCGACACCCGGGGTGCTGGGAAGGGTGGATTCGGTGATCTCAGAGGTCTCTTCTGACCTGGTTGATTCGGTGCTCTGGGCAGGAAACCGGCCGGGAACGGCGTGTTCCAAACGCCGCCCGAGCCCGCGGTGCGGAAGGGCCACCCGAGGCCGCGCTCCGCTCCAAATGCTGTCGGGTCCCGCAGCCCGCGCTGCTCCCGGCCGGACTCCCGGGCTAAACCTGCCGGGCCGGCGCTGCCCGTGCGGCGCTCACCTGGGGTTGAAGTCCTGGAAGAAGCCGCGCAGGTTCATCGCGGCCCCTCTACCAGGCGCTCATGGCGCGGCGCCGCCACCGCTCCAGGGCCTGGCCTGCCCGGGCCTCGCCACCGCCCCGCGCATGCGTGCGGGCCTCTGCCGGGAGCCGGGCGGGCCGGGCACCGCCGGGCTTCGTGGGCGGGTACTGCGCATGCGCGGCGGGCGGG
>VZRZ01004936.1:1964624-1977518 GCA_013398175.1 Climacteris rufus | reverse complement strand
AGGGGCGGGGAGGGGAGGGGCGGGGCTGGAAGGGGCAGAGCGGCCCCGCCCCGGCGCTCTCACGTCACCCAGAATTTTTTCCTCATTTCTGACCCAAACCCGCCCTCTGCCATTGTGGAGCCACTCCCCCGGGTCCTGGTGCTACATGGCCTTGTAAAACATCCCTCCCGGAGCTCCTTTTTGCATGGACGGTGCTCCAAGATCTTCCTGGAGCCTTCTCCAGGTTGAACAGAGTTTGGATGACTGTTTCACAATCTCTGGGCAACTCTGGGGCATTTTTGTCTCTGGGACAATTAAATTCCAGGACATTTAGGGACAGCTCTATGAAATGTAGCCATAATCCTGTGCTCACTGAGAAATGTTTCAAATATAAATGTAAAAAAGCCAAACAAACTATGTATGTACCTTCTTGGACACAAAATATTGGGTACTAAAAAGCTTCGGCCAAGCTAGAAAAGATATAAGAAGAATCAAAGTGGACTTCAGTTAAACAAATAATGGTCAAAGAGAACTGGGGTTTCTGTTGTTTTGGGTTTGTTTGCTTGCTTGCTTGTTTGTTTGTTTAAGTGAAAGTAATTAGCTGTTGGAACAAATGACCCTGAGAAACAGGAGATTTTTCATTTTTAAATAAAGTCTGTATGGCCCTCTGGAAGGTAGATGCTAATCTAACTCAAGTCACCGAGCTTGACTGTAACAAGGGTTATGAAATTTTGTAGCAGATCAGGATATTTTATATGATGACTCCATGTCAGGATAGATTATCTGGTGACAGTTTCTTGAGCTGAAAATCCCCAGAGCTCCTCCCTCAGGGTTATATTGCAAGTGAGATGCTAATAAGGAAAAAGATCAATCATATCCTAAGCTTTAGTTTTTGCAGAAAGATGAAACAAAGTAAATGGTCTAAGTCTTCCACCAGTGCTAATAGGACTCTTAATTTATACCAGCTAAGGAGCTAAGCTTATGTGCAGTGTGATTTGTTAAATACTATAGCTACCCATAGCCCATGACAGTACCCATTAGTTACTACAGATCCACTCAAAGATGTGATTCATCTGGAGATACTCACTGGCAGATTGTAGATACAACTGCAACTCCATTGGCAAGAGCACAAACGCTGTCAGACCTCCACACCAGGAGCTTTCTGCACAATCTATTTGACCGATAAAGCAAGGGCATGTCAAAGGCTACAAGTAAGCAAGGACATGCCAGCACAAGTAGTGGCAGTGGGGAGAGTGTGAGGACACTGGGGAGAAATCAGGATAAGAGAAACATTGGAAGAAAAGAGAAGGAAAGGAAAGAATGAGGGCCAGACACTCTTCAGAGACTGATAAGATGGAAAGTGCCCATATGACAGGACCCGTGGCAGGGCAACACAAAAGCTTGTAAGGAACCAAAGAATTAACAGGCTTAAAAAATTGGGAAATTAGAACTATGGTTTTAATTCTGCTTTTGGAAAAGTTGAGCCTCATCAGTTTGGAAAATAGAACAATTATGCATAATGTATTTATCCAAGATAAAATACATCTACTGCAACGCATAAAGAAGCCACTAGATGAGACAGTACCTGTAAGCATAATCTGAAGCCAGATGCAATCATAAAACAAAGCCAAAATATTAATAACAAGGAATTAGCTTGAGAACTTTTAATAATTCAGAAGGCTAATAAAGCAGCGTGGCATTTCTAAGAATATTCATGAAGGTCTGCAGAAGTAAATCAAGCAAGATTTGTTCTGCAGTTACAATGTTTGGCTGACTGCCCAGGCAGCAAAATAGTCCTTATGGGGATAAAGAAGTATGAAAGAAATCCCTAGTTACAGATATGAAAGTTCAGGGGACATTCTTTTGTTCTGGTACCTCAGGAGAGCTAGAGCTAATTTTTTTGGCTTGAAGCCACGTAACTAGGAATTTTACGAGTTTTCTTAGATTTTTTTGGTGGTCTCAGATTTTTTGATTGCTATGGCTAGATGCTACACATGTGAGGGTGATGCTGAGGAGAGTTGGACTGCGAAGAAAACCCAAACTGTTGTCTAAACTTAAACACTTAAAAGATTTATCTCGAATTTACATTTTATAGTGATGTAAGGGTATGAGGAGGAATATGGGCAGCAGATAAAAGAAGCAGCAAGTCATCTGCTTTCTGTTAAGACTTTGTGTCTACTGCTGCTCGAGACTTGAATACTGGGAACTGAACTGAATCCCCTGAGACTGTTTATTTTGGAGACCAAACACATATTTTGGTTTTACTCCATTTATCTATTTCCTTAAATTATTTCAAGAAGTCATACATAGTGTGTCTTTTATAGTCATTTATGCCACTACTGCTTCCATAAGCCATCTACCTGTACTCTTATTCTGCTTAAAAAACAGAAATTGGAAGGATCCCTCTCCTTGACAGGCCAAAGTTAAATGCAGGAAACAAAACCTGAATCAGCCTTCTAATTTGTGAAGCTTGCTTTTCTGTTGACAGTCAGCCTTGACTCCTTTCCAACATACCATATAATTCATGTGTCCTGTTTGTTTTATAGACTTCTCAAAGTGTCACTGTTAGGTGACTGGAGTACTGTAACATTTAAAGGGAGGACAGAGGTTCAGCAATAACTGACTGATGTGGCTGACAGCAGAGTCATGAACTGTCTCTAGGAGCATCTTTCATGGTCTGTGACAGAACATCAAATTGTTTACAAAAACAAATCTTCAGGCTTGAAAACCCCCATTTGAATATCAGTTGATTTTACTGCAGGCCTTACTGTTAACATTTATTCACAGAATAAACCGAGTTTGCAGATAATTGATGAAGAAGAGATTGTTCAATCTATTATAATATCTTTAAACCAGATAGTAATTTTGCACAGTTAAAAAAGCAATAACCTAATATCTACATAGATGTTATTGTCATTGGCATTACACACAACTGCTTGGTTTTGAAATGAGGGCCTTCAGTTTCAATAAAATTTCAATAATTTCAGAAATAATATTGTTTTGTGTCCTACTTGGGAAGTTAGTTCAAGGGCAAAGGCTTTAAATCATTCTATTTGCTTCTGTCTATTGGAAGTTGTGCCTCTACATTACTGTCCTCCAGCCTGAAACCTATTTGTAGGATTGTAGTAGTTCAGCAAGTTGCTGTTTATATTAATGTCAACTATGACTGTGATGTGAAGCAAATTATACTACTAAACCACTATGAATTTCATAGGCTGTTCTGCCAGTTGGATGCTAGAAAATATATTGTTGTGCAGTTGTTTGGCCTAAGCAGGATTTTACATAATGATTTGGCATCGCCTGCAAAAGATGCCTGTTTATACTCTACTTTCCCATCTTAAACTGTTCATCTAGTTTTACTCATTACTTGTTCTCCTGTTGAAAAGAAGCTTATTTAAACAAGTTGTGTTCCATGCCTTTTTTCTTATGCAATGTTCTGGTTTTTTCTGCCTCATCACAACTTCAAAATTAATTTTTTATGTTGCTCTACACCTCAGTTTTCTTGCACAACTTTCCCTTCCACTGTGTTTAGTAACTGTTGAAGATAAAGCACAAAAAGAAGGCATTGGATCATTGTTCTATAAATAAATCCTATCAATTTCTTAATAGCAGTGATTTATTGGAGCCTATTCTTTCCTTCAGTGCCTTCTTAATTCCTTTTTAATTTCTTTCTTCTTAGTTCCTTCCTTCTTAATTTCCTTCAAGAATTTGATGGAAGATCAGATAATGCATATTGTCCTGGCAAAATTAATATTCTTAAAACCCATCCAGCACAAAACATGACTTATTTGCAGTTGTTTACTTTCAACCCTATTGGGCTACTTGTTCCAGCTGAACACTAAAATTCTAACTATTTACATTCCTCCTTTTTTTGAGTAAAGACACCTAGTAATTTTACCTAAAGCATTATTCAGATTAAGAGCTTTAGTTCTGACACAGGTCAAGTGTTCAGAGAATCTCAAGGATCTGTGTGTCTGGACAACAAAGACTTCAAATGCCTTTTCTGTCCATGACTCCTCTGGGCTTCTCTCAGAAGTCAAGGGAGATAGAACAAGATAAATACTTAAATACCACCAAATGGAATAAGAGGTTTTGGATGTTGGACACAAGAGGTGAGTTCCACTCAGGGTGCTTTGCAGCAGTGTAGCATGTGAGTTACAACACTGGCACCCTGATGTACTAACACTGTGTAACATATACTTTAGCCAGTGATGCAAGACAAGGATAAATCAGGCTCTATCTTATCAGTAATTGAATATATCATAGATCTTTTTGCAATGCATTCAAGGAAAAGCATTGAGTTAATGTCAATATGATTGTGGCAAATTTACATGGCTTTTACAGAGATAAAACACTTAACCAGCTACTTGCTGCATTTTGTTCTGTGACAAGGACTTACTTACATTTCACCCCATTAAAAAGACACATAAAGATAACCAAAAATAATACAGCTCACTTAAGTCTCTGGTGTTTCAGCCATGAATTAAGAGACCAATTGTTAACTAAATTGGATGGGAGACAGGGAATGAAAGTGAACAAGACCAAAGGAGATTAGCTTTTATTTTTCACCTTTACTTCAGGTCTGAAGTCTAGCAAGATGACATTCTGGAATCATCTAGGAGCTGTCCAATTTAAACATAAGAGAAAATCAGAAAGCTTCAGCTCAGTGGTCCAAAGATGAGTGTTGGATTATCAACTCTGCACTCATAAAGGATGACTAAGTAAGAGAAGAGCATGAGGGCTGGGCTTTCATAAGTCTACCAGACATTTATTTTTTACCTTGTACTGTAGTGAATATGTGTATATCTTACATGAAAAAAAAAAGTATTTGAAAGTATTAATATCCTCACACAACCAGGCTGTGCAAAGAAACTTTCAACAATATGATAACCTGCTGGTTTTCCCCACATAATCCTGGAGTAAGGTGGGGTTGTCTAATGAAGCATAACCTTGGCTATGGTTTTGGTGCTGAAGGTGAAAGGTGTTCTGTAGCTGCCCAGGGCCGGGTGCCCAGGGCTTTTATTGAGAAAAGCTGTCTTTGTCATGCAAGCTATGAAAAACAGTAAGATAAGCACCTGCTGTTTTCCACAGCTGTTGTGAGTCTAGGCATGATTATGTTTTGATTTAGGCAGTGTAGAACCCAGCCAATCATACCGGGGGGTGGATGAACACTGACAAATCATCTACTTGAGTTCCTACCATATATAAAGGGAATAGGACAATAAACTCTCTCTCCTGCTGCATTTACTGAGCTGCTTGTGTGCTTATTCCCGTGTCTATAGTGAGATCCCACAGCAACAATGTCCTGTGAAGGAGTTAAGGAATTTCAAGAAGAGAAAGAATGATCTTCCCTAATACAATTGAATCAACTGGGCAAGCTTACTCCATGTCTGTGTGAGTGCAAGCCAGGTTTCACTGGTTCCTTTTTCCCCTTTGTTTTCATTACCTGCTGGGTATCTGTGTTTGAGCTCCTGGGACCTAGTTCACTCACAGCTGAGTAGCAATGAGAAGCTATGCTCATTCAAACCTTTGTTACAGGCTTATGTACCAACAGTAAATTTGGAAAATCAGGTTCTAGGTAGACAAAATAAGTGACCACAACTTGAGTCTTAATCTGTCTTCCATTTTTCCCTGTTCTGTAATTCCATCCTTTTACCAAAAGGACAAAATATTCTTAGTGAAGAGACAAAGGCTCTGTGCCCCAAGTATTGAAACAGCCTGAGAGCTCAGTCTCCAACTGCATCCCCACTCCCTGGCCTGCTTCCAAAGGCAGACAGGAGCAGTGCAGAAGGGGTAACCAGATCACAACTGCTCATTTCTTAGCAGCTTGGTTCTGTGCCTCCCTTGCATATGCCTGGAGCAGTGGAAAATTTTGCTCAGCTGAGGCTGGGGTTTCTGCTGAGCATATGCAAAGTGGTTTCTATTTATTTATTTTTAAAGGCAGGCTCATAATATTACCACCTTCATGAAAGTTGACAGCAGGATCAATACTTACTTTTGGTTGTTAATGCTTATAAAGTTGCAATTTATGTTCAGATTCACCTTTTAAGACCTTCAAGGGCTTTGTCTTTGTTTTACTCCCCTGGTTTTCCTTTTAATTTCTGATGGATATTTGAAGTTTTCACATCCTGCTGCTCCCTGCTGTCACTATGGCTACTGCCTCTAAGCAAATCTGTTTTCCAAAGCTTATTGCCACTCGAGCATTTCATGGTACATGTGAAAGTCCTTTGCATTAGAAATGATCAGAGATGATATTTCACTTCCACTAACACACACTAGAACACACTTGTACCCTTGTGATTTTTATCTGAATGTTTTGAACCAGAGAATACTATTGACAAATTATAGGGAAAAGAATGTTTTGGAAAGGGCATACTAGTTTGAGCTGTTCATCAAACAACTCCTGCAAAACACCTCTGAGTGTCAGTGACTCCAGGGAAAATGACATTATCCAGGACAGACAAGTTACCTTGCTGGAGTATCATGCTTAAAAGTGCTGAGTAAAGTCACCATGGAGCCTTTGGAATTCAGTACACTACAGTTATTACGGCAAGAAATCAAGGATGCAGGTTAGACAGAAATAATCTCTGAGTTCTTCTGCTTTTACACTAACAAAGGAATGAAAGGTAGAATAATTATTTTAGGAGCCAAACACAAGCTATTCCATCCTGTAGTCATACTCAGGGTAGTACCAATTCCTGAATACATTGTGGATTATATCTTGATCTGTTACACATTGAATTGGGAAAATGACTGTGGTGGAAATGTTCTTCTCAAGAATCAGAGGGCCTGCTGTGGAACTTGCTGTGTGTGGGGGTCATACCTGGCATGTTGATGGGATGCTCCTGCAGGAATGGAACATTTTTAGCACATGACGTGATGTTGCTTGTGAGTAGCTGTAGATCACCTTGTATGGTCTTAGAAATCAGAGTCTGGGACCTACTGGTGTAGTAACAGAACCAGTACTGTGTACACAGGAAACTCAGAGCAGTGCAGAAAATGTCTACAGTGGTTGAAAGAAAAATGTTTTTGTAGGTCTGAATCTTTTACCTCAGAGTTCTGTTCTCTAAGGTGAACTGTGAAGAAAGAAGATAGCAGAGAAAGGAAGAATTTGATCTTATCAAAAGATTTGCCCACTATTACAATTGTTAGTTCTGTCTCTTGGTCTTATTACTGTTGTTTTAGTCAAGCATGATACAATGTGTCATTAAAAGAAGCCTCATTAGCAAGTCATTGCTAATTTCTGAAAGGCTTTATCCTAACCTTGTGCAATTTTTATTTCTACCTTGCTCTGTCTAATTACACATCCCTGTTTATCCTCCCTTGTGCTTCCACCTTCATGACACTTGTTCTGCACCCCACAGTTTGCACATATATGACAGGCAGGATTTTCCCCTTTGCAGGAATCACTCTTCTCATGCTTTATGAGCAGAATAACACTCAGAAAACATCATCTTAGTCAGAGCAAGGTAGTAATGTACTTTGGTGTCCTTGTCAAATTACTAATTGCAAGGTTTTAATGTTTGAAATGGAGAGTTGCTTAACAGAAGAAGGTGACCTCCCTGTTAGCAGTACCTGAATACTAATGAGCTTATTCACTTCCCCTCTAAGGCAGCTGTAGAAAGGGGAAGAGAGGGTACAGAGGGAAAAGAGGGAACAGACTTCACTTTTAAAAATAAATGGGGGCTGAATTATTTGGTGTTTTTTAACAACTGTGTTGTAACTACATTGAGAATGTCATTCAAAATACCCTCTAAAATCTGCAGCAGCTGTTAATCTTGAATAACAAACAAACCAGAATTGGTACATGTTTAAATAATAGACAAACCCTTGTCAGCTATCCACATTAAAGAATTCAGTAGCCTTACATGACATCTTGTTTACACAGGCTTTCCTTATCTCTTTATTGTACTCACCATGTAAATTGAGAAATTGCCTGTGTCGATGCTTATATGTGCAGGAAAGTTATTTCTTAGGGGCTGCACTGCTCTGTGCTTGCCTACCCTCACTAAGCAATTGGGACAGTGTGATTTCTTTGAGCAGTACCTCACTTGTAGGCACATTTCCTGAAACAGGTGCAGGGAGGGTCAGGAAGGACTCAGTTCCTCAATCCACCCATCTCTTCTCTGGCCAGCACATCAGAGCTGGAGCTGCCAGTGTCTAATTTGCCATGTTTATGGGCCAAACAGGAAATGTGAGAAAGCAGGACTGAGGTGTGCCTTTGATTAATTGTTTTTGATGATGATAACAACACCTGCCTTACCTACTGTCCAGTGCTCAGAAGTCTAAATAGTATCTCAGAAACAGCTCTGATGTCCTTGAGATACCCATGGTGTGAGATCACTGCCATGGGCCTTGGGGACAGAGGGAGCATGCTGCAGGTGAGCAGATCTGCATGACTCATGTCAGCCATAGAGAAATGACTGTATATGAAATGAAGGCTTATAATGAGTATTTTAGGATTAGGAATGTTATTAACTAAGGTCTGCAATGTAATGCAATTCTAGTGCAGAGCTCTGCAATTCAGATTACAAGGATGGACTGAAATGATATGTTATCATAGGAAAGTTAACAAACTGAAAGTCTATGCAGTTGCCTCTGATACAATGTTTTTTGCTTACCCTTGAGTGCTAATGTTCATAGATGACTTAAAAGTATGATTGTTTTGATTCTGAAAGTACAGCTATGGAATCCTTCAAAGATAAACATGCTGTTTGGAGATATATCAACATTATGCCTCAGGGGTTCATGTTTGCTGTAAGTATTTCACTTCCTCACCATATGTTCCAGAGGAGGATACAGATAATAATGCAGGTGTTGATATTTTTAACAGGTCTCTCATTTTATTCATAGCAGCTTGTACAGTAATACATTTCATTAGTCCATAAAACAAAAAGGAAAACAGTGCTTTTTTGATAAGAATCAGTTTAGGGATAAATTTGTCAATCGGAAACTTCCTGTAGTGATTAACTACTTCCTATAATTCATGAGAATTAAATGATAATTGATTCGTGATTATTTCTATTGATTCATTGAAAACTGCTTCACTCTATTTGAGTTTGGATAAACTGATCACAGGGCCCAACCATTTGTGGAAAACCGGTTTCTTAGAATTACTGAGTGATGCACAAAAACTCCTTAGAGTTGCATTTGTGTCCAATGCCAGTTCTGGTGATATCACTGGGGGAACATGTGCAAGGGCAGGTTACAAATGTGAAGAATCAAGACATCCTTCCCAGGCAGGGCTCAGCCCCTGGGGTATTTTATATTGCCTGACAATATTCCCTTGAAAACACACGTTATCTTCCTTGTCAGAGGAAACTTCCTTGGAGAGCACACCCTGGCATGGAAATGATACTTTATAAGATCTACTATGGGTGTGATAGTACGGCCATTTCTTACAGAGTCCTATGAATACAATTTGTCCCACTAAAAACATTGCTGTGCTGAATGTTTAATGTCTTAATGTGAGTCTGTCATAGAAAATAGTTGATTTTAAGATGTTTAGCTGTTATGTTGATGGCCTCACCTACATTACTAACACTTGTGCTAGCAGTGCTGTAAGCCCTAAACCTTTGGTATATGCCTTGGCATATTGCTCAGCTTCAAAAGGACAGATTTGGAACTCAGTGTGGTGCTAGGTGAAGGAGACTGGTATTCACTCTGGGACTTCCAGCAGAGTGACTAAGGAGGAGCTGTACAAGGCATTACCAGTTCAGCCAAGGTTTAGGTTCAACTTTTCCTGTGACACTGCCGACTCCTCACACTGAAGCCAGCAGTGGTTTTGTTCAGGAGCTGAACAGCAGGCTCCTCAGAGGCCCATACATCCGGGGTGGAGTGGACATCTGAGCTGTGAGACCAGTTTGTCCAAGACACACCATTAGGGCTGTGATTTCAACGTCTGCAGTAATTCACTGGCATCATCCTAACCTTGCTTTTTAGCATAGAACTTGTGTGCTTTTTGAAAAAGTATTTTTCCTCTGTAATTTGTTCTTCTAGTGGACTGAACTTAAGATTGCTATATACTCAGGTTAGGCAAACCAGGAAATTCATATCAAGTACCACTTAGTGTATTTACATTTGAAAGAGGCAAGCGTTATGGTAACTAAATGCATGTGCAATAGCAAAATAATTCATTGGCTTTTTGCATAAAAAGTCTCCAAATGAAGAGAAATGTCACTTGGGGATGCAATGTTCAATACATTTCCAGCAGCTGATCCATGCTAGGAGAGTTGCTGATACTTGTGAGATACACTGCTTATACACAACATTAATCCCAAAATATGCAAACATCAAACATACTGAATAATATTCATGAGTTGATTGCATGTCATGTGCTCAGTAGTAGCTGGAATTGTAGTAGCAGTGCTCTTGATTTGATTCAAGCTTTTCCAGCATGTGCAGGAAGGAAGTGTAAGATCCACATAAAAATAAACTTTGCTGTAATAGTTTAGAGGAAGTACATGTGCTTGAATATGCATGTTTCATTGTGTAATACACAATGTACTGGAATTTTGAGTCACACATCCCACTGAACAATTGTGACAGACCATTTTAGCCAGTGTTCCTGGTAATCTTATGGTGAGTGCATACACAGTGTATTTGAGGCCTCAGGTATGAATCTTCATAGAGCAGAGAAGCAGATTATTTTCTATCCCATTCTCTTAAAATCTTAGCAGAGAAAACCACTTACAGGAGATGAAGGCGTTCTGTGTTGCTTGCAAACATCTGAAAATGCTTAACTGGTGAAATTGTATGTGTCTAATTGTATGTGTTACACTTCCTCAGTTTTATATTTTTTTCCAGTAAATCTGCTCTCTTCTGAAGTATTCCTACAGGCATTTTAATGAAATAGCTACCTTGGATAACAAAAAGAAAATTAGATTTAATTAAGTTTCATAGTTCTGTCAACTTTTTCAGAGATGGGAAAAAGGTTCTTCTGGCTGGGACGTGGTTCTGTTTTAGCAGTGTACCAGCTTCAGTGAAAGATGACACCAGGTTGGGGAATAGTGCTAGCAATACCTTGGTAGTGTTAGGGTCAAGTTGCTATATTCAGCTTCAAACTCTCTATACAGTTTTTTGTATTTCTGCTTCATATTTTCCATTGCACATGTGGTTTAACACCTATGCTGTACAGTTGACATATCTGGGTTGTACGACATGCAGGTGTGGAGAGGGTTTGCACAAATGTACTGTGTGTGCTGTGCCCTGCTCAGGTACTGTGGGAGCCACCAACGCAGCAAGAGACCAGGAGAGCCACCCTGGTCAAGAAGAGCTCAAGAAGAGCTTGGCCCATCAAATGTGTTCTCCCTTTGAGGTGTACATGCACAGTATGTCCCACATCTCGAGAAAGCATCATGTTTTCTATGTGCGTTGTGCTGTTTATGTATTGGGTGTGCTGTGAATTAATTGCATTTGGTAAATCTGCTGCTTTGCTTCTAAGCAGGCAAGCCTGTAAAATCATAATGTTTTTCTAGGACTATTGTCACATTTCTAGGTAAGGGGGATAAAAAAGGAGCATCTAGAAAAGTCTGGACAGTAAGACTTTTCACAGCAATTTCACTCAGTGCAGATAACTTCAAAGTTGCAGAAATACCACAATTTCCACAATGCCAGCAGCACAGAAGAACTAATCCACGTACCTGATGAGCCAGGTTGTGCTATCTGAACCCTTCACACTCAGCTATCAACTTTCTTTTCGCATGCTTGTGCTCAGAATTAAAAAAGGGACGAATTAGGGCATTTCTGTCTCAGAACTTTTAATTTTGATAAGAAAGAGCAACCAATACAGTCCTGAGGCACAGAAAGAATCAAATTATAGATTTCCATTAGAGATGCATTCCTTTTCTGTAAATGGGGGCTTTTTTCTAAAAAAAATTTTTTTTTGCTTTTTCAGTACTCTGATCCCAAAGAGAGTACATTTCACTGTTAAACTTCCATTTGTAGTTAAAGGTGCTCCTGTCACTTGGTAAAGAAGAAAAATGTGTGTATCATCACATGTACTGTTGTCATAGTGATTTTCACATCCAAATGAGTGCATATTGACTATTTTCAATACTGGTATACTTGTCATCACTTTACCTGTCGGTTAAATGTGTAAGACTGCATAGTTACTGCCTTTTAATTGTTTTAAAATCTACTTGTGAGCAGCTTTATTATACCATCTTGGTCTTTGATATTCTTACAGTTGCAGATTGGGAAGCATCTGTATAGGTAACAGTGTTTATTTTGTACAGGTATATTGGCAATTCACCCATTCTCTCTTCTGCAATTAAACGTAGAAGAAAGATTGCAGAGGTTTTTATAAAAATAGTTCTTAATGAAACTCTAAGTAATATGGGGAGTTTTTTATTTTATGTAACTTTTCAGAGTATGGCAACTTGCTCTGTCTGCAGTGTGTGGCTCTGCTGATGGCCTGCGGGACATCGGGGTGAACAGACACACAGAATGTTTGTTTAAAGACCAGCGTGTTACCTGATTAACAAATAGGATTAAAGCACCACTCAGACACCTTATCTCAGTACTAAACCTTGATTTCCTCATTCCCCAGTATTATTTCCACGAGAAATAATGGTCAGAATGCCATAGACACTCCCTTTTCCAGGGAGCTGCGGCGAGTGCTCAGAGACTCGGGCAAGAGGGGCAGGAGCCGCAGGAGCATCCCCGTGGATGCGCTGGATCCCGCTCCCGGCCGGGTTGAGCCCCTGGATCTCGCGGCCGCTCCTCCGGCCGGACTGAGGCCCTGGATCACAGGACCACCGCTGAGGCCGGGCAGAGCCCCTGGATCTCGGGTCTCCTCCTCCGGCCGGGCTGAGGCCCTGGATCACAGGACCACCGCTGAGGCCGGGCAGAGCCCCCGCAGGGCGGGTCTCCTCCTCCGGCCGGGCTGAGCCGCCCGCTCGCGGGCCCGCGGCG
>VZRZ01004936.1:1901754-1964305 GCA_013398175.1 Climacteris rufus | reverse complement strand
GCTGGGGACGGGCTCGGTGTGTCCCCGGGGCGGCGGCGGCTTCGCTCAGCCGCAGCGGTTCGTGCGCGGGTCGAGCCCCCAGTGCCGTCCGCCACTTTGAGAGGGCGGTGTTTTAAAAGTACCTGTGTACCCAAATGAAGAAAAATAGTTTCATCTGTTCGGAGATTATACAGCACAGCAGGGTTGTTTATCTGTGGCTTAACACCCCCCTCAAAGCTTGCGGGCTGTACAATTCGATAGCAGGTAGACCTATAAAATACCTCTTTAATTTGCACCACCTTTCTGTACCCAGCTGAAGGAAATGCCATGTGTAGCACCTGGAGAAAATATCGTGGGAGCAAGCAATGAAATAAGAAGAGGAATGAAACCACTATATTTCTGTCTAGGCTAAATAAGAATTTTTGTATTTGAAGAATTAGCCCCATTGTTTATATTTCCATACAAAGTTTGTTGCTAGTTTTATTTTTTTTCCTTAAGTGTATTTCATGGTTAAAACCAGATAAATTGGCATACAGTAGCTTCTGCTTACTGGAGCTCAAGTTAATTTATTTCTAATTCTGTTTCTTCATAGATGGCATGAATGTCCTGTTTATAGTTGTGGATGATTTGCGTCCTGTTTTGGGCTGTTACGGAGATAAGCTTGTGAAATCTCCCAACATTGATCAACTTGCTTCTCAAAGTATTGTGTTCAGCAATGCATATGCCCAGGTGAGATAAATGACTCAAACATGTTTTCTCTATGCAAAATAATTACTGGTTTTATCACTGCAGGTGTTAGGCAGGCCAGTGGAAAAAGCAAGTATTTATTAACTTTAAGTATTTCCAGTAGAAAATAAATGATTGGGCTGAACTGTAGTATGTGAACCTATCTTTACTGAGGTGAGAAAAATGAAAACAGGGCATTTAAATTATGGTATTTCTGTAGCCCTTGGAGGAGTGGAATGCCGCTCAAGCATTTTCACTGTTAGCTGCCAAGTGCTGCTTAAAAATGCTGTTTTACTAAATTAGAATTCTTTTTTCCTACTACTTACATAAGGCAATGTTTTAGTTTTTAATCTTTTGAGGAAATCGATTCTAAAGGCTGCTAAAAAGGGGCAGTTTGTGTGGTAAGCATCACTCTTAAATAAAGGACTCAAAATCTCACTTCAATACTCTGCACAGGGTGTCTGCATTCCAAGTTTCTCTCTGCTGAGACATTAGAAGTTTGAGTCTAATTCCGACTAAGGAATATGACTTAAAAAAAACCTGTTGGGTTTTGTCAGTGTGAAGCAGAATTGATTAGGCCTTTGGACTGTAACCCAGACCTTCTGTGTTTATCCTTTCATTATTCTTAAGGCAGTCCAGATCAACTCGACTTTGGGCTTTTATCAGCAGAGTCCACCTGCCAGTGCTGCTTAATGCTGCATGATGTGAGCTACCAGATTTCAAAAGCACTGCCTTTATGGAACCTGGTTTGGTTTTTTCCTTTGTGCTGCTGGCTCTATAACCAAAGTTTTTAGTGCTTAGGAATTGGCTATTTGAGGAAAAATTATAGATTTTTCTATAAAAATTAAAAAAAATCTAAAAATTAAAAAAAAATCTATCTTGCTAAAAGCTCGCAATTGGGAATTGTTATGCTTAAAAAGGATGCTCTTCATTCTAGCTTGAGGTGATGAGAAACTCTTTTCCTGTGGTTCATGAGTCTTCAGATGTTATACTCAGCTAGGCCTGAGTTGATTTGTACATGTGTTTTGTTTTTTTTCCCAATTGCCTCTCTCTTTGCTGTCTCTCCCCAGCAAGCCGTGTGTGCTCCCAGCAGGGTGTCGTTTCTCACGGGCCGCAGACCTGACACCACCCGGCTCTACGATTTCTACTCCTACTGGAGAGTCCATGCAGGAAACTATTCCACCATGCCCCAGTATTTCAAGGAAAATGGCTATGTGACACTATCTGTGGGGAAAGTTTTTCATCCTGGTATGGTTTAAACTGTAATTTGCTTAACATACAAATGCCTAAGTGTATAATCTCACAAACTTATATAAGTATTGATGTGTGATTTTTGTCTGTACTGAGAACCTTAATCACAATCATGAGCCAGATTTTACACTGATTGTCCTTAAATCTGAAGTCTTAAGGCTTTAGAGATGAATGTATTAGATGACTCTTATCTAGTGAATATTTTCACATCTTGTCTAGGAATTGTGGGAATAAATGTCTAACAATCTAAAAATACATCTGGAAGTTAGGTATCTGCTGAAGATGAAATTAGTCATTGGCTTAGTTCTGCCTGTACACTCTTCATGTTTCCTAATAGGCTGTGAGTCTGTATCAGGACATACAGAATGTATGACTAATGCTTCAAGTTCAGTAGGAAATGAGTTCACTAGCTGAAAAGCACTAACACTTACTGAATTAAAAAATACTGTAGTACTGACCCACTTTTTAGTAGCTCTTTATCCTAGAACTAAACTTGTGTGGTTGTATAAACTTTCAGTTGATAGTAAAGCTAATCAAGGATGTGCGTGAAGACTGTTATTAATCCTGAAGTTTTTTGGGATTTTTTTGTTGCTGTTCTCTGAAGTAAGACTCTTCAACAGTTTTGAGTCTCCCTCAACAGTAAAGGGTGTATTTTGAGATGAAATGTCTGTCTTAAACATTTTGACTTTTATTTCTTGGTTTTCTTTTTCTCAGTTGTCAAAGATCATTTGAAATGTTTCTTCATTTATCATATTTGGAAAAAAACAGTTGAAGACAAGTTAAACTTGTGTTTGAGTTCTTCCTGGTTCAGTGAACTATTAGAGCATTTCTAATATCTTAATCCTTTTTAGGGATTTCATCCAACTACAGTGATGACTACCCCTACAGTTGGTCCATTCCACCCTTTCATCCTTCAACTGAAAAGTATGAAAATCATAAGGTAAGGGTGGTTTGTGGGACTCTAACAGAGAAGAGTTTTCAGGATATAACCAAGTTATTTGTATCAAGTATGAGCTGTGCTCTATGGGTTTTGAGGCTGCACCCTTGTGCAGGAAAACAACTAACCACTTCAGTGTTTTGTTTCTTTGCCTTCCAAAAGGCGGCCTAGATCATCATGTGTGCTTTGTTAATCCATGTGCCCATCCTGCAGATGTTTTTAGTATTTCTAAATTGGTATTTGGAAACTTAAGTTACTAAGATATAAGCAAGAATGATCTTAATTTATGTTTAAGTCATGAATTCCTTTATCTGAACAGTGCAGTTGTCAACTTGCACCCTGGTCTGCCTTTGCTTAGTAAGTGACAAAACATTGTCTATGGTCTTGGTGAACTTAATGTAATAAAGAGCTCAGGGCTAAGTGAGTGGGGGCCACAATTAAAACAATGCTTAAATAATCTGGAACTTTATAATCTGATCCAGTTTTCTAGAATGTGTGTTACTTTGAAGTGTGACACAAAAGAATCTGGTTTATGTT
Organism: Climacteris rufus; assembly: GCA_013398175.1. Classification (NCBI taxonomy): domain Eukaryota; kingdom Metazoa; phylum Chordata; class Aves; order Passeriformes; family Climacteridae; genus Climacteris; species Climacteris rufus. The sequence goes on along the minus strand of VZRZ01004936.1, from coordinate 1,960,875 downwards.
TATGCACACATTGCATTAGCATCGTGTTGGAGTCTGTACACTGCCCAGCAGGAGCTGCAGCCATGAGGGTACAGACAACCTTGGGAGTGCTTTGGTCTTGTGTTTACTGCTGGAAAAGACTGGTTTTAACAACAGCAACGTTTGCATCCATGACATGAAGAAAAGTATGTTCATTTAGCAACACCCTGCTGAGGCCACCTTTCCTTGGCAACTGTTTAGTCTAATTTATCTCTCTTCACTGATTACACATCAGCCACTGCTGGCATTTGCTCAGAATCTAAGTCAGTAACTTCCAGGCAGCGTCCTGTGAACTCTTGGGATCAGAAGGAATTAAAATGCATATGTATAGTGTAACCAAATACTGCTGCATCTCCAATAGATCAGAGATTCTATTCACCATAGAAGCTGTTGTCTTTCCCCAATTTAACTACATTTAATCTTCTACTCAGCTTTAGAGAGGATTTCTGCATTTTCATACACATGGAAGTTACGTTCTTTTGTTGGTAGAAGGACTGAGAAACAAATCCGTTTGAAAGTTACCGAACAGAGGATTTTGTCTTTGTATTTAACAGAAGTTACTGAACTATTTTTTTTTTAATGAAGACTTGTAGGGGAAAAGATGGAAAACTTTATGCCAACTTGGTGTGCCCAGTGGATGTGACAGAAATGCCCGGGGGGACTCTGCCTGATATTCAGAGCACTGAGGAGGCCGTACGCTTACTGAACATCATGAAAACCAACAGGAAGAAATTCTTCCTGGCTGTTGGTTACCACAAACCACATATCCCACTGAGGTACCCACAGGTGAGGAAACTGGAGCCTGCAGGAAAAGGAACTTAGACAATGGCTGCTTTTGCTTTCCAAAGCTGTTCCCACAAATGCATTGTTGCTGTTGTTTCTGGAAAGTGAGTTGGAAACCATCCTTGATTTGGTGTAACTTCAGGAGTCACCTGTGATGCATCTCAGAATGTTTAATGAGAATGAATTGTGACTCCTCAGCTGAAAGCCAGTCTTCTACCACCATAATGGTGACTGCTGCTGTGTGGAGATAGGGTTCAGCTTGATGGAGTATGACATAATCAGGCCTTACAAGATCTCGTATTCCATTCCCTATGTGAGTTGGTAGCAAAACTCCTACTGATTTCAGTGTAAGTAGTGTTGGACCTTTGATTGCAATGTTGTTTTGAGGTATGGGAGGCTGGGTTTAGGTACTTAGTAACTCGTCATTTTTCAGGAATTGATTGGGGATGACTAGTATTTCTGCATTTTACACTCTGGGAGAAGAGGGGGAAGAGTATTGAAGCCTTGTACACTAGCATTAAAGGGATTTGCAAGGGAGTATGGATGCTGTTTAAACACAAAATTTGCAGTATATCTTAGAGGTAAGGTCAGTTTTTATATGTGTTTTGTGTTGTAAAGGAATTTCTCAAGTTGTACCCCTTGGAAAATATCACATTAGCCCCAGATCCCTGGGTGCCTAAGAAGCTGCCTCCTGTGGCTTACAACCCCTGGATGGACATCAGGCAGAGGGATGATGTGAAAGCTTTAAATGTTAGTTTCCCTTATGGACCACTTCCAGATGACTTCCAGGTAAGCTGTCAATAAACACAGTGCACTGAAATCAAACTGCCTTCGCTTGTTCAGATGCAAGGGAGGAGTCTGCTGCCCCTGAATGTTCCCAGTTATCCAGCAACTGATGGTTTGCAAATATTACGAATTCCCTGCTTTGCATGCTGTCACCTCTGGCTCTCTAGGCAAACCTTCACTATCACTGCAGTTCAGTTTGCATATGAGGGAATGTATATAGCAGCCACCAATGCTGTGATTGTGTTCCTTATCTGAGTCTGTCTGTTTCAAGCCAGTGCAAGATTTTCCTTGACTTTAAAGTGCTTACGCCAAAATTAGACCAAGAGAAGCAGAATGGATTGGTTTGCAATGTTTTACTTGAAAGCACTTCTGCAAGATAGAATTTTCTAACTGCCCTTTCCCAGTTTACCTTTCTGGGATATTAGTTGGGTTACAGACTATTAAAAAAAAACAAAGCTTTACAAGTAGAATCCTTTAGTTCTTTTACACAGCCACCCACTGGTGGTTCTGTATGTGTCTAGGGAAAAAGTAATTTTTTTCTCTCTCCTGTTTTCTTCACTTGTAGCGTCAGATTCGTCAGAGTTATTATGCAGCAGTTTCTTACCTGGACATGCAGGTTGGCCTGCTTCTGAATGCTTTGGATAATGCAGGACTCTCAAATAACACCATAGTAGTTTTTACTGCTGATCATGGTAAACATCTAAATCTTTCTCTAGCTCACTGTTGATAACCTCATTGTGCAAATCTGTGCTGGCATATTTATCCAGTGTGTTTCTGTAATGTCCAGCAGAGCTACCTTACCTTGTATCTCTGGCTGAGAGAGAGATTGTAGGGACTGGCACTGGCTTCTGTGCACAGTTCTATCCTCCCCCACAGGCACCTCTTTGATCAGGTTGAGGGTTGGCTGGTGAGGGATGAGTCTGCCTGCCAGGACATGGGGCTGAGCTTGCTGTATTCCCACCCTCTACCCGAGGAGTGACTCTTGCTGGGAGCAGTGCTCTGAAAGGATAGTGACCACTCCTCCCCCTTGCCGTTTGTGGAGAGCCATCTGGTACAGTGGGTGACAGGCTTTCTCATTAACTGCTCAAGTGTGTTTTCTTACACTTCTCACTGCTGCTTGCAGAGCATCTAAACTGATAGTGGTATGGTTCCCCCTCATAACTGAGGTCTTGCACACTCTGGATCCTGGTGGTAAAAGACTGAATTTGAACTGTGGTACAAATACCTCAAGCATTTAGTGCTTGTTTCAGTACTCTGATATTCATTAAAATAACCATCTCATGATCCCTTTAACTGAGGGATGGCTTATCTGACTTAGACCAAGTAGGATGTGACTTAACTAAATCAATTTGAAGTCACATCTTTGGTTTGGATTGACTTCTGTGAGTGTGTATGTATTAACAAGCCCTTACAATTTGTGGAGCAATGGGATTAATACTTCTGGAACTGGAGTGACTCTAGATGTTCGTTCAGACTTGCCACTTTGACTTGACTTTCCATTGTAAATTGAAATTTTCTTTTCCTTGCCGTGGATAACTGTAAACAGTTGGTGTTTCCAGTATCATGGCTGGCAAAGTGATCAAAAAAAATAACGTGTTGACATAGCTGTCATAGAGTTCCTTTGTCTTCCCCCAAAGTGAAGTTGGCAGTATATCTGCCTGGAAGGAAGTCATGTTGGCTTCTCTTTCAAGAGGAAGAGGAGAGCTGAAAAGTTTCATCTCTATTGCTTCCTCAGGGGTAATGTCCTGATATGGCAGTCTGGCATAGAGAGCAGCCTTGGCTTCAAGGGATGTTCAGTTACAATGTTAACAGGAGCATTGGAGAGCTGGCAGCTGTCCAAAATTTAAATGAGTGCTTTGTGAAATTGATCTGGAGACTCTTGCAGGTGCTGTGACACACCCCAGTTCCTCTTTTCTGGTGTTTTAATGCTAATTTTGTAATTCTAATCTAGAGTAGGGGGAAATAAGGCAAGGTGTAATTATTTCCTTAATAAATGAGTATCAAGTTGCAAGATTTACATGTGTGATGAAATAGCTTTCACATCAGAGAAAAGTCTTGTTGTATCTAAATACAGATTATTTACCTTTTAATATAACCTTTATAATAGACTAGTGGCCTCAACATCTAGAGTCAATTTACACCAAAAGAGGAATGAGTGCTAAATTACAACCCAGTATCTGCCCTGAATTGTGTTCTTTGTCACCTAGGGTGGTCCCTGGGAGAACATGGTGAATGGGCAAAATACAGCAATTTTGATGTTGCTACGCGTGTGCCACTGATGTTTTATGTCCCAGGAATGACAACTTCCCCTGTCAGTCAAGGAACAAGGGTCTTCCCCTACCTCAACCCTTTCAGCCATATTGGGGGCTCAGCACCTCAGGGTAAGTCTCCAACACTTATTTTTTGTCTGCAGTGGGTACAGAGAGGTGTTGATGTGCCTCGAGGCACCTTGAGAACCAGCTTTGTCTTTCTGAAGAGTTCTTTTTCAAACAATGGGTATGATCGTCTTGAAGATTACACATTTGAGAAACATAAGTGCAAAAATTTTCTTGTTAAAAGTACATCATAAATACATGGACTGGCATCTTCAGAGCTAACTGCCACCCCTTAATTGCCTTGATTTTGGTACCCCCAAAAATCCAGTACTTTCAATAAAGCACCAACTGAATTATTAGGTAAAGTTGTTGTCATACCATCCTTTTACATAACTTGTATTTTGATATTATTTCTTCTAGGGCAAAGCAAAAAAGTGGTGGAGCTGGTGTCTCTGTTTCCAACCCTTGCAGAACTTGCAGGCCTGCAGGTTCCTCCCGCATGCCCAGAGATGTCGTTCGGTGTTGCGCTGTGCACTGAGGGGACAAGCATTGTCCACTATTTTAATGTCTCTGAAGAGAAGGTGGAGGAAGGGAAGGAGGGGTGTGATGACATTGACAGGTGTTTTAGTGAAGAACCTGTTGCTTTCAGCCAATATCCCCGGCCTGCAGACACTCCCCAGTGGAACTCTGACAAGCCAAAGCTGAAAGACATTAGGATCATGGGCTATTCCATGCGTACCTTTGACTACAGGTACACTGTGTGGGTTCAGTTTGATCCTGACAACTTCAGTGCTAACTTCGAGGATGTCCATGCAGGAGAGTTGTACATGGTGGAGACTGACCCAAACCAGGATCATAACATCTATAACAATACCTCACATGGTTGGTTTTTCAAAAAAATCCTTGGCTTTCTAAAGCACTAGGGTTCAGAAACTTCTCTGTGCCTGGTCTTGCTTTATTAGTGCTTCCTTCTTTTGTATAAAACCTTTCTGTTGTACAGAAAACACTTGGATTGAATTAAAATCCTGCTTGTATCAAAACTAGTTATTGTCTTTGTCTTGTTACAGCCCTCATTGCGCTGAAGTAGTCAGAGGGAACTCCTGCAGCTGTGTTTTCAAACACAAGCTCATAACAGTTCTGAAAAGGCCAAACAGAGTATGCAGGCCTGTACTGTGAAACGTCTCTGTGGTCTTCTGTAGCAAGTGAAGAATTGAGTTTTCATTTTCTGTGCTGAAACTGTGTGAAAGGTGGAAAACCAGAAATTTACGTGTTTAAAAGGTTCTGCAGAGAATGTAAGTGACTATACAGGTCCTGTTCCCTTTACCTGGGAGACCTGGGGCTGCAGTGGTCCGGGAGACATTAGGTAGGTGAAGGGCTGCAGTGTTTGCTCTCATTAGCCTTACCTCTGACTAGAGCTCAAAGAAAAACTTAGTCCTTCATCCAAAATTTCATTATTTTAAATGAAAGCTTTAATTTGAAATTCATGCTTCTTATCCTACAGCAGGAGAATCTGAATTTTTAATTGTGTGAAATAAGTGCTTTCATCACTGAAACACTAAATAAGACTGGGGTGGTTAAAGTAATATCAATATGCTCCTCTGTTGGTTTTCCTGAGGATTGGTCTAATGAGTCTCCACAGGTGAAAGGAGATGGAAACCTTTAGCTTTTATAGCTGGCTGGTTGCTGAACTGCTCAGTGCACTTGAGGGTTGTCACATCCAGTGACATGGACCTGGATGTTTGCCTTCCCAGGTGCTAATGGGCTTGGCAGTCTCGATTTTGGACTAGGATAGCTAAAAGCCTCCCATTTAGTTGTAAGTTTTTAGTGTGGCACTTAGCAACACAGGATGTGCAGCATTAGTTGTCCCGAGCTATGCTGTAAGTGATGTCCAGATGGCCAAATGCATTAAGGTAAATATGTTTGGGAGCTTTTCTCTGAGAAAAATGGTTTTGCTGAGTATTTTATTTAAATGCTATCTGTACTTTGTGCTCACAGCCTCGAGGTGCTTTAGTGTGAGGGCAGTAATTTGTGGTGTGTTCTATCAGCCTGCTGGATTTCTGCAGTTCTGTCTCAGTAATCGAGTGTCTTGGAATTTGTACCTTAAAAAATAAGAGCTTGTTCAGATGGTGTTAACTCCTGCTACCTCCCTTAATGAACTGCTCCAGTTCCTACAAAAACCCAGCCATTACTTGTCTTCCTCAGATAAATTGACCTTAATATCCTAGAGAAGCCATGGACATAACTTTATTTCATTAAAATCCATGTGACAGTCTTATTTCTAATTAATGTAGAGATACCCACCATGCATCTGATTCTGTCTTCGAAGACACTGATTATTTAGTGCCTTAAACTCAATTAGAAGAATATATTTCTTATGAACTTGTCATTTGTTTTACTCTGCCCAAGATGCCGTGTGTTCTGCAGTGTTATTATTCCAGGTAAAAATGTATTTTACCCTCATTTATGCATATATACTTAGATCTTCAGCTGGTGTGAAGTACTTCAGTTGTATGTAGCAGATTCAATGTAGCTATACCAATTTCACACTGGCTGAAGGTGTGTTTTACTGAGAGCAGTGCCAGGCAGAGATTTGAAGTCTGCAGCTAGAGCTAATTATATCTCTGACACACTTTCCTTCAAAGGAAAATCAAATATTGGAAAAGTTATTTTGGGGAATGTATTGAAGCGTTAAGGATTAATCTAAAACTCTGGTATGCTAGGTCAGTAATACAATGTGCATTTCAAATTGTTCTGGCAAATGGGTATTATCTGAGACTTGCCTACGTGAAGCTTTGCATTTTGTTCTCCTGCTAAGACATCTGTGGAAAAAAAACCAACACTTTTTTGGGGGATGAAAAGTTATAGCATGTAGATTAATTATTTGGGATTTTATTTGCATGAAAACATTCCTGTGCATACCCTGCCCTAAGCCTTCCATCACTTTAGGCAATTTAATTTTTCCAGTGGAGATAAAAGTCCTGGTGCTAGGTGATGAGTATTTTTTTCCTCAAGTCATTCTCTTTATATTGAAAGAGAAAAGCTGCCCTTGACCTTTCTTAATCAAAATCCAGTAATCTTTTGGGGAGACATGAAACAGAATTGTCTCTGACAGCCAGTGAATCAAGACATATCTGTGAGCTCAGGGCAAGGACATTCCTGAGTAATTGCAGAAGTCCCTGAGCAGGATTCTACAGTCCACCTGGAGAGCTGGGCCCTTCTGCCTGCTGCTGAAGTGGGGCAGAGCGTTTCTGGGGATGACAGAGGTATAGCAGTAAAAAAAGCTCTACTCTTGCAAGTGCCATGTGAATTAGTTTTGTTTTGGAGTTGGTTGAGCAAAATGCAAATCCAGCAGAGACAAAGGGCGAAGGCCCATTTTTTCAAACAAGCCAAAACACTGCTTCTGCTGGAGAGCCTGAGCTGTGGTTCTCGCTGGGCTGAGCAGCCTCCACTGAAGAACAAAAGAGCTTAACAGGAGCAATAAAAGTAAAGTGCTCTTGTGAGCAGCTCTCTCTCTAGAGGAAAGAGGTTGCAAGCCAAGCATCAGGAAATAAATGAGATGCCAGTGTTGACCCTATTTCTCAGGATGGCACCAGAACAGCTGGAAGAACAGCATGATGCTGCCTCAGCAGGAATTGTTACCTGTGCTACATGTGTGGAGAGCCTCCACCAGGGACTGCAGAGTAGCCGCCGTAAGCACTTGGCACAAAGCAGAGTCAATAAACAGCCCTCTCTTAATAAGCTAATGTACAGCAGTGAATGCAATGAAGATTTTTGGTCCCTAAACAGCTGTACATCAGTCAATCATAACTCATGGTGTTGTTTCAAGTGTATAGATGCATAGCACCCTAAAATCAAAGTTTTTGGAGGAAAGTAAAAAATATGCTGTATACAAAGCAGAAACAATGGGAATCAAAGCTGTGTTTGGGTGTTCTTTGCAACGCTACAGGAGTGTTCATGGCGTGCTGTTTGCAAAGCAAAGATTTGGGTCTAATTTCAGGCATGCTGTGCACGCTGGAGTGTATGGAAATGCTGTAGCTACACACTGTGCTGTGCAACAGATTGGAATCCCCCCTTTGGCCTGTGCTTGCTGGGGGAAATGGGGTACATGTTGGATTAATGTGAAAGTGGCAAACGTGCTTGTGTGGTGAGGCAGGCAAAGGCAGCTGAGTGTCCCAGCTATTGGTCAGCTGTTACCTAATTAATCACCATTGCATGTTAATTATGTATTAGTGACTTGCTGCTGTGTTGTCTTGGTCAAGTGGAGTCCCCTGCTGGAACGAGTGTTCCACAGCATGAAGGATGGGACATGGAAGTGATGGTTCAATATCAGGGATGCTGCTTAATTCCTGATGCTAATGTGCATTTTCTCTGATAGGCACCGATATCACCAGTGGCAAAAGGGCCATAATGTCATGGTTGGCACCCAGGATTGCAGAGCAGTGTGCACAGCTTACGTTTCAAACTATATTTGGGAAGTGCCTGGGAGTTGCAGCTGAGTTCCTTTGTTGAATGTGTAATTCTTTTTTTTTTTTTTTCCCCTCCAGTGGTTACTTAGCATTCAAATGTGATACGAGTCATAAAGAATGAAATTGCCCTCTTGGTAACTAGGTTTTCCAGCACTTTACAGTTTTCTAGGCTGTAGAACTTCTTGCTTTTCACATCAGAAACTCCCAACCAAGTTAAGATGACTCTGTGTCAAAACTTTTTATGTCTCTGTGTTTGACTTCCTAGCTAATGAAAATTATCTTCAGATCTGCATGGGTGGATCTTTACTCCAATGTTCTTCTCTGCCTAAATGTACAGGTCTCCTTTTAAAGTCTGTGGGAGTTCTACTTATGAAAGAAGATAGACTACCAATGTCAAGATCCACCATATGAAGCAGCAAAAAGAGCTTTTTGCCCTCTATCTTTTACACTTGGCTCAGTGCTGAGTAGCAGAAGAACATTTCTATCCAACGGTGTGTGAAGGCCCCAACTATAATGGAGTTTTGACTAAGCACAAGGAAATGGCAAAGTTTGAGATATCTCTGTAGGTGCAGTTGGACATGGAGTGGGATAATAGAGTGAAGCAGCAGAGAGGAAAGGAGCAGTAAGATGTAATGAACAGTGAGGTCAGATATAAACTCATGATCTAAAAGATTAGGATGCAGCAAGAAAACAGAACAAAAATCTAAAGAGAACAAGATTGGGAGAGGAAATATTTTATAACTCTGGTTTTAGTCTCTGCAGACATTTAGGGGAACTCGGACCTTCCTGTTGCTGCTCTAATTTTTTCCTGTGTTTTAGGTATAAAATCTATAAGCTTTGTAGATGTTGTGATTGCACAGATGCCTTGAATTTATGTCTGAAGCACCTTTGAAAATATGCTTCAGTATGTTGTGATTTTTGTCCCAAGTATACTCAGTTTGGAACTATCCATGTATTCAAAGCCTTTGCCCTTTTCTTTTGCTCCCAATGCTATAGTAGAATCGAAGTCTATAATTTCTAGTATGTTGTACACTTGCACTGAAGATTCCCTGTTGACTGCTCAATGAAAAGCAGTTACCTATAGGTTATAGCCCTGTAAGGGTTTGTGCTACCTATAGGTTATAGCCCTGTAAGGGTTTGTGCTCTGTGGCCATCCTGCATTGAATGTTTGGCAGACCTTGGGGCAGGATTCTGCTGAGGCTGTTTGGGAAGGTGGAGACAAATGGCATCAATGTGGTCGTGCTGCAGTGCTGTGTTGGGCTGCAAGTGTCATGAACAAAGTCCTGCTTGTGCATCTTCTGTAGACATTGTAAGAGCTGGCTGAGTATCAGCTGACTGCAGCTTCTCGTTGTTTTTTTTTTTGTCAGGAAAATGTTGATTTGATTAAATCAAACTGCCTTATGTAGAGATATTGCTTTGGTGACAGCTATATTGAAAAGTTTTGCTTTGATAAGATCAGGGACCTTTGCTTCAATTTTATTTCAATTTTTATTATATTGCATAATTTTGACATAATTTGAAAGGATATTATAACAAATGAGAATGCAATTACTTTGTGAAAATAATAAAGTCAAAACTAAAAATTTTGATCTCTGAAGGAGAGTGTTCACCTTCATCAAAATGAAGCCTCTCACTTCACAAGTGTCAATTTGAGTTTTTGAACCAGAATTTTTTGTAATTTTTGTCTTGTGGGAAAACTTTGAAATATTGGCAACAAGAAAGTGATGGAAAATCCCAATTGATGCAGCTCCTTATGGTATTAAAATGCCAATTCTAACCTAGCTTCACAAGTAATTATTCACATTAGCAGAGTGTCCAGGGCTGGATCTGGTTTTCTGTTTGCAGTGCTCTAGAAAGAGTGGGCCAGGAGTTGGACTGGATGGTCCTTGTGGGTCCCTTCCAAATCAGGAGAGTGTATGTTTCTAATTCTTCTCTGAAAAATGGAGCAGCAGCTTTTTGTTCCAATTCCCATCTCCCCCCCCACACTGTGAAGCTCTGTTGCACTGCCTTGCAGCTCACCCCATGCTGCTGTCAGATATTTCTGCTTCCAGGAAAGCCAGGCTACACAGCCAAAGAAATGCTTCCCCTGGCCAGAGAGCTGCAGTGAATTTTAAGCAGGGCTTTTCTTATTTTATTTTATTTTTTTTTTTGCCTTTTTTTTCCCCCACAACAAATTGCCTCATAAGAGGGCAAATATTAATCACATGTCTGGAAAAAGTTTGTTTTGATCTTTGTGTCTGCTATTCCAGCTTTAAAGAACAGAGCCTTTTCTGAAACATTTTCCTGGTAATAGAATTAGGACATAATTCCTAGAAGACAAATCTTGGCAGGTATGAAGTGTATAATACCTATCCTTGACTGAACCTACAGCCTAGCCTAATACTTCCCACATTTTCCTGGTTTCAAAGTGAGTTTGATCTTGTGCTGAAGGAAATGACTTTCTTTACTTGAGCCCTCTTGAATATTTCACTGTAAGAAGGATGTGATCCATTACTTCAGGAGCCCTCATTATGTGCAGCTGTGGGATACTCATCTTTTTGCTTTATCTGCTCTGCTGGAAAGCTTGGGTACCTTGTTTTACTAAACAAAATCATGATCAGGGGTGTTAAAAATAGATTGACTTATTGAACTTGATAGTATAATAATTTTCTTGTTTCCAGCTTTAGCTTTTCTCTGCTGAAATGAGATTAGCAGAGATTAAAGCTATTTATTTTGAAGATAGAGCATTCTGGGCAGGGAAACTGTGATGGGTTTGCTTTAAAAGGGTCTCCATATTTTAAGGATTTGCAAACCCTCATTTCTTTTGCGGGTTGTTTGTTTCTGTAGCTGCTGCTCTTGCCTACAATTACTCTTTTCCAAGAAAATACTTGGTGGAATCACCTTGAGTATCTTCTGTATTTGTTCCATGATGCTCTATTAAAGCAGCTGTGTTCTTTCTAAAATATAGCCATGCAAATGAGATGTGAATTTTTCACTGTCTTTGTAAGGGATGGTTTGTCTAAGCATTCTTTTAAAACTTGCTTTGTGAAAGAAGTACTAATGTTGATTTTCCTTTATCTACCTTTGTCAAATACGGTGGGGCCCTCACCTAGTAAAGCACTAAGCCATGCACTTAAGTACATTCCTAGTCATTAAATGTGTTAGCTAAGTTTGTGTTTAAAATGCTCTGCTGAAGCAGGGCCAGAAGTCTGTGGCACAGCCATCCCAGTGCCACCAAAGAACCAGTGGGCTGTAGAGACCTGACTGAGTGGGGAACTCTATTAATTAGTAGGATTTCATTTTTGCTAGGAAAAAAAATACCATGGTCTGGATTTCTCAACATTTCTGGTATGCTCGATTACAGATCAATGACATTTCACTTTTCTTGAGAGGTTTAAATGAGTCTCAAGACATTAAAGCTAAAAGCTGGGAAGTGCAAACACACAATGTTCCTACATAAAGTCTCACCCACAAACCTCGTGTAAACCTTCCCTCTGCTTTACAGACAGTGCTTGGCTACCCTCTGCATCGTCTCTTGCTCGACACCACAGCTGGGAGGAGGCAGGGTTCCTCTGGCTTTGCCCTGCTTTGTTCGCATTTTGAACCAGTTCTTGCGATGCCATCCGCAATGTGGGAGCGGCTCTGCTCTGTAATTCCAGAGCTCCTCGACTAGAGGTCAGTAACACATCAAAGAACGGGAGCCTGAAAACCAGAAATTGTGGGATATTAGCTGCCACTAGACATTTCATTTTGCATTTGAAATGAAGACTTGTGATCTGGTTAATCAGCAGCAGCTATAAGTCATACAGCTATGGGACCAGAGTTGAGGAATTCTTCTATTCACTATTTTTTTTTTTTTTAATATTAGAAGCATGTTGGAAGTAGTGCTTCTACATTTTAAACAATAAGAAAAAAATCTTCCTTTTAATATAATTTAGTCTTATGTAGTAAGTTGAACATTTTGATGTGATTTATACTTTAAAAAATAAATCTGATTTTTAAGAATTTTTACTGCTGAATCTTGATACAGTCACTGTAGCTGGATTGGCATGTTCTCCTCACAGGGCTAGCTAATTAGCTGGGAAGAGAAGATTGGTGTCTGAAACAAAGGTGGCTAAAAGTAGTTTACAGATAGGCTCCTGTTTTTCATGTCCTGACTTCATTGAGTGTACAGTAGATCAGTCACTATTTAATAAAGGGCAAGTTTAGAAATGTGTAAAGGTAAAATAGAGATTTGTTTGTTTCAATTTGCTTTAAAAATAATGTTTATTGTTCTGTAATTTCATTTTGTTTTCTTTTTTTTTTCCTGCTGAACTGTTTCTGCTCAGTTATAGAGGAATTGGTCATTTGAACAACTAAAAAGTGATTTATGGAGCAGCTCTCTTTTCCAGACACATTTCTTTAAAGGATGTCTTGAGCTGTGCTGCCATTTTCATAGCAAGTTGGTCAAATATATATTCTGAATCATTGCTTCACAAAAGCAGGCACAAAGGATGGATTCTGTTTGTATTCTGTGGGTATCCTGAAAATTCTATTCTATTCTATCCTGAAAATGCTCATTTCCTTTATCATGGCTAATGCCATTACCGAGTGGTTTTGCTGAGATTTAGTTTAGGTTTTAGTTCAGATGTGTTCATGATTGTGATTAGTGAATTTGTTTCCACCTAAAATGCTGATTCCCATTGGAACACTGCACCCCTAAGAGATGTGCTCTAATTCTTTATGAAGGAGAAATCACTGTTTCCCAGCATTTTGGTGTCAGCTAAGCCCATTTTTTTTCCCTGCAGGATGAAACCTAGACCAAGGCCTCTTGGTAGTCTTGTTACTCAAGACCTGTTTCCTCCCCTCACACCACTTCTACACTTGCAGGATACACTATGATTTACGTCACAGTTAGTAAGAGTGCAACCAAACCTAGTATTCCAAAAAGGTACTATCTGTACAGACAAGTTCATAGGGAACATGTTGAATAGTGAGAATATAAAGTCATGTTTGCATTAAAAATCTCTCAGGGTATCTTTAACTGAAAATTTAAAGAAATAAAATCAGATGAGTGGGGCTCCTGTTGTGAACTGAAAACAAAGGTACCTCTTGTGCTGAAGCAGCAATGTGCATTAGTCTAAAAGTGTCTGGTTTTAAGAAATGATTAGGCCTTGGAAATATTATGGGCAGGACATGGAGATGAGTTTGAGGGATTTCGCTTTGTAAGGATAGTTACATTTAGAATGGGGATCAGGCTGTAAAGACATGTCCTTTTCTTCATTTCTATTCTCCAGGTAGCCTTCAGGCTGCACAGCAGCTTCACTCCTGTGGCCAGCTTGAACTTTCATGATTCCTATATCCTGATCAGTAACCTGACCCACTTGGTGCAATACCAGCACCTTCCTCTTTAGCACCAGCAAGGCAAAAAGATCTTCACAGTCTGCAGTCACTGACTGGGGGTTGAACAGTTTAAGTGCTTTTAAAAGCCCAGTGCAGTCATTTCTTTAGGTCTGGCATCTCTGTTTCTTGAGCCTGTACGTTGGCAGAACACTCCACTCCAGCCTGCCAGCTCCAGAAGTGAATGGTGACAGGCCATCATCATCTGTTATACCTTGTCATTCCATCAGGTTTCAAATGGAAACCCGAGCTTGCAGGGTAGAACTGAGGACTCTCATGCGTTTGATCATTGAATGAGTAGGGGAAATGAAATATAATGGGAACTCTGCTTTTTTTAGTCTCTTTCATAAAGTAAATCAAGTTCTCTGCTGGTGTGACTGCATGAAAGCCATTGGGACTAGGAGATTTGCATTGTTTCACTCAAATGACAGAGGTAGATTTCTAGTTCAAGTGGTGCTATGTGGGTTTTTTTCTCTCCTAGAAAATGTTCAGTGTTTTAGATCTCCCATTCTCAGTGCTAGACACTGTGCAAACCATCAAGGGGGGAGGTTTGAGCTGTGGCTAAGCTGGCTGCCAACAGCAGGGACAGTCCCACCTCCGAGCCTCTGTTCACAGCTGGCTGGCTCTGCCCTTCTGTTCGTTCATGTCTGGTTCCCTGGAAACTGGTTCAGCTTAATAACCCATCCAAAAACTCCTCCTGTTGATGTAGCTCACCAAGAAGTCAGAGGAGGGCCAGAGCAGGAAGGAGTGCATGGCCTCAGACACATCTCCTGCCTTGCAGAACTTAGCACCTACATGAAAAAGATGGATCAAAGCAATGCTATTGTTGCCTGTCCTCTCCCAGTAACGTGACTGAACTTTCCCAGGGGCTTTGCAAGGAGTGTGGTGGTTGTATGGAGGCAGCAGTGCAATCAGGGATGTGCATGAGTATGCTGTTGCAAGGGTGAAGGTGGTAGCCTGGCCAGTACACTGTCTCAGAAAGCCCAGCTTTAGTCCTATAATTGTCTTATCTCCATAGACTAATTTTGTTATTGTTTATAGCCTTTGAAAACAGGCTTATTGCCAATGCAAAAGCAAAGAGCAAAACTCTCTCTGTGACAATTTTCATACATCTGGTATAATGATAAATATTTTATATTATTAATAATAAATAGCAGTTTTATAGAATTGGTTCTCTTTCATAGGCAATGGTAGGACAGCTGTCTAGCTTGTAGTTTTATAATTTGTCTTACAGGCAGTTTTGTGCTTATGGCATATTGACTTCAATAGGGAATCCTGCTTAAAACCTGATGGCACAACAGATCACTCTGTATTTCCATGAAGGCAGGTGTAGGCATTTGTGTTTCCACTGCCAGTCCCTGGGTGCCTCTTTGGAGAGGAAGAAATCAGTGCGCTTTCAAGGTGTGTCATGCTTGTGAAAGGTGAACTTACTAGGAACAATTACAATGATCCACAGTATGAGAGTGTTGGAAAGTTATCTGCCCACCCCTTAAGAATTGTTTTAATCTCCTCAGAATACCTTGGGACTTTGTCATTCGGAATAGGATCATGGCTTGGGTCAATGTTAAGAAATTGCTGAAATGACTCAAAAGTTTATCCAGAAAAGAAGCCACATCGTGCTGATACTGTGCAAGTACAAAGACCTCTTTTTTTCATTTCCTAATGTGTGCTGGAAGACATGTCTAACCCCATCAGGGGTCCTTGTGTTTTAGTGGGACTTACTGTGGGGAAAAGATTACTGCCTCTCTCTGGCAGGATGTCCTGATTCATCTAAGTGATGGTCCCAGCCCCAAAGAACAGCCACTGACACTGAGAAAGGCTGATTGTATTTAGCAGAGCTCTCCCGGTCTTGTGAGCTGAGCTAAGCTGCTGTCTGGCAGGTGAATTGGAAATCTTGAAAGCAGTAAGGATCTGGAAGAGTTGCTGCCTTCTCCTAACAAGACCCTGACTGGCAAGTTTGGTTTAGCAGAAATGCTACAATTTACAGACTAGTTCTTAGACACAAACCAGATACTGGGGATCCAGTACAGAAAGTCTTAATGCCCAAGGCTATTGGGCCATTTTTTCTCTCTTTCAAATAACCTTGCCTCCCATAAATCTGTTGCTCATTTAAAGCAAACTTTCTGCTTGCATCAGAAATTACTTCCAGCTCTGGATATGAAGCATTCTGCAATGTGTTATAAAGTGAGGTCTGGATTCACTGCTTAAATAAAGAAAGCCAGTTTCCTTCAAACGGATCATTTATTGCTACCTTCATGCTGTATATTTATTGTGAGGATATTGTCACATTTCTTTCAGTTTTGAAAATGTAAGTTGGATTTTCTCTTTCAGGTTGCCATCTGGTGTATTGCGAACAGTCTCAGAGAGTAAGAGGCCATCTGTTAATACTTTTTCAGGAAGCTTTTTATAGAGCAGTGAAGTGGCAAATCTCAAAAACACGTTGTAATGACTTACAAGATCTCGGGTATGTGTACAAGTAAAGGCTGATATTTTATTCCTATCAACAATATAGTTATCAAGCTGGGGAGGAAAGGAAGAGAAGAAAGAGAACTTGCACACAAATGCACATGCATTTTAATGGCTCTATTGCATATATTACTTTGTCTATTTTTACATCAAATGTAAAGTGAGTTTCTGAAGCTCTGATTCAGTTATGCTCATGTACTTTTAGCAAGACTGATTGCCTCTTTGAGAAGCTGTTTCCTTCTTTAACCATTAATAGAGATCAAATTACCCAGGATTTTGCCTAATAATACTAAGAATGTAGCTTATGTTCCCATCGCATGTGATTTTTACATCTCTAGTTGTTGGTGCTCCCAAGATGCTGATATGTCTACTGCAAGATGCTGCCACGTAGGAAAGCCTCCAGTTCAGACTGGCCAACGATCTCAGGCCAATATTTGGTGTATTTCTATGGCAAAAGATTATCTCCACATTCAATTCCACAAGTAGAGAGATTTTCAACCCAGATTTATATTCTCACTCGGTCATTAACAGTAGCAGTGGAGGACATGACTGACAGAAATGTTGCCTGCAGTATTCTGGCTGTTGTAGGGGTAGGTACTGGGTTTATTGAGAGCCTCTCTGTGGGCAGTATACGTTGAACCATTTTTATCCCACTTGCATTGAATTCCTCCATAATTTTGTGGTACAGCAGAAGCAAATAGAGCCGCATCATGTACCAGCTTGTGCAGTGCTGAGGTTTATCTTGGCTCTCTTCTGGCCTCTCTGAAAGAAGACATTGCTGCTTTCAGGATCAGATGCTTTGAAAGCACTCAGAGAAGCATCAGATGACTGATTTCTTTGTGGGCCTGACATGCAGAGAAAGAAAGACAAGTGCCGATTGTCTGGGCAGGTGACTGAAGTTTTGCTACCACAGAGATTGGATCAAGTGTTTTTTTGGGTATTCAAATAAATCCTTCATGAATGTTGTCTTTCACTTCCACCTCTGCATTATATCAAGTGTCCCAGTCAAGCACATTGTTCTGCATTTTAATAACGTATTAATTTTCTCTGCTTTGAGTTCTGCAGTAACAAGATTCTGTAGTGATGTTCTTGGGCATCCCTCTGTGGAACAAGTCCTGCTTCAATTAAGTGTAATAGTAAGATCTTTTTCTCTTCAGTGGTTCCAAATTTGATAGTGAGACATCAAAAATATCATCCAGGTGTCACTGGTAATAAATGTCAGTGCTGCTGCATGTCAAGGTCACATAAACCTGTAGTAAGGGCTGTTCAGGTTGGCATTGTGCTTAAATACTATCATCATTTAAACAAAACTAGGCAGCTCTAAAAGCAAAGGCAGAATGAATATCACCATAAAATTAAGCCCACTGGCTGGTGGTGAGAGAATCTAAAGCCTGTATGTTGGAAGAGTTTTAAAAGCAATGCAGGTTGTTTTTTCAGTGTTAAAACCCCTTAGAAATAGAGAAAAAAGTGATCCCAGCTGTGCTCAGTGTAATGTGAGTCAATTCTGCATAATGGCATTGAGCAGTGGTCAGAGTACCTTCTGAAAGTTTTATTTATAAAAAAGGACTTTTCTGCCAAATTATTTTTAGAGGCATTCTCTTTTATTGAATGAAGAAAAATGAATCTTTGTCTTGTTCCTATGTTTTTAATGTAAAAGAAAGATAAAGAATGAAAAAGAAATATTGGGGAAGGGCTTTTTTGTTGTCCAAAAAGGTCCAGTATCAGCCATAATTTTTAGTTAAGAAGTATGCTTTTCCCCCCATAAAATACTCATGCTATGTTGTTGAATGATTATGAACCAAAGGCAATAGCCAGTCATATTTTTGTTACTGCATTATTTGAGAATGCTGTTAGAAAGACCTTGAATCCAGGGAGGCATTGGCAGAAATCAGTTCTGTTGTCTCTATTCTTTCATCTCAAAACAAGTCTAGGTGGTCTTGACTGGCAGCTGCCCTGGGCTTTAGCATCTTTCTTTCTTTGTTAAACATGTGAAACTGCCAAGAGGTCTCCAGAGATGCCAGGAAGTTAAGTGCTGGTGTGAAGATGTGCCTTGTGTCCTTCATCCATTCCATGTCTATTTAGCCAGGTCAGCATGTAGGCAAAAAAAGCTCACAGCTGAAAATAGTTCCCCAGAGGTGGAGGTTTATACAAGTCCCCTAAAAATTACCTGCCAACAGCTCAGCACCGAGAGTTATGTTTTACTGGGTCACTATGGAGCACATTACTACACTCTCTGCAGATGAGTGGATTGAATTAAGGGTGCATCCCTGATGAATTTTCAAGTGCCCTAGCATATGGGATACTGCATTTTGCCATCACAACTGAGATGCCACCAAAATTTCTGTGTGCTACACCTGAGCAGTATCGGTGTAATCTGGAGCCCAGGTCCCTCTAAGTGTCAGTACAGAACTTTCCTGTGTCGTGGTTTGTTTTGTGTTGCTGTGCGTTGTGTCAATGAGCTGGTGTTGTGTGGATTTACTGGAGTAATGAAATATGAAAGATTGACTCTAGACCTGTTTAGGGTTAAGAGTCTGTAAATCCACTGTGCTTGCAGAGACAGGAATAATTTAAACACTGCTCACATTCCAGCCTCCACAGTAGGGATGGGTATTTTGTTTTGAGGATTTTTTTCCTTATCTCAACTGCTGTACCATTTGGCTATCTGAAGCTTTTGCATGCCTCACAAACACCATCTGTTACAACCCAAGACGCAAATACTGAAAGTGATTAGTAATATAAGCCAATGTTGCAGCTGTATGTGGTGTGGAAATCTGATAGAACCAGAACTTTCTTTGTAAGCCTGACACGCTGAATAGCGTGTTTGTGATTTGTCTAAGCTTTTACATTCATCAAGTAAAGATTAACTTTTTGCTGCTGTGGAGACATGATAGAATAAAAAAAAAATTAAACAAAACATTCCCCCCCAAACCAAACCAAACCAAACCAAACCAAACCAAACCAAAAAAACAACAAAAACCCTCCAAAACTAACAAAACAAACCCAACAAAACCAAAACAACCCCCAGAAGACCCAAGCGTTTCATTAGGAAATGCTATTGGAACAGGTAAAGCACCTAGGACAGAGGGAGTCCCTAGCAGGGAAATGTTTCCAAATACCACATCCTAATATTTTATTAGATGAATTTTTTGTGGGTTGAAATAGTCTATGTATTCTGATCAATGCTCTTCCTAAAGTCATAAAACACTTAAAATATATGTACAACAGGAACTTTTAGCTGTTCTGGCCGCGGGCAGATTGCAATAAATACCAATACACTCCTTGTATTGTCATTCAATACATGTTCATGGTACTGACTGGTTCTCCTCAAGTTCCAGTATTGGTTTTTTCTCTTTGTTTTATCCTCCAGCCTTGATTGCAGTAATGGATGAAAAACTGCTAATGCTGAGGGGTACCACATTAGAGAGGAACACCATGTGTCCTTGTGGATGTACATGAGAATGAACAAGAAAGGAGAGGAAGGTTTAGATTTGGCTGCCTGCAGCATAATTGTGTTAGTGTGTGATAATCCAGGGCATGGTCCAACCACAGAGACAGAAATTCTGAGTTGGTGAGACGAGTCCCTTTTTAATGTTGAATGAAAGAAACTGTTCAAATCAATAATGATAATGCTTCTGTTATTGCTAATCTTCCTCTATGCATGCACATTTGCCATCTCTAGGCATATGGAAACATGAGGACAAAGTTTGAATCTCTTCTGTATTTCCTCTCTCTGCAAAAATCTTTCACAAAACACTCAGATCCAGATCATGTTCTCATATCACATAGTGCTTGTTTTGAAATCAAGAAGGAGTTTTAATTCTAACAATCTCTTTTATTAGCATTAAAGACTAATAGGTCAAATTTGGAAGAAAGTAGGTGTATGGTTTTTGCTTATACAGACTGTTTTCTCTATATAAGTCCTTAAACTTGTCTTTTTTTTAAAATATTTTTTGTCTTGCCACAGGAAGTGCTGAAGCCACTGCTGTGACCTGCCGTTTGTCATGGGCTAGATTGCAATGGAGGGAGCTGGCATTTTCATAATAGAAAGTCTCTTCTGGTGGTTTGATAACTGATATTTAAGTAACTGCAGCATATTCCAGAGCACTGAACAGGCACGTGTTTATGCCCTGCCAGTTGCCCTTTGCTGTGTATTATGAAGTGTAAGACAGCAGGATTGTGAGTGGCTGTGATTTAAATGACTAAATTTACTTTAGATTAAATGTTTGCCTTTCATGTGTGATTTCTCATTAACTGAGAATTTACAAAGTCAAGTACACAGTCCTATTCTTATTTGTAAACTTGCAGCTTTCTCTTTTAATGCCTAATAATAAGTTCTCCCCTCTGGTTGTTTAATGTATCACTTGTGATTCCATTCTGACAAATCTCTCAGCAGTTCAGAAAACTCTTTGTTAGAAGGAAATAAATATCCTGCTGACTCAATGGGAAAGAAATGCTTTTTGTCCTTTGAAAAATGTTGCAGCCCTGTAGATTGGTCAGTGTTACTTATCTGAATAGTGCTATTGTAGAGAGGAAAAGGGTACTTTATTGGGCCAAAGAGCATTCGAGGGTACTGGAGTATGTAGGGCAAGGTTATCAAAGCTTTGCTTTGGTAATGTCTATTTTTGCTTTGAAAGATCATCTTGCATGTGATATTTGTCTCTGTTAAATGCATTGCCTTTATTATCGCAGTAGCTTTTCTTTTTTAATTACAAAATGCTGACAAGATGTTTTGCAGTGACATATTATAACTACATTAACCAGGTGCATTAGGAGCTGTGTGTATGGCAATTGATGCTTTCTCTTTGTCACTTACATAATGAACCTTCTGCCTGCACAGAATAAAATATTTATCTGGAATGCAGGCTAAAGCAAATGCTGGGGAATGGAGGAGGAAAAAAACAGGTTGCCTGCAGTGAATAATTGTTATAATCTCATTGTCCTTTGCAAAGTTGTTAATTAAGGTCTCTACTAAGCAGACTGTGCTTGCAGGAGTCCCACAGAAGTCAAGTTGTTGTTCTCTGATGCATCTGTTAACTCACAGTGGTTTGAACATGCTTAATGCAAGGCTCCCCGAGTTTCATCTTCAGAGTGACTCTGTGTTGGGGGAGTGCCTTGTAACATTCTCCCCCTTCTCTCCTCAGCACTTCTTTCTTTGAAATAAGCAAGAAAACAACACCTGAAGGAGGCTGGTAAACTAATGTATAGAGCTTGGGCATCTCCATCATCAATATTGGCATGTAAGCCTGCTAGGCATGTGGGGCTGTTGGTTTATTTGCAGGTGCTCTCTGGAGTGTTCTCTGCAAGGAGCAACTGGTATAAATTGTGTGTACTTTGCCTACTCTAGTTCCAAGTTCTTTTTGTTATTTAGTATTTATATTTCTATGGCAACTAGAAGATCCACTTAGGGATTTTGACTGTTCCTGGTAGGCAGCAGTGTAAATAGTATAAGGAAACAATATTTTAGGTGAAGAGATCTGAGCAAAAAATGATGTATTGTTGTCAGTTTCTTTGTAGGCATTAATGGAAAGGAGAATTTTTGAAAACCAGAATGAATTAATTTTTAGCTTGTTTCCTGTGTGAGGGAACAACATGGAAGGAAGAAAGCCAAAAAGTCCTGATTTTATAAAGCAGCAAACGGAGAAGTTTGGTGCCAGGGGCTGATTGGAGGCAAGAACTGACATCTTGGGAGCAGATGAGAGGAAATGGGATGTGTCAGTAAATCATGACCAACCTTAAACTCAAGGCAAGCAATTCATAAATAATAGAGGAGGGAGAGCCGAAGGAGGAAGGGGAAAACCATCAAGACATGAGCTCAAGAAAAGGTATTTGCAACAAGATTTGGGAGGGAATGGTATTGGGAAAAATTGCATTAGGAAGGCCAGAGACAAGAATGTTGATGTGACAGTAGGATTGACTGGTTCCTGAGTGAAAAAGCAGGGGGGAAAAATCCCAGTGTTATGCAGAATCAGGAAAAGAAGACTGAGCAGGGATAAACCAACAGGTGGAGAAGCAGGCAGAGTCTCTGTGGAGATTTTCTGAGCAGGGACAAACTGAATATTGTAATGTCGAGTGTGCAAAGACACAGAGGAAAATAGGATATGGGATGAGGATGAGAACGATTCCTGAAGAAATAAAAGAACTGGCAGAAGCAAAGCAATTTCTATGTCTAATGGCAAAGAAGAAGGAGGAATGGAGAAGAAAGAATAAGACATGCAAATGTTTAAAAGTTTGGTGTCATCTTGTTTTTCTTTTTTTGGGTAGAAAGTTAGCAAAACCCTGTATAGATAAAAAATGGATATGTTGCCTGTATGGCAGAATAAATAGTGGAGGCAGATTTATTTTTATCAGAAAAATCAGACTTTGCTAGAGACATGCCAGAGAAACTGATGGACCAGGTAATTCTGGTCTCCACGATTCTACTGGAGCTGCTTTCTTCTCTGAGCTGAGCTGATGAGATGTAAATGGAGGCCGTCTGGGATGAAAGCTTGGAAAATCAGGTCTTGTTAAGTGTGAAAGGGCGAGAGAAATCGTGCTAATGGAAAGGAAGGCAGTGAGGAGGAGTCTGAAAGCAAACAAAAGTTTTTTTCCTGCGTACTGGACATCTGATGCAACTGAGTTGTGAAAAAGCAGTCATGAAGTGGGATGGAAGTGGAGAAAGTGGATAGTGCTAATGAAGGCATTGTAGAGCAAGGGCTCTGCAACAGGACCACCAAGCCAGAGCTGCAGGTGTGAGACCAAGAAAAGGGGTGACTCTAAGCACAGGTACAGTTGTCTCTGAGCTAAGCTGAAGGAGAGCCATGAGTCAGTCACAGAGGAAGGCTGATGAGAAACTGGATCCGTGGAAGCCAACAGCAATACTAAGCAGGAGAAATGGCAGGACTCCTTGTTTACTAAAGTGAAGTATCTCTTTGCTGCTTAATTATTCAGTTGTTTTAAGTTAGAACATATATTTCATAATTTTTGGCAGTGTCTATAAAAGTAGAATTTTTAAAAAATCAGCAAATACATATAATGGAAAACAAATTCTCTATTACTAACCTAGACAGCTGTTTGGTGTTTATTTGGTGAACACAGGGATAAATCCAGAGTCACACTGCCAGGTGGAGTAATCCCAGTGGAGGGAAGTGCTTGGAGCAGCCCTGCCAGTGAGCCCCTCCAGCCTCTGCCCCGCTGCTGAGTGGGACCAGAACGGCACCAGCACAGCGAGGTGGGGAGTTGGTGCTTCCCAGTCCTCTGACCTGGCCTCCAGCAATTTGGATTTTCTCCCTAATTTCCCCTGCCCGTCTGTAGGAAATCAGTGCTGGGAGGGGAAGCTGAGCTTCTGCCGGCAGAGGTTGCTGCTGTTCTCTTCACCTCCTCCTCTTCTCAAGCTGGTAACCTGTCATGTCAAGTGTTTAGCTGAAAGCAGTGGGAATTGTGAAGCTTTAATGTTTCCCAGACTGTAGTCTGCCACATTAACAAATCTTTCACTTTTCAGAAGATGATAGTGTCAATCACAGTGACAGGCTGAAAGACACCATTCATTGTTAATTAATTATTAGCTGTCAACTCAAAGACTTTGTTGAACTAAGAACATTCAGGCAGATTGTGGATTTCCTCTTTTTTAAACTTTATGTTTAAAGGACACTAAATACCCTTAATTATCAAAGTAAGTTGAAATCCTTTCATACCTCTTTCTTCTGCAGGTGACTGCTTCAGGTACAATATTAATTATAAATAGAATGAAGATTTTGTAGCTTCTTATTGCTGATTTATGTTTTCATAATGGATGAACTAAAAAGAAATAAGTTTCCTTTTTTTGCTTTGGTAACAGCCTGTGATCCCTTGTCTGCCTCCCAGTTTTGGTGTTTGGAGGAAACAAACAAAAGAAAAAACTTTTATCTGAATAAGGTCTGAGGGCTGTATGACCTACAGTGGGGGCCATGACTTTGTGTCTGACTCCACCATAGAAATCCTTGGATTTGAATTGTTGCAATATTTCAGTTTCACTCTTTTGACCAAGAAATTGAGGATAGCTTTCTCACTGGGCTTTCTGCAGATGGGAATGAACTCTAATGGTTTTTTCCTACGCAGTGATCTGATTTCCCAGCAGTTCTGGGCATGCCCAGCCATCCCTGCAGAGCTCTGTGCTTACAGGAGTCTTCCAGTGAAATGAGAGGATGCTCATATGGGCACTGCCCTGGCTGAGGGCCATGGGGTGCCCAGTCCAGGAAAGCTGCTTGGGCACAGAAGTGCTTCCAGAATGTGTCTGCAAGTTTAAAAACACTGGCCAAGCCTCTCTCCATTTGGGCCTGCCAAATGCAGAGGGATACAATTGTACTTACCTACCTCACAGGAGTGCTCTGAGGCTTAATTAATGCGTATGGTAAAATGCTTTGAGATCCTCAGGTCATAATGATACTTAGCACTTTATATCTTCAAAGCCCCATACCCAATGCAAAGGAACTAATCCCAAACTAATTAGGCAAAAGGCACTATAAAAGTGCCAAGTGTTGTTATTTGCCTTAAAGTATTATTATTTAATCACAAATTGCCTCAAAGTGAAGTGTGACTGTATGAGATTAGAGACATAGTAATTAAGGCCCTGATTTAATATTTTAAATTTATTCAGCATACTTCAATGCAGCTCTTGAATTTTTTTCATTCTTTCCCAAACACCCAGCTCACATTTTAATTTTTATAAACGCTGCATCCTCATCACTTAATAGGCTTTCCCTCTTCTCTCCGTTGTGTGCCCCTAGGATGCTGCAGTGCTGAGGGAAGATAGTTTGGTGAACAAGGATTTGGCCAAGTTGGAACATAGCAGTGTGTGCGGGTATGAATTAAATATGACAAGAAGGAAATGTGTAAATAAAGTCTTTCTTGCATGTGTAGTAGATACATTTATGTATGTGCTGTGTAAGTTCTACAATGCAAAAACAGCTCTGAAAGCATCTGTCACCCCACATTACTTATTCTGCCTTTGAGACAGAAGCTGCAGAAGCCCTTCTTAAAGACAGCACTTCCCTGCATGTCAGGGAGCAGCTGTAGTTGTTAGACTGATTTGGGAAGCAATGACTTTGGGTAAATAGTCTGGTGAAATTCACCCCTCGGTACAGAAACTCAGCAGAAGATTCAGGCACCACTTCCTTCACTGATAAACCTGTTTAAATGATGGAAAGGAATAGAAAGACCTTGTGTACAGGATTAGATTTCATACACAGAGTTACAGTGAGTTTAGGGAAACTCTCTTGTTGGGATGTGACTATATTTGTTCTTGTTTCTAAAGCAGTAGAAGAAATCTACTTTTCGGATGCAAAAAACCTGAAGTTCATAGTTACACATGGATTGGATGCAACATGACCATACTGTGCCACTGTACAGGCCTTGGTGGACATAATCCTATTTTCTAGTGAGATTATAATTAACAGTGAGGCTGAACAAGGAAGTTTATGAGATAGGAAGGCTTCCTGGTGACAGGGGACACTGTGAGTCTGTGGTGGCACACAGCCACTACAGTGAGATACTGAAAACTCTGTAGCAGCCACACAGACACTGAGTGCAGGTGCCACGCTCTGGAGAGAAGATGTCTGTAGCAGTAACACTGTGCTTCCTGAGGAACCTCCCTGCAACAGGTGAAATTACTTCCAAAACAAAGTAGTGCTCAGAAAGACAGCAGCACCACCTGCAGTGTTTCTATCCTTGTGTATGCATTTGCATCTGTAAATTATAATTATTTAACAATTGCCCACTTGAAACTTTGGGAAATTTGGGGGTCTTTTGTAATGTGATGGTTTCTTATAAACCATAGCTCAAGGTTATAAAGGAAATTTTCATAGAGCTGTGAAAACTCATTGTCTTTTACTTTCTCTCCAGAAACTTTCTGCTGCCACTTACAGCAATTTTTCATGTCTTGGAAGTTTGGGGAGCCTATATTAGGGGGGAAGTTGTTCTGTTCCCAACTGATATCGGAAAAGATTGGAGACCAAGAAGTTTAGATGCTGCTCTGCATCAAAGCAGTCAGAGAATTGCTTAGCTAGCAGTTGGTGAGGCCAGACTGAGCTGAGGAAAAAGTTGCAGCATATTTGTGTCTCTGTTACTCTGAGATGTGCAAAACATCAAACACTTGAATTCAGTTTTGAAACAGGTGAGTTTTGAGAGGGCTCATCACCCCATTCAAGCCACATTCAGCTGCATTCAATGCTCAAAGTTCTCTTCCTTGTGCTTTTTATCTTGCATGATACAGGAGGTGAAGGAAATTCAGCCAGGGTCATTCAGCCCATTTGCAGGGACCAGATGTTCAGCTGTGAAACTGCAGTAGCTTCCCTGATTTCCCAGCAGCTGAAGATGCAGTGCTGTACACTGGGACTGGGCTGCAGCACACAGCTCTTTGATGACTCAGAGCTAAGAGGGTTTATTTCTCAGCACAAAGGACCAGGCTTCTGTTTATTGTTAGCTTGCTTTCACTGAAGTGTTCAGCTGTCTTTTGCAGTTCAGGTGCGTTGCTTTTACAATGAAAGCCAAGTAACCTTTGCCTCCTCCTGGAAGGAAAGCAAAAATCCTCCATCCCAACAAAGTACTTCAATGTAGCATGAACTTTAAAATGAATAACTGAACCAGGAACTTGTGCTTAAACACATAAGTGTGGTTTTGTCTTAGTCCTGTTGCCAGTATGTATTTTGATAGAACTTCTTCAGACAAGCTGCTTCATTCTGGAGAACTGAAGCTCTCATTGAAGAATCTGACAGTAAGCTCTGTCCTGAAGCTTACTCTTGATGCTAAGGGAGGAAAAGTTGAAGACAGGAAACAATGAGACCTGCTGTACTTGGGAGCATCTTTTGGTTAAACTTCAACAGCTCCTTTTGTGTTGGAAGTAAAGGCACCTGTGTGGATTGCAAAACAGAGAGCTCAGCTGGTGAAGATCAGAATGACTCTGCATGGAGAATGCCAGCTTTGATCAGCTCAGCACCTGATCCATCTGCCCTTACAATGGCAAAACCTGCTGACGGGTCCAAAATGTGGTGCTGACATACCCAAGCATAGGCTGGGGCAAAAGACATTAAAGTCTTCCCACTGCTTGCACACCTTGGGGAAAGATGAGGGGAAATGAAGCGCTGACCTAAAAGACAAGAGCCCCCGAGGAGATAGGTGCTATCAAAATGTCATCTAGATAAATAAGGACCCGAACTCCCAGTATCTTAAGTAGCTGGACTATTGATTAAAGAATCATGATAAATGAGTATAGGGCTGTGAATTAGATCAATACCATCAACCTTAAAAGTCAATCTCCTGTACCAGCTTGAAGAGAGACACTAAAAAATGCACTCAAGAGAACCACAAATCCTTGGGCTGATGGTGGCCTTGAGGCTTTGAGTTTTTCTCTGCCATTTCTTTTTCTTCCTTTGTTTCTCTGAATAGACTTAGAAGACCTTGTAGAAAAGATGTTTATGCCTGTAAATATTTCCTAGTTCACAAAATAAAGTAAGACTACAAAATCTGGGCTTTGCAATAGTTAAGAATGTCTTTAGGACATTATCATGCAACTCTAGGAGAGAAACTTTTCTGTGGCAGTTGTGCTAAAAGTAAAGGGTTAAGTCCCCAGCTATGCTGGGCAGGCATTGACCATCTTGTGGTAAGTTCACTGCTGCAAAGGAGGAAGTCATAAAATTTCTTGCTTTGTTGAAAAGGGGACCAAGTGCTTGGGAAATTCTGCAAAATAGAAGTCTTTCTACAGGGATAAGAAAGAAAGAGATTACTAGCATTTGGAAAATTGTTGCCCTGTGTACTTCTCTGGATTTGGCTTGGGAGGGGGTAGTTGGCCATTTTAGCACAGCAGGTATTGGAGCAGATTGAAAGCGATGGTGCTGTGCTGAGGCAGAGCATGTGCCTTCCAACAGGGCTCTGCATGGACAGGGGTTTCATTAAAGGTCTGTTTCTCAGATCATATTGGTCTTTTTGTGTAAGCTTCAGCAAAGTCACATAATCTTTTCCCCACTCTGTTTATGCATCTATAAAATAGAAGTGTCATGTGTATGCCTTATTGGATGTTGATATGTTTTGTGATTTCCTCCTTCGTATCACTCCTTTTTGTTATTCTTGCAGAATAATTGCTTCAGGGTTTCTACAAGTACCTTCCTTTGTTTGCCTCCATCTCTACAAAATGAGGTTATAGCAACCACTGTTCAACAGCAATGGCTGTTGGCTGTAAAGACTGGTAAGGGTGTTTGTAGGAAGTATTTCCTTTGTTTTCTTTTTGTGTGAGAAGACAGTCCTTATTCTTGCCTTTCAAAGTCTGTTATTGTTTGCTGATGGTTAATTTTAGAGGTTATAGGTATGTTATTTATATCTCACTATGAAGAAGAGACTTTCATCAGTGTTTATGCACTCAGTTAGCACAGACATTACCTACAAAAGTGTGTTTTCCTGATGCTGTTTTTGGAAAGTTTCATGCAAATCAGTGTCTTTGAACACCCTATTTTTGACTGTATATAACTATTGCAATGAGAATTTGTTTTATGATGCTATTAAGAGGCTTTCCCAATACTAATATGAGAGCTGTATCTATGCTGGTAATCTGTATGTGTGTTGATTTTAATAGAGCACTCTCTTGTCATCTGACTTCTTAGGATGAAATTAACCCCCTGTGCAGATATCTGGCACTTGTGCATCACTTGAGTTGCCTTTTGACACGTTAATTGTGATTGAAACGATACCTAATGCTTCTGCTGGTTTACTTCAGAGAATTGGATTTCCTGCAAGCTAGGTAGCAACTCTCATACAAAAATCATCTCCTTCCCAGCAGCATCCTCATCTTCACCTTCAGAATGCTGATGCTCCCACCTGAAATAAGGAGACAAGCTCTCAAAAAACTGCTGGAGAGTATAGGTCAGGGGGATTGCTTGGGAGCAAGTTGTAATTTCTGATAATTTATAGGGGGCAAGATCCTCTGCAAGTGTTAATGTGTAGGAAAGAGGACTCCATCTGAAAGTAGGTGTCTACTCTAGGGAGTTTTAGTCCCTTTTTCTGTAAGGGTGAGAGAGTTTTTTCAAAAGGATTAGTGGTGCAGTAGGCCATCAAATTGCTTTTAATCTTTACATGATTCTTTTTCATGGAAGAAATTTGTATTAAATAAGGAAAAGTTAGGGAAATATTTCTTATTGTAGGGAATATTTTTTCTAAATCATGATTCTAAAACCTGAAAAAAAATTTTAAAAATGGACTCAATTAGAAGTGCTAAATGAGGACCATAATGAGATATCCAAAGTCTTGCCAAGTGAATTTAATCACTTTCTGATCCCAACAGCCACACAATTCAACTCTTTCTTAGCATAATTAAGCAAGTGACAATGAGGATGCTATTCCAAGACATGGTAATGAGATGCTGTGGGGCCTAAATTCAGCTGGAGGGGATTTCCTATTAAATATTTATTGTATGTGCAGCTTCTTCAGTAGCTAGAAATATAGAAGAGGGAATTTAGCCAAATTGAACCTCTTTTCTGAAATTAATCTGTGAAAAACTGGAGAACTGTGGTCACTTAGTTTTGGGCTGACTATTATTTTTGGCCTGTGGGCTGTATTCAGCATCAATAAATATCATAGTTTGTGTAGGAGGAAAATAAGTATGAGGAAGCTAGAATGTAGGAAAATGGAAAGGGGTTGAGAAGGAAATAGGAATGTGACAAACCAATTAGGGAGAGTACAAATGATAAAATTCAACAGGAATTAACTAATGATGGACTGCAGAATTCTGGAATACTAGAAGACTTAAGGGGGAAAAGCATGTAGAAAGGAAATGGATATCAGAGATGATTGTCTGAGCCAGTGGACTAAAACATAATAAGACTTTTTAAGCATAGTGAACATTTAATTTTGGATCCAGAGAGAAGTGAAATATGCTTTCATCACATTCCTTTTGACAGTTTACGGGTGTTAGGGAAGTTGTGGCCAACCTATGTTTGACTGAAACTGCAGGAAAAAAGCTCTGTCGAAGCCCCAGGGGTTTATAACACATTTGCACATACAAGCCCAAGAAGAATGCTATTTTGGCTCCAAAATTGAGCTGGGGCCTTCTTTGCTGTTGATTTCCCCAACTCCCAAAACCCAGCTTGCTTTAAACCTCCTCAAATGTCCCAATCATAGTGTCCATTCGTTGTGTCTTACGATCGTGCTTATGACAAAGGGAAAAATGAAGTAAGACCAGAATTTATCCTTTATTAGACTGGGATCACCTAAAATAAAGTTGAATGGTGCTGCTGGTGTCTTTTTTAAAATGCAGCTGGTGCATAAGGAAATGTGCTCATAAATGCCTTCTTGTTCCAGGCTGGAATGTGCAGGGGCAACAGGTGCTGGGGGTACAGAGCCGTGCAGGTGCAGGGGGCCCTGGGGACATGGAGGTGGCTGCAGCCTGTGCTGAGCAGAGCCCACTAAGCCCCAGTGCTGGGAGGAGGCTCTGACCCTGCTCCCCTGCCTCGTCTGCCCTTGGCAGCTGCCTGATGTGCAAGGACTGCAGTTCTTCCTGGTCTGTGGCAGAGTGCACTGCAAGATCTTTGCACCCTTATATTCTCCATGGCTTTGAGAAGCAGATGGATGGTTGAGAAATGAATGAGGTCTGGGAAAGTAGTGAAGCATTATTACCTCCCATGCAGAAACTGTAACCTTCCCCTCTTTGCTTCCTCACCCCCCTACTCAGCTCTTGGGGTTTACCAACCATCTTTCCATGTGTATTTGAGTGATGTCTGTGGAGCATGTTGGAATACCAAGGAGAAACTGCTATGTAAATAATAATAATTCCTGTCATACTTGCTAAATGGCACTCATAATTTAAAAAAAGTTTTTGGCAATAGGATCAAATTAACTTGATGAGAAAGCTCTTTTTTCTTGTAAAGTACTAGGAAAGCTGTGAGACAGGAGGTGCAATTAATTATCTCACTTGGATTAAAAGCTCTTTTATTTGATATTTGATCTCTTATTACTTGATTTCCCACAAAATTACTGGTAACGTGCAGTCCCACTTAATAGCTCATTAGCACTCCAGTAAGGTGGTCAGGTTTGTGTATAATAAAGCAGTGGCTGGCTAGCAGTGAATGACTTCAGCCATAATTAATTAATTAAATGTGTGTAAAACATGGTTCATTAGCAAGGTGTGTGACAATCTCATGGTGTCCAATGCTGTCCCTCTAACCGTGTAATGGGCGTGATGCGACTGCAGCACTGCTTCATTAGTTTCCAGCTTCTGCTAGTGTTGTTTAGGTAAAAGAGCTCTGATTTCCAGGGCTTGTTCCAATGACCTGGTACTGTTGGAAGGAAGAGTTTACGGTAACCAATCGAACAGCATTTCTGCCTCTTTTCACTTAAAACCCACACAATTAGAAATTATTGCTATAGCTTAGCAGCAGTAGCAGAACATTTGCTAGGGAAGCTGGAAATCTCAGTTCAACTGTAGTTCAGGCAATAACTATTCTTTATACTCAATTATGCACTGTAACCCATTAGGGAAGTCTGTGGTTTCCTGATGTATTTTTTTCCCCCCTTCTGTGTTACTGCAAGGTTGCAACTGGCTGTAAGTATATTAGAAATTGGTATGATTGTACAATTATTCTGCAGGCTATCTGACTTCTACCCGCTATATTTATCTGGCACATTTAGAGACAGAACAAAACCAGGAGGTTCAGACCTTTAACCCACATGTTGTTAAGTGTGGGAGAATGCTGATCTGCAGAACTGATGAACTTGCATTGTAAAGTCATTCTTCAGACCTACTAAATCCAGAAATAAGTTACTTAGACTTCTGGGCCTTGATCATGATTGCTCACAAAGGGAAAGTTTGAAGAGAAGTTTACTTGCACCACTTGACATCTTTTGCATTCAGCCTCTGTGAAATTGGGATCAATTAGTTCTATCAGCATCTTGGTTTACTTTCACAAGCAAGACAAAAACATTTCTGAGTTTTTGAGAGAATCTGGGAGTGTGATGATAACAAAATCAGTAAAAGGAGGTATGATAATCCCCATTGTAGTGAATAAGGGCACTAAGAATATTGGTCTTCCCTGGTTTTGGATATGTTCAATCACACTGAGCATGAGGTTCAGGTTCAGATGCTTGTGCAGTCATTCTTGTGGAGGTGTTTCTCTGTGCTATGTCATTTTGTGGTTAGGAGGGCAGGTGGGTTTGTGGTGTTTATGTTACAGTTTTTGTGCTGCTTTGTTTCTGAATGAATTCCCGGAGAGCTTTGGCACCCTATGTTATTGATGTGAGAAGCCTGCAGTAATGATGTTGATGGCTCTGGCTGTTGTTCAGAAATATGGTTTTACAGCATTACTGTCATATCTGACTGGTATTTAATTAGCTCTCTGTTCTTGATGTTTGCCATAGTCAGAACAAGCACAGGTAGTTTCCTCCTGCAGTGGGTGGATAGGAGGTAATTAATGAGGTTATGAGGGAAATAGAAAAGAATAACATGTTTTGTCTGGTTGTGGTGCCTTTCATGCAACAATTTTCACACCTGAGGCATAACTAATTTCAGGACTGTGTTCATTTTGGAGTTAGTGTGCTAAGTTCTCTATAAAAAACAGCCTTGCTAGATTTCTCCTGTCCAGAGAAAGTCCCCTGCTTCCTCTGGAGGAAGGACTTTCTTACTCAGTTGTGCAGATTATTGTGGTGTGACTTTGACCCAAGCTTTTGGATTGGGTTGTCTGAACTTTGTACTTCAGCCAAAATGTTACTGAAGCATTGCAATACACACAGAGATTTTATCTTTTTACTTAAAATACGTCTAGCTATCAAGGACAAAGAGAAATAAAGTAATCAACTGCATGGGAAATGTCACTGAGAAGAGCATCTCTGGTTTCAGGAGTTGCCTGCTTGCTCCAGTTCCATTTCACTGCCATAAGCCTGGACATGAGCAGCGAGTTACAGACCAAATATGAATGTGCAAAGCTGCTCTTCCCATCCCTTTACTTTAAGCATCCCTCACTTGGCAGTCATATGCTGCCAATGGCTTCAAAGCCATTAGCCCTCATTGCAGTGTTTTAAAGTCTTATCTTTCAAAGTTCCCCTATAATATGTTTCTTTCCAGAGGTAGGCACTGAAACTTGTTCTTTTTGAGTGGCGATTTCTGAGGCTTTTCATGGGTTTGTGTTGTTTTGTTTTGTTTTGTTGTTTGTTTTGTTTTTTTAATGCAGAAGGTTCTTTTAAAGGACATATTATTTCCTCTTCCTTCTTTCCCCCCATTATTACAATTTTCAAAAATGTAGATATTTCCTAAATGTTCCTAATACAGAAGAGACCGTTCCACAGCTCTGCCTTTAATGGAGTGAGCAGATTGCAGTAAGAATGCGGTGCTGCTCAGTAAATTTAATGACTTTATGAAGATAAATGTTTCCCTTCCAAAGCCCCTTCTTGTCAGAATACATTTAATACCACCATTCCTTTGAGAACTAAATTCCTGTAGCACTTTGCAGCATATTAGCATGTTTTTCTCACCACATGAAATTGCACTTCAAGCAAGAAATAATAATGTTTCTGCATCCCCTTGTACATTTTTATTACTGCCAATGAATAGGAGTAAATTAACTATTATGGCTAACATTATTCACAGGGACAAATTCCTAACTCATTTTACAGAGAATAATAAATAACTGAATAAATAAGATGCCTTTAATTTCACATGTGAATTATCAAAGATTCCTCTGAGTAGGAGGAATAGGGGCCAGTTGATTTTACAAACAAGATACAATTCTGTAAGAGAAGTCAGATGTGTGTCCACTCATCTTTATTTTAGCCTCCCAAAACTATAATAAATATCCTTATTATTACATGTGATTCCTATGAAAACAGGTTTCTCTTGTCTGATTATTTGTTTCTATTTATGTTTATCCAGATACTAATCTGGGAGATGAGCCACATTTTGCTGTTGATTGCTTGGATGCAGTTCTGATTGACGGCAATTATTTTATGGTTTTCTTCCTCTGCAGACTTCAGAGTGCTTTTTAAAGGCAGAGTCATTGTAGCCTTTTACAACAAGGGAAACTGAGGCTCAGAGTGATGGGTGGCTTGGAGGACCTTATTCAGTTTACTCAACACATGCAAGTCAAAGCTCCAGTGGATCACAGTGTCTTAGGTCATCCTAGAGATTCCCTTGTCACTTCACCAAAGAAGTGATCCTAAACAAAAGCATATTTTCAACAGAAAAAAAAATATTTTGATATTGGTATCCAGTTCACAGGGGATCAGTCTTTATTTCAAGCATTTTAAAGTGCAGTTAAAAATTATTATCAAAATATAAGTATTCTTTGGTATTATTCACCAAGAATAACAATTTCAGTGAAAATAAAATCCATAGTTGGGAAAATGGGAATATTTGCCCTTGAATTTTTTAATGGTGGAGGAAGGAAAAGCCATAAATAAATTTCTATTTATTCAAAATCTGATGGCAACAACATATTTCATTGAACCAAAATGCTATTTAACCAGGGCAATCTACAATTCTTTTTGAGTATTTAAAAATTATATTTCAAATTCATGTGCTCAATCATTATGGTTGCTTTTCTGTCTTTGTTTATGCGTGTGCACACACACAAACATCCACTTGGGCTTCATTCCAGACTGTTGCTGCAGTTTTTTCCCCAACACTATGTGGGGATCCAGCAGTGCCCTACAGGGTGAGTTTGTCTGCAGGTGGCCACTGTGGGGAATATCCCTTCTTAACCATATTTGCCACCTAATTCCCTTGACTAACCCACAAGGGTCTGCCTTAATCCTTCAGACTGAGGAAATTGAATTTCCAGCTCTGTGTATTGAGGTGAGAAGGGCCAGGTTCTGTACGAATCCTTTCTGCAGGTGCTGCCACTGGGTGCTGGAGGTGCAGGAGGAAGCAGGTCTCTGCCCATGTACCACAATGCAGCATCTGGCTTTTGTCTGAGGGACTTAAGTGTGTGTAACAAGAATTGCTGTTCTTAGGTCGTTGCTCATTCCTTGGGGAGGGCAGCTGGAAGGGTCGAGTCTGCATGATTTAACATACATCTCCACTATTCTTCTGTTATAAATTTATACTTCCATTCCTGTAAAGGTGAGCATGAAGATGTGTGGGTGCTGTTGTTATAACTAGAGCTATTTAAAGATAATCTGCAGAAAGCATTTTTTAGTGAGTGGAAAATTACATCAAAGGTTTGATGAAAAATACCTGTTCTCCTTGAAAAATTTGAATTCTTTATTGGAAGCCACACATATGTACCCCTCCCAACCCCCAGCATAAAGCAATTTTTATCATGATGAATTATTTTATTTGGCTGATCTTTTAATTTTTTGCAAAAAAGAATTTCCCTTCCTAACTTTTTCTTTTTTTTCAATCTGAAGAATATTGAGAATACCACTGGGAGAATCACAAAATGGTTTGGGTTGGAAGGGACCTTTACAGGCTATGTAGTCCATCACCTTCAAGCAGATCAGGTTGCTCAGATCCCTGTCCAACCTGACCTTGAAAGTTTCCATGGATGGGGCACCCACCACCTCTCTTGGCCTGTGCCTGTTCTTGTGGCTCTGAAATGCTGGTGCTGAGTGTCTTCAAGTTCCCTTAGTCACAGTATTTTGTTTCTTCCCCTCCCCTGCTCCTCTGCAATAACTGTTGTAAATTAAGCAGTTACTTCTCTTCCTACAGTTTCAAAGCACCAGAGATGTCTGTGAGCCCTTTACCTTTGATGCTGGTTTCCTGTCAGAATGTGTGTTTTGGCGTTGCAACATCCTGAAAAAGTTTAATCTGAAGCAGAAGAACTGTAAAATGAAGAGAGCAATTATATACAGCCCAGAGCTCTGAGCAGCTGAAATGACAACAAAGTTTCATCTGTTTATTAGGTTAGCTCTGTTTAGGATAAAACACTATTAGCAATTTATGAAGAGGAGAATAGGACTTTGAAATTGAATATCTGTCAATTAAATCTGAAAATCTTAATAAGAAATGCTTTAAAAAGTCAAATAACATCTATTAAAACTCCAGATTTATTCAATGAAAACAGGCTGTACTCTAGATATACACTGAAGTAAAACCAGTGTATGATAACAGAATCTTACCTGGGAGTAGGAGGGGATCTCCTTGTAGACAGAGAGGAAAAACGAGGAATTAATACAGTCTTCTACTCTTCAAAGAGAATTACTGTGTAAAGATGGCTACAGTTGTCAAGGCAACTTTGCTTTTATGAGTGCTCCAAATATGGACTCTGAAATCCCTTCCTTCCCTGCACCTCCTCCTCTACCCTCCCCACCCCGAAAAAAAACCCAACCCAAACTCAAAGAACAACCCACACAGATTTCTTTAGGCAATTTTTAGTTTTTCCATAGAAAAACCTCAGGTAAAAATAGATGAGGATTGACATTCTTTTAACAGGAAATAACAGAAAAATCAGCCAATATTTGGAATTGATGCTTCAGTCTGTAATTTGTTCTTGGTAGTTAGTGATCAAGGTCCAGTGTTCAACAGGGTGGATTGGGGATCCTGCTTGGAGTACACAGAAGCAGAAAAATAGACACTGATCATCTTTAACATAGAAGCAACTTCTGAGCTCTTTAGTTCCAATAGTATCCTTTTGTTCTGTGTTTGCACAAGTATACAAGTATACAATCTTGGTCCACTCACTGGGATAAGTGACTAAAAACTTCTTTCTTTAGGCTTGAAGGTAAGGTGGAGAAGAGCACAAATCCTTTAGCTGACTCTATTGAAGAGGGTGGCAGGGCAGCCTGGGTGAGTGGGATTTGCTCTTCCCTTTGCTGCAGAGTGCCTGCCTGACTTGTCCTGCTGGGTGGCCTTTTCTGTTATATTGCATTTTCACCTGGAGATTGAACGCTGAGGGTGACAGTGATGCTGTGTTTACTGACACATGGTTCTTGCAGCTCTATCCTCACAGGACCCTTTGCTTTCCAGAGCAGAAACCATCTTTTGGTGTGTGTAAATTTGTGCATGTTTACAACATCAGCAGGAAGGGCACAGGATTTGTGATCAGTACCTTAAAGTCCGACCGCAGTAACATCAGTATTTTCTGTCTGCGTGCCTGTGGGTCAAGCATGAATGCTTTAAATAATTCGTATGCCACAATATGATCTTCACTAAAGCTGCCTCACATTTTCTTATTTGGTCACAATAATACTGACAATAATCCTTGTTTAGACTGATAATGCAAAAAGAAGGACAATCTTGTACTTCAAGCCCAAGGTTCAGCTTCCTGACCTATAGTACAGAAACATGAATAATTCCTTTTTCACTCTGTCTTGCAGTACTTAAAATGAAAGCTCTGCAGGGCAGATGCTGTATCTTAGTGTGTGCCTATGTGGTACCTAGGATATGCTCTGATCTCAGCTGAGCCATCAAAGTGATGCTTTATCACCTGTAATGTCAAAGAACAGATGTAGCTCAGTTTTTTCTGGGCTATAAGAAGGGTTTATATTCTTCCTGTGGTGCCACACTTGAAAATCAATATGGAAAAGCTGTTGGTTTTGAGCAAGTTAATAATGTACAAAATTTGTTACAAGCCTTATGTTAAATGATGGTTTCTGTGGTTTTGTGTATCTTTGTGGTAGTAGTGCATGACAATATAAAACTTTTCTGAACAAACTCCTTACATTTTTACATTGATCCCAGAAACTGTCTTTGCCATGATACCGGTCACTGGTTGAACTTGACTGACAGAGACCACACTGGGCAGAGACCATTATCTGTTTTTGGTGGACCTTCTGTGATGTATCTGGTAGAGTACCTTGCATAATCCACTGTGGATCCACAGCAGTTCTCTAATATAGGTTGGTGAATTCCTGTCACATGGGTGCAATAACAATTTGCAGAGCAGGTCAAACAGTCCAGTGTTGGATGGTTAAAAAGATACAGACAAAAAAAATGCATCTGTATGTGTGAAGCTGTGCTTGGGGGAATAAGAAGGTATATGGGTAGTTGTTATGCAAAATATTGTGATGAAGTGTATTAGGCAGTTCCAGGATCACTATTCACATTGACAGAGTGAAGTCAGTTATATATTTTCTTTGATAGAACCATTGATAGGAATAAGACTTCATAGGAATGGGAAAATAAATTTTTGCTGTAGGAAGGGTGTGTTCTTCCTAAACATTCTCTTCTCTGTCTCAGACCTGGTTTGCAGACAATGCTTCTGGGACAGAAGATCTGAGACCTTTGCATCTGAGTTAGTTTGGTTTCCTTCTACATTTGATGGAAATGATGTGTTTCCTAGGCTGTGATTTGCCTGATTCTTTTTGGTATGTGCCTTAGGGTGAGATGAACATGTAAAATCTCTCTCTCTAGGGGCTATAAAGTCAAGTAGCATGAATGGAGAAGTCCCCACTGGCAATCCAAGTTCAGTTCCTCCCTCACCTGTTGGGACCATATAATCCTCAGGACTCAGTTGCCCAGGGTCTGGACTGGAGTTGATGAAAAGGTGCTTCTGAAACCTCCTTGTCTCTCAGCATTGCCAGGTGCTGTCTTTTGAAAGCCCAGCCTTAAGTGTGAGGCTGAGCTGGTTTAGCCAAATCTCTCTTCCCAGGAAGATGTTACTGCTCAAAGGTGTCAGTGGTACCCAAGTGCTGAAGGACAAATACAGTTGTGCCAAGGGGAGAAAAGATTCCCAAACTTGTGCTTGAGTTCTTGACAAGTTCCTCATTGCAAGTCACTTTCTTTGTGTTAATATGACTTTCCTGCACATATGTTGGTTTTATTTTTTTGATGGGACACATAAAGCACCGGCACTTGTCTCCAGTCCTCCAGGTTTGAATGTGCCATGATAAATAGTTCAGAAAAACGTTATAGTATGAAACGTGTAGCTCAACAAAAAGTTAAGCTACGTTGGCATTTGCTACTATGTAAACAGCAGTTGTTAGGAAACGATAAGCATTATTGATATCCCAAATGTATGTATTAGTGGGAACAATGTTATGTAAAATGTTAACATCTGTCAAGACAATATAAACAATTATAAGTAACTTTCTTTTAATGATGCAATTAAACCAAAACAAAAGGTGCCCTGTAAATTAACATGACACCACACCAGGTTTATGTATTTTAGGGAATAAATTCCAGTCCGGCTAAGAAAATAAACAAAGTTTCCAGAAAATCCCTTCAGAAAAAAAAATATAGCTCTGCTAAAGCTTTGCGAAATAAAGTCTGGGAACTGAGATTGTTATTAAATCTGACCTTGATCAGATTTTTATTATGTCAGAAAAAATGGTTCTTGAGAGACAGAGTTGTCATGGGATTAGAGTACATCTACAGCAAGATGTTTCCATGGCAACAAATCAAACACCATTTCCTAAGTCTGCAGTCGTCTGCCTCAAACCCATGAACTTAGCATTGAATAATTACAGAGAAATGCTGTAATGTTGTGTAAAGAGAGGGGGGAAATAAATCAATCTGGAGGCAGTGATTTATTTTAAAATGCCAATTAACCCCATCAGTGTGATTGTTTGGAGCTTCTGTTGGTGGCGACAGGTCCCACGTAGGTATTTGGTTTTACAAATTGAAAGCATAATTTTTTTGTCACACATAACCTTAAAAAAAGTGAAAGACGAATCATAATTCCACCAGAATTAATGAAGTCTGAAAGTTATGTATAAAAGCTGTAATAGAAATTCAGAGTTGTGTCAGAGACTCAAGGCGGCGGCAGCACATGATACTCCACCTGAATTCTCCTCATGTTTGAAGGATCTGAAAACATACTTGATGCGGGTACGTGTTTAGTCTCCTACAACCAATGAGCTATCTAAATTCATAGGCTCCAATGTCACACAGCTGTAATCTTGGTGGAAAGTTAAACCAGTGAACACATCACCACTTAGAACTTGGGGAGTGAGTTAAGGCTATTTAGTTTATCAGTCTTTTCCCCCTTCTGCCATAATTGTATTACGAATATGTTGTTCTCCTCCAGAAGTTTGTCTGCTCTGTGGTGACATCTGACTCTGTCTCCTCCTCCCTTACCACCCCCCAAAATGGAAAGTGCTCTTCCTCCCCACTTATTGGGAGGTTTTGTGTGTCGGAGACATTTTGTACCACTGGCTTAGAAGACA
The DNA here is from genome assembly GCA_013398175.1 of Climacteris rufus. Taxonomy (NCBI): domain Eukaryota; kingdom Metazoa; phylum Chordata; class Aves; order Passeriformes; family Climacteridae; genus Climacteris; species Climacteris rufus. The sequence goes on along the minus strand of VZRZ01004936.1, from coordinate 1,920,653 downwards.
AGCTGTGTTTTGACACTGCACCTGATGAATGACCTTTAATAAAAGGACACAGAACTGTGCAGAAGCACAGTTCTTGAGCACTGAGTGCAAATAGGTCGTGCCTGCTTGCTTCAGTTTGGGTGCCTGTTACTTCACAATGTGGAGGCTGGAAGAGGGTGATAGCAGAAGTTTTGGAAACCATAGGTTTGAGACTCAGGTGAGACACGCTGTCTATGCTGTTGTAATTGCTCACACAGCTGCACGTTCTCATCTTCAACGAGGCCTTGCCAACAGAAGGAGTCTAGGATGGGCCATTCCTGTGCATTCATTCCAGATACCAATAATCTGATTAGTAACAGTCGGTGTCTCACCATTAGGTCACGGAAAGCCAGCAGAGAGAGAAATGTGCTAATGGTGGACTGTAGACTGCAGCAGTAGACCTACTGTCACAAATAAGCTAACACTAAATTGGCCTCTGACTGCAATATAAATTCTGACAAAAAGTGTGGATTTTATGCTGCAACATGAGTGGTCTTAAGAGAAACTGGTGTAGCCTTGAATCTCATCACAGCTGCTGCTTTCTCCTTTGCTGCTGGGTGATGGGTTCAGCCAACCCACCCTCTATTTCAGCCACCCTTGCTGCTGCTGTGGCCCAAGGAAATTTGTTTCCTGATGTGGTGATGAATCAATGTCCTGCTCCAGATCAGGTGATTTGATACATGTGGGCTGTGGATGGGTGCTAGTCAAATTTTCACAAGAAATGCTCATTTTGATCAGGAAAAAATGCTAGAATCTGGATTTATACTTTAGCTACCTCAGGAGGCTAACTTCACACTCTAAACCAGAAGCTGTATCTTATTTTAATTCAAAAGATCTGTGGGGGCATTTGTGTAATTTTAAAATCAGTGAGTCAGAATAAGGTAAATGCTGCAGCTGAAATTTTCATGTAGATTGAAATGATAGGAATCTTTCACTTCTTATGTGTGCACAATTTACAGCCATTAAAAGTGTATTAGTGTTGTAGAAAATGGGAAAATTGTTTGTTCCCTAAAGGTGTAAGGAAAATGATACTCCTCTTGTTCACAATAGGGAATTATTAATAAAGATGGATAAGTGATCCCTGTCTGAAATACATGCTGTTTTTAACATAGCTAAAATAATAGTAATATTCTGAAATTTTAATGGAACATGCTGGTAAATATTCACATTTTCTTTTCCTCTTTATTTTTTTAAAGTAATAAGCCCATTCATGAAGGAAGTAGCCAAAAATCATTACCATGGCATCACAGATTTCTGTGAGTTTCTCTTCACAACAGCCTTTTGAGATGGGATGAGGTCTTTCTGTTTTTTACCATTGGAGAATGCAGCCACTGAGAAGAGATGTATTTTTTCCTAACAATTTCCTTAATACTTCTGCAAATTCCAGGCATACCTGCACCACTGACTACATGAAAACTCTGGAGTCTAATGACTTCCCCAGCACTACACCAGCCCTACTTAGAGGATCATGAGTTGGAACCAGCCTTTTGCAAGGCTGTGGTTACATTTCTAACCACTGGCCCAATCTTTACAGTGAGGCCCACGCTCCTGGGTGGTGACGCTCTGGCGTTTTGAGGCCACTGTGCCACCTGGAGGTGGACACGACAGGGACTGGGCAGACCTTTATTAGAAGAAATTAAGTGCCAGTTGAAGTCATTGATCACTATCTCCAGCTCCCTCTGATGAAGGAAAGTTACATGAATCTGAGGAAGATAAAAGAGTGTCGTTGGAAGCAGGGAATTATTGCAGGTGTAGCAGAGGAGCCAGGCTGCTGCAAGAAATGCATCCGACCTGGCAAAGCTCAGTGGGGCTGCTCTGTGCAGGACACCTGTGAGTCATTGGCCTCCAGGAATGAGGAGGTGATGGGGCCTCAGTCCATGCATCACTCGGGTCCTTCATGATGGCTTAAGTCTTAATTTAAAATATACAAAAGATGGCTACCAAAGGCTTGTGAAAATGGATTTGTGGATGGAGTGTGGCCCATTAAATGACATCAAAGTCCTCTAGGAGAACCCAAAAGATCTGTCCCTTTTCTGGTTTGACTCATATACACCTGCATCATGGATACATTTCTGGAAATATCACCCTGTTATCTTTTGCCCACTAGTTGTCAAATTATGTTTAAAATTTGAGTTATGTTTCCAAATCCCTTCCTTTCCTGTCTTTATTTCAACAGTGGAAGTGTGTAGACATGTCAGTTCCACAAACAGCTACACGGATGTGCCATAGTGGTGAATATTTGGAGCAGAGGTGGGTTATATCAACCTGTGTAGATTAAAAAGCAAGAAGTAACCCAGAGACATTAGAACTTTGCTGACATGCTCAGGTCAACCTGCATGTTTATTGCTGTTTGTTTACAAAGTGGTTGAGATACACAATCACTATTGATTATTATGTTGTGGAAATATCTAAGTGTTATCTGATTTTTTTCCATTATCCTAGCACAAAATTTGGCACTTTTGTCAGGAGACTACACTGTCCTCAACAGATGGAGGATGGGAGGAAGCACAACACCATCCATAACCATGACTCGTGGTGTAAGGGAGGAGGCTGCACTGTGCAGATCATGAGGCTTTTGGGCAGTGAATTTCTGGCTGGATGTGGCTGCTGGAGTTGAGTGGCTGTGGTGTGTTGAGCCAGTGAAGAAGGTCTGGATAGTGCAGGATTGTGCTTCCTCCTGTGGAGCTCGTCAGTGACTCACTGTGTAGTGAGTCAGAAGACCTGTTTTTGAGTATGATTTCAGAAGAGCTACCAGGTTTTCAGGGTTTTCCAGCAGGGATTATGTACCTTCTCCCTGAAGACTCAGAAATGCTCCAACTCTCATTCTTCATAATTGTTGGAGATTCCTTGAGCCCGATGCCAGCAGGGGGGCCCATAGTTATGGGATGAGGACTTCTTGCTGTCAGTGTTGATGGTACTTGGACAAATGAGAACATTTTTGGACAAACGATGTGAGGTCAGAAGTCTGAAAAAATTAGTCTGGATGAATCAGACTACACTGAGCCCATGTGTAACACTCCTGGAACATCTTTCTTTATAATAAAATCTTAGACTTACAGGTTGTGTAACCCTATGTAAACACTGTGCTACAGATGAATGCTGGAGCAACCAAACACAAACTGTAAGCAAGGAGCATAATAAGAGTGATTTTGCCTCTTTAAATAGAAGGAGGAGCTGACCCTACATTACACTTCAAATGGAGTTTAGATGATTCTGGGTAGCAATGCACTGATGACTATATTGCTTGAGTAAATCAGAAAAGGAAGGGCTGCACACTCGGGCAGACCCTATGGGATACATGTTGGGGGCAGTAGGGCTGAAGTGCCTTACTGTGATCCCTGGCACTGGTGGGACTCATTTACTTGTGATGGAACTTCATGTAATAATGGGGCACTCCATTATCCACCAACTGCATTCAGGGGTAAACTTCAGTGTGAAGAGACACTGAAAACTCTGGGCAAGTTGAGGAAACTCAGGGGAAACTTCATCACGGTCTGCAGCTTCCTCACAAGGGGAAACAGAGGGGCAGGCATCAGTCTCTGCTCTCCAGTGACCCGCGACAGGGCCCAGGGGAATAGCATGGAGCTGTGTCAGAGGAGGTTTAGGTTGGACATCAGGAAAAGATTCTTCACCCTGAGGGGGGTTGGACACTGGAACAGGCTCCTCATGGAAGTGATCAAGCACCAAGCCTGACAGAGTTCACAGGAAACATTTGGACAATGCTCTTAGGCACATGGTGGGATTCTTTGGGCTGTCCTGTGCAGGGCCAGAAGTTGGACTTGATATCCTTGTGGGTCTCTTCCAACTCAGGATATTCTATGATTCTATGACTATTAATTAAGATTATTGATATAGGAAGTATTACAAGGACTGTATCAAAATAGGGATTATCCAGACGGATACAGGTGCTGGTTACTCCCGTTCGCCCTTGCTTCAGAAGACACTGACACAGGAAGATGCCACAGCCAAGATTAGCCGAGGCCACCTGGGGTTTCAGACACAAACCCTGCGATTCACTGCTCGCATTGATCTGTTCAAGCTGTGACCGAGGGCAGGGGTTCGGGGCAGGATGCGCCGTTCGTGCGGGCGGTGGGGGCCGGGCCGTGTTGAACCCGCGGTTCCCGGGGCGGGGGCACTCCCGGCTCCGGCCCCGCTCCCGCTGGGCCCCGGCGGGGCGGCGCGCGGCGCGGGCGGCAGGTGGCGCTGTCCCCCGCCGGTGCCGGGCCTGCGCGGGGCGGGAGCCGCCGGGAGCCGCGGGGCCGGGCCGGGCCGGGGCCGCAGCTCCGTTTTGAGCCTTCAACTCAGATTTCGGCTTCGGCCAGAGAACCCTCCGTGAGAACCTGCTGGGAACGCCAGCGCTGGAGTCAGTGGTTTTTCTGTTCAGGGTCCGGTGACATTTAACAATGAATATAACGGAGTTAAAATTAACAAGGCATTACTTGTACTCTTGCTCTGTTTCTTTTATATATCTCCCATTTTATGAACGTCGTTAGGCCCCGAGCTCCAGCAGAGGCCAGCGGGACCGACGGCTGCCCGGAGGGAGAGACATCCCTGGGCGGGGGAAGGTGCGGCTTTGCACATCCAGGAGGGTGCGAGTTCCCAGCGGCGCTGCAGCCCCTGCTGGGAGACAGGAATATGGATATAAACATTTCCTATGGGCTCCGTGGCCCGGAGTGAGCACTCACAGCCTTTGGCTGGCTGGCGGTGGCTGGGCTCGCTTGCCGTGGCTTTTTGGCCGCGCAGGTTTGTGCGTGGCCATCGGGGTGCTGGGCTTTGCTCCATCGCCCCCGTGGGCAGTGCCCTGCGCCCAGCAGGAGCGCGTCTCCAGTACAGTGCAGGCGTCTTTTACCTCTCATCAATCCACCTCTGTACCTTCTGCACATATTGGCTTGCTCTAAGGGCAGGAGCCATAAAATATTGGCCAAGGGTTAGTTCCTGAGAGAACGTTGTGTCGTTACTCTGTCTTTAGACGAAGACTGAAGACAGTAATCAAAAAGACTATTTTTAACCATGGGCTGATTTATTTGTTTTTCTTGTACAGCTATTGCACCTGGAGCCACTGATGATGGCTTGATTAATTCTTGGTGATTTTTTTTTTCTCCATCTTCCTCCGCACGACTCTTCTCACTGGCATGAAGTTACATTGCAGCAGGCAGAGCATCTGGGCTCTCCCTTCAGCCCCAAATAAAGGCAGCTTTAGGTTTGTTGGTGAGGGCAGGGATCCTGGAGCCGTGTCTGAGTTGGCCAAGTGGATGGTGATACACCATGGTGGAGATAAGTCAGCTGAGAGGGTTCTTCTGTTCTCCTATGAGTACATACTGGTGTGGCTGAACTCACTTCAGGCCACCTACCCTGTGCAGGGTGAGGGGTGTAGTAAAGGACTGACAGTGGCCACCTCTGGTTGCAAAGCTCTCCCAAGAAAGTGGATGAACTGGTGATGATTATTATCCAGCCTATGCTGGATAATGTGCGTTGTCATCACTGTGTTGCTGGTTATACCACAGCTTGTTTAAAGCCCCATTGGGTATCCATGCAACACTACTACATTGACTTTGTAGCCCTTTCACTGAAGGAAAAAGAGTTATCCTGAGATTTTTTTAATTCATTGACATCTGTGAGCATTGGACAGATGCTGAGGATTCTCCCTTTCTTTGGGCTTGTTACTTGCAGTGGGGGATAGAGAGTGAGGTGGAGTTTCCCTGGGCTTGAATCTGCCAGATCTGGACCCAGCAACTTCTTAGATACCTGTCCTGACCCTCGTAGCAACACTTAGTGCTAAGTAAATTCAAGACTACAGTTATTGGAACGTTGTGGTAATATATAAGGAACCAAAATTTTCAGAAGTGTCTGTGGATTTTGAAATCTCAGACTTCAGGGATCTATCCTGAGACAACCTAGGGAAACCCACTAGGCAAACCTGCACAAAGCAACTGCTGCAAACCCAGTGCTGCTAGTGTGTCTGCCCCACCCAGAAGCCTTTTCAAAATATTCTGTCTCCTAGGATTTTCTAAATATTCTTCATTTGTCCCTATCGTAATTCACACCTTATTTTCCCCCCCATCTGTGACTCACTAACAGTCACCTCCCTTTTTTATTTTTCCTAGTTAAAGGTCAGCCTGAGCTGTGTATTACAGATGAAAGGATGCAGCCCAAAGCCAGCCTAGGGGCCCAGTTTGTGTTGTGGATCTCTCCTGAGGGCACCTCTGTTTGCAAATATGTGCCTTGCAACTTCTGAGAAGCCTACAGAGATTGCTATTGTTTAGGTTAAGTTCTGTGAAATTTATTATTCAGTTAGTAATTTTTTTTTCATACGTTCTTCACAGAACCCAGTCACTTTCAGGCTGTAATTTTCAGCCTACTCTGTGCCAAGTGTCAGGAATGACTTTTTGTCCTCAATGCTGAGGAGACATGTCCCACCAATGCAGATGAAAGTGTCTCCTCCCTCTAAGGATGTAGAGGAGGAGAGGGCAGAAAGTGAACTAAATTCTGTTCTCACACTTGAAGGTAAAAAGTTGCCGGATTTTGTCCATCCACGTATGTTCCTTAAAATCTAATCTCGAGGTATCTTTCGAATGTACGTGGGCAAACAGTAGATAGACATGGTGGGAGAGAGTTCAAGGGCAGCTGCAGTAAGCCCTAGGTGTAAATACAACTGAGGAGAATGAAGAAGGGACAACCTCCTACTGAAGCCAACTCTCAAAGTGACAGAACCTCTACAGGACTTTCTGTAAGGAAATGACATGTTCACCATCCTCATTTTTCTCTGTAGCTCATGTTTTCACCTAGGTTGCCAGGTGGATGTTTATTTCCAAAGCAGATGTCTCCTTCCCCTGCCTGGATCCCACTGCCTGTGGACAGCGTGGCTGCTGGCACACTGAAACACCTGGCTCCCCCCATGATTAATGCTCAGAGCTGCATCAGTCTGTGGCTCTGTGGGTGAAAGCTGCAGCATCGCCATGTGTGTCTGTATTTTAGTTTCCAGACAAACTATGCAGATACACGTGGTAGAAACTTTATATATACACCTTTGAGATGCACACCTATAAAGGGAATACACCAAAATCTTGTAACCTTGTATCAGTTGTAAATAAGGAATGGTATCTCATGTATTTTTTTATTCTTTTGAGGGGATTTTATCTATAGGTTGAGAATGTTAAGGGAGTTTACCTCCCTGCAGGTGTACCTAGCACTTTTATTGTGATGGAGCATAGATTTCATCATGATTTCCAAAGAGGCTGCACTTTAAAAAGATAAGATACAAAACAACAAGCACATTCATATAATAGATCATCATTTAAGGTAACACATTCTGCCTGACATGTAGTGTTTTGCACATTTTGAATTGTCTCCTGCCAAAATATTCAGGCCTGCAGCAGGAACCCCTGTTGGGAACACAGGACAGATGGATCTGAATCCAGTCATGAAACTCCCTGGGGCCAGCAGTGTGATGTTAATGATCACACCACAGTAAGATGTAAAACATACCTTTGTGCAGCTCAGTGTAAACAGCAACTCCAGTATTATGATGTAAATGAGAAACCAGCAAGAGATGATGTGTGAATGGAAACACAGCAAGGTGCTCCGAGGGAGCAGGAAGCACAGTGCAAGGGGAAATTCTGCACATTGCAAGTGGAGGTGAAATTAAACCCTGGACTCACTTCATTGTAGACATAAACTTTAAATACTGCTTGGGCTGATGCAGAAAGGAGGGAACTCACCAAGCTGTACCTAACTTCAGCCAAGGTTCTGGCAGGGCAGTGGATAGCTTGCAATTAGGCTTGGGTTCCTGGGCTCACCAGTTAAGAGCTGGAAGGTGGGACTGGGTCCAAAGGGAAGATAAAAATCCCCAATAAGCCTTATTCTAATATATCCTGTGGTCCACCTTCCTACTCAAATCAGGGCTGGCTTTGAAGTTAGACAGTATTGCTCAGGACTTTGACTGTGCAATTTTCAGGTGTTTCCAGGGATGGAGATATCTCTCTGGAAGGCTTGTTCTAGTGATTGGGCAACTTTGTGGTGAAAATGTTTGCTGTAGTGTTACATAAGTCTAAAATGGCACCATGGTTGGAGAGCATGAAAGATGAGAACCTGACAACAGGCAGAAACTAAAGAGACTTAAGGTGCAGAATGTGCAGCTGGGTCCTCAGCTTTATTTCAGAAATCCCTGGTGCCCCTGTGGGAGTTCTCGCCAGTGTGGGTAGTGGCAGCTTGCCTTTGAAACATGGTTTGCATTGGGTTCTGGTAGAACAGAAGGTGCAGTCAGAGAGCCTGGTGCCAGCAAGGTAATTTAAAAATGTGCTGGGCAGCAGGAGTGGTGCTGTGTCTGCTGCTGGCGGTATTGTAACAGTGATGTGCCTCTTTGTCCCAGAGTTCCCCGTCCTCTTCCTCTCATCTCTAGCAAAGGAGTGAAGGGCTTGCTGGGAAGCTGAGCTTGAAGCTAGAGGAGGTCATACTTAACTAACCTCCTGGAGTTCTTTGAAGATATTACTGCCAGGCTAGATAAGGGGAATTCAGCAGTGTGCTTAGAGTTTCAAAGAGCATTTCACAAAGTTCCACATCAGAGATTAATAGCTGAGGCAAAAGGTAAAGGAAGAGGAGGTAATGGCGGCTGTTGGATCAAAACCAGCTCGAGGGCAGGTATGAGACAATAAGCACAGATGAAAACTTTTCAAGCTGGCAGAAGGCTGTTCTTGGGACTGTTTCAGGATCTCTGTGATGTGTAATCCAGACAGCACAAAGGTGCCCCACCATGCTCATGTCTCTAAGGCAGCCCAGGTTTGGCACCACCAGCAGCAAAGCATCCTAGCTAGACCCCCTTCAGCCTTCCTAGCCCCATCAGCCACGAGTGCTTTCCCGTCTCTGTTGGGTGGGAACAGTTGTCATGGTCAGGAGCCACAGGTGCCTCTGGGGCTGTGGCGAGGGACTGCCAGCCCTGCTGTCCTGCCACATGCTTCAGAGCAGTCTGTATTTGCTGGACCTTGAAAAGAGCAAGCCTGCTCCTCAGAAACACTGTGGGCATGTTACTACGGATGTCTGAGGAGTTACTCCAGCTTTGCACTGGGCTGAGGGAAGAGATAATTTCATGTAAGGTCTCCCTGTGACTGGGCACAACCTAAGCAGATTCACCAGGGCCAAAATGTCTTCAGTGACCCTGCTAACAAATGGCAAAATGGGGTTCAATGTGAAGAAATGTAGAGTAATTAATCTGCAAGCAGGGAATCAGTCTGGGGAATATGCCTTAACAGAGCAAGCATTCAGCAAAGGGATGAAGAGAGGGATTTGATGTGTGTGGGAGTTAGTTTCCTTTGGAAAAATCCTTGAAACTGTCTGCCTAGGTCGCATCTGTGGCAAAAGGGCAAACAAGAGACAAGGCTGCATTAATGGAGGGACAGGAGGAAAACCAAAAAAGGTGATATGTCTGTTGCTGGTAAAGGCATTGGATCCCACCTGGAATATTGACAGCAGTGTTGGCCAGTGTACCAATGTGTTGTAGCATAAGGCAACAAAGAGCAGCCCTGCAGAACCTGTGCACAAAGGTGAGAGTGTCAGGTTTTCCTCCACAAGCTTCTTCCCACCCCATACATTCATCATCTGAAGAGGAAATCTGAGGAGCACAAAGGGTTTCCCTTTAACAGAGGCTGGGAGTTTTGAAGTCAGTTATATTTTTCTCCAGAGTATTTATTTCTCTCTGCCTTTTTCTTGTCCTCTTCCATCCGTTTCTTCTTTTCTTTTAGGTTTTCTTTTTTTCTTCCTATTTTTTCTCCTATCCCCTGCCAGGGGTTGGTTTGTTGTTTCCTAATACATTGCTTCTCCACCCCTGCCTGGGAAAAGAGACTATTTAGTCAACTTGCTTCTGGGTCTTGAAGAAGCCACATCTCCAGTGAAGGGGTTGTTACTTAAAGGCTGTGTGGTAGAATGAACAATACTTTTTTCCACATTGATTTGTATGAAAAGAAATCAAAGTTGTTGCTGCAGAAGAGGAAAAGCTCAGCATTGTAACTGAAGGAAGGGCATGGAATATTACACAAACTGACCATTGAAACTCTCAGATGTGGCTTTCCTTCCACACACAAAGGAGTTCACAATGCGATGGCTGTTTCCAATCATAAAAATTCAGTACTAAAATCCTCCTTTATTTCCCGTGGTGTATATTCAGAGCAAGTTCAGCAAGTTGCTCTGAATTTACCCAGGTATAGAAGACAGCTGATTTCATTTGAGCTGTACAAGAGGCAATCTTATTTTGCTTTCCCTTGGATTATGGTAAGCATGTCAATCAATGCCCCAGGCCAGTCCATACAACACAGTTGTGCCAAGTAAGAAATGCACTTGTCAAACTGTCAAAATACCTATTTCTTCTGCCCCTCTCTTGACCAGCCCTGAGCACTGAAGGAAGGCTGAGCATTTTAGGCTTGTATGTACATTAAGCTGTAAATTATAAGTCACAATCCTGATGGCATCTTAAATGACAGCAATTAGTGTTTCTCAAAAATAGTGCTTTTTCCCTCTTCATTGACTGATACACCAATCCACAGACTGATGCACAAAATGATAAAACAGGCCTTTAATAAGAAAAGGAAAAAACCTATTATTCTTGCTGTTTAAACCCCCTGAAGCAGGACTGGCTACTGCTGTACAATCTGTGGAATTGTCCTTGCTATTTCAGCTTGCTAAACCAACCTTTTATCCCTTTAAATTCAGGTCTGTAGAGTAACTTGCCAAAATAATCTCTTGACACCACTGAGGTGAGGATCCACATTGTGCTGCTCATGTAACTTCACTGCTCATAGAACCATTCATCCTGGAAAGATTTTGGCTGGGGACTTGTGCTTTTAACCCTTTTAGCTGCTTTTGAAAATATTACCTTGCTATCTTGCCAGAAATGAACATGCCACAATGTACCATGACAGTGGTGGTTGTGGAGAGCGTAAAGAAACATTTAAATAGAAATTACAGCTAGAAATGAAAGCACATAAGGAAAAGTCAAATTATAGGATTTACCTTCCAATTCATAAGGGCAAGGAGATTTATTTGGCCCTTTTTTTGGTTGTAGCCAGGCAAGGGAAAGAAATGCTGAGTCTCATATGATCTTAATTATACGCTGTGGGTGCCAGCAACTTTCAGGGTATGTGTGGATTCTTGACTGAGACTCAGTATGTGAACTTTGTCACTAGAGGAGTATGTCACACACAGAGCTGGGATAGGTGCCATCATTCACAATTCAAACAAACCCCAAGCCCTTCAGAGATTGAAAAAAAATACTCAGTTAACCATAAAAACTGTGGCATGATTCTCCATACCCTTGTGCCCTTTGGGAACAGAAATACTCCAGGCTCCAAAGTCAGGCCCTTCTTGTGAGGCTTTTTGACTGGACTGGAACCATCAGCTATTCAAACCATTGTACAAAATCCTGCTGTTTCACAACTCCCAGCAGTCTTTTTCTAAACAAGGAGTGCTGTACTTCTAGGCTATAGATGCAAGTCCACAGTCTCCCTCCAAAACATCCCCCTTGATTTCTTGGGTATCTTGGCAGAGGGTGGCAGAGTTTGGTCTCCCAAAGGGAATCTTGTGAGGAGCAAGAGGGTATCCTTCATGTTGCCTCTGGAAGTGAAGTTAGACTGCTTCATGTTCCTACTTATCTGTGTCTGAGAGGAGGAGGGCATGTAGAGATGATCTTGTGCTCTGCTGGGATTGCATTCATAGCAGAAGGTGGGGGAATGTTCTGTGGCCAGCTGTGTGATAGCAAAATTACTGCTGGCATGATCAGCAATAAAGGGTTTGCTGCTGTTCAGAAACATAGTGAACGTTCAGACCAGAATGAAAACCATCTCTATACATGGTTATTCACATTGTGGGCTCTTTGTACTGTCTTGAGGGGGAGAAAGTCTGCTGTGGAAATCTATCATGTCCCAGCAATTTAAAAGAATTAGAGGGATCATGCTTACTTACCTAAAAGAACACATGTGAACATATGGAGATGGCCTTTTTTTCCCCCTAACCTTGGGAAGTACCAGCAAAGATTTTCATGTTTGTAAATTGTCATTTTTTAGAGCAAAGTCTTATGGAAAAGTCAAGTGTTTTTTTAATGAAAGACGTGATGGAAACTATTACAGCTCTGATCCTCACTATTGCTAGAAAACAGAGGTAGCAACAGAAGAGGAAAGTAAGCACTAAAGGTCAGGTATGAGCCACAGGAAAAATCATGTGGCTTCATCAGAGTTTTCTTTGGCTTCCCTAGGTCCCTCCCTGCCCTTCCAGGCGAGACAGTCCCTTCTTCATTGGCTTCTGTGTGGATCTGTCCTCTGATGGCTGAACAAACTGCTCTTCTCAGCAGTGACCACACATGACAATAACAGCTTTGCTCATGAGGATCACATCTGGCCAACCACTGTCATCTTTCTCCGTCTTGCTTGCTATAACTCTTGACTTTGAGGGGGAGAGATTGGTATTTCAGTGTGTGAAATGCCAGCTGGGATCAAATCAATAGCATTGATTTAATCTTGTGCCTCCAAAGAGTTGGGATTTTTCCTTTTAATTTTTTTCCCCTCTAGCTCTATTCTTTGAGAAGAGTGAAACAAAGACATTGAGTGCTGCCAGTGGTCCTCAGGCACAGGGGCCAGAGCCAGAGCTGCAGAGCCCTCCATGGGTTTGAATAACTTTACTCTTGCTGGACTAAATCAGGTTCGGATGTAGGAACTTGATTTTCACTTTCCAGGTTGGTTTTGTTCACTGTTTGTGAGCCCTGACAGGACAGAGTGCCCTTGCTTGGTGGGACCAGTCCTGCAGCCAGCCCAGGGCCGGGTGCCCAGCTGGTGTGGGTGACCTCATGCCTGAGAGACTTGTGCCAGGTTCCTGTTGCTGATGTTATGTCTCTATATGTTTTTTGACAGGTTATAGTTGTGCTTGCATGGACTATTAAAGACAGTCTCTGGTGACTTTTTCATGGCCAGAGCAAGCCTTTGTCAACAGCAGGGACAGGAGGCTGTTGATGTGGCCCCTTGCATCTACACAGCAGGCATCAAAGGTGGGAGGAGGGGGCTGCACCCGTTGCTGCTGTGCTCCCCACTTCTCAGGGATGTATGGACATGTAAATCCTGCTGTGGAGCAGTTGTGGTTTATCAGGTTAAGGCCTGTGGAGTGGTTATGGATGCTAAAGTCGTGCCAACATCTTCCTCTGAACCCGTTAGTTCATGAGTATCAAAGGACAGTGCAGGACAATTCCTAGTGAGGCAACTAGAGTAAAATATAAATGGAAAGATGCAAACTTGATAATCCAAATAAGTTTACTTTTTATACAACAGATGTTGTTTGACCCAGGAGAAAGAATAATATTATAGAATCTGAGGGGAAAAAATAAAGTCATCTAAAAATAAAACACAAATAGCAGCTGCTTGAATTGTATTTCTAATTTATCAGTGTTGACAGCTCTCTCTTTCCTCCAGTTGAGCCAGGAATCTTACAGAAGTGGCTGGTGAGGAAGAGATGAGGAGGGATGTGAGCAGAGGTGATGGAGAGGCAGAGGTGACACTGCCTTGTGTCACTGTGTGTCCTGGGCAGGAACAGGCTGAGGGAGGGGATGTGGACAGTGTCACTGCCCAGCCCCTCAGGGGCTCAGGGTCACAGGCTCTCACTGCAGTGTGTGTGACACTTGTCCAGTTGGGAACAACACCAGAATGGAGTACAATAACGAATAGTAAAATAAAAAGAATAAAGTAATTCAAAGTTGTGATGTTGCCATAGTCTGAATACCCGTTTGAAGTGAGCATTCCAAATGGCATTAAATTGGTGTCCTGTGCTCATCTGTGCCAGATAGGGAGCTGAATTTTGTGTAAGGGTGGTGGGTGATGTCACTGGAATGTAAATGCATTGCAAGTTTCTCTCTCTGTAGGCTCAGTCAGCGGGAAAACTACTACCTAGGAAAAAAAAGAAGAAAAGATCATGACTTTTCCATCCAGCAGCTGGTGGTTTTGGGCTGGCGGGCTTGGGCTGTTCAGCCAAGACTGTGTGTCTAGGTCTGATTTGCAGCAAGTGGTAAACACCTCTTCTTTAGCAAGTGGTCTCTGACAGGGGCTTAAGTTGAACACAAAAAAATTAAGGCATTCCTTCATTGTGTGTGAACAGTTAGGCAGGACATGGCACAGTATGACTGTGAGAAAATGTGACTGTGCTTTCCTTTGTGTGTGAGGAGCTGTGCCTTGGGCTGTGTGGTGCTGGGAGCCTGGGCAGGCACGTTGCAGCTCCCAGTGTCCTGTCCGCAGTGTGCGCTAGAGCAAATAACACATTTTTATTTTTATACAAATGTGCATAACTTCATCCATTTCTTGTGGCTGCTCTGACAGGAAAAGGAAATTTATGACGCACATCACCCATTTATTTGGCACAGGCAGTGTTTATTGCTGAGGGAGGCATTCTCATGGAATTGATTGCACAATTTCCTCTTGGTGTACTGTTTTCAAGTAATATCCCAAGACCTCTGTGTTCTAAGTTACAGAGACACTTCTTTAAGGCCCACAGAATACTATGGCATGTGAAAAAAAAAGCCACATAGTGGAAAATAAAATGGAAAAACACAATTTTAATTACACTGTGAATCTGGGGTTCTCTCCACTCTACTGGGAGTGTCTGTGGAAACACCCCATAGGTTAAATTTCTAGGTTTCTCCACAGAATAAAGAAAAGCTTTGGATTTTATCGCTCTTCCATTTTCCCAGGTATGAAAGGTGGGGATTTTGCCCAGGGTTAGTTGTGGTTCATGCTTTAGGCATGCCTGGATTATGGATGTGTGGTGGGGAGAGAAAGTCTTCACTTTGGAAAAAGAGAAAGGTTTATATTTAGTTATGTTTAGTGTGGTGGCTTACTGAGAGGGTTTATTGCCTGTCCCAACAGGCTAAAAGGGGTTGAAACTATTAATGTCACAAAAGGCAGGATGAGAGGGTTGTTGCCTTGATTCAAGAATTGTGTGACAATATATATTTTAAACACCACGAGTAGCACACAGCAGAGAAAAAGAGAAAGAAACATCTGTCCTGGAAGAGGATTCTTGGGGTGTTTAAATTTATTTAATTTTTTTAAAAATTATTTAATCTGCCCATGCCAAATCATTTGTACCAAATCTTTTGTATAACAGTTGTCTCATTTGCACGTGGAAAGGCATGGAGTTGGATGGTTGCACACAAATATGTGCCAGGTGGTGACACTGGTTACAAACAATCATGGACTGAAGATTGCAACCAGAAAATTTAGAGCTCTTCTTTTTAGTCAAAGATGACTCAAAGTTCAGGGACAGAAGAAAAGTGGTGCATAACATCAGATATGGACAATAGATTCTGCTCCCTTCCATCCCTAGGGAACGTCAGTGACTACCCCAGGTGTCTGCGTGCAGAAGGTACATGTCTGCTTCTGAAAGTGGTGACTGATGATTAATTTTTTTATTTCCTGGCTGCCTGGTGAATGGTTCTTCAACTGCTTCACTCTCCTAATTTTTTGAAGGGGAGTTTGACAGGCAGCACAGGTTTAATTTTATAATTTCACTTCTCTGATGTCTCCCTGGGCTTCTGCTAACTTCACAATTATTCTTTCAGGCTCCAGATGAAAGCAATCTCCTCCTAAGCTTCTGTTTTCACACTTCTGAAGGCAGCTTCCTCATCTCAGCCTGCTGAGGCTGCTCCTCAGGGCTCGAAGCAGGGGACCAGCTTGAGCCCTGAGCTGCCTGTTCTGCAGCTCTTGGGTGTTCAGCTGTGCTATGCCTTGGAGTGGGTGTTTGTTAGCACAGAGGAGGATGGCTCACTGGTGATGGCCTTTTGTATGTGCTGACCTCTGAACCAGAAACAAGATTCAAACCTCAGAGGAGACTGGTTATTAATCAAATCAGGGATCAACTGTGAGTCAGACTTCAGATCCCCAGCTGAGGTTGTGTCCATGGCTGATTAAAAGAGGAAAATATATTTAGCTATTTACAGCTGTATCTCCCTCTGTAAGAGGACAAGGCACCATGGATAAACATATTTATATTTGTTAGATGTGCAAATTGTGGTTCCTTTGAAAACCTCACAGTTTATCATGAAGCCTCAGAAAGCACAGGGCTGCTTATTGATGCTACAGGACTTCCTGTGACTGTGCCATGGACATCTCTGCTTGGAGTGTTTGACACAGACATGTCCACAAGGGACAGCACCCAGGCACTGCCATCTGCATGTGAAGGACTAAAGGTGGCTTCAAGCAGTCCTCTGGAGGAGATATTTTTCTCCCTCAATTAGGTTACACTTTCTAGATGCTGCACTTCAGAAGCCCTCACTCTTCCCAAGCCCAGCTCTACAGTCAGTCAGTGGTGAACAGAACATACAAACTTTCTGTTGCTAATATATTTCACAGTGCTGTGTGATATTAGCAAACTCCAAATAGCTGTCAGGACCTCAAGGTATTCTGGAACATCCTTTGATGTTACAAAGTAATGCATTTTCCATATTATTCCTTTGAACACATTATATATGCAAAGTCTAGCACTTCTTATAGGAGAGGTGGAATTATCATACAATAAGGTATTTTTTCCTCTAGTTCTTTCATGGCTCATAACATATAAAATTTCTTCTTAAAATCCAGGCTAGGAACTCAAACTTAATTTATACAGTATTGAAAACATTACAGGGCATAAATCAGTTCAATTTTTAAAGTTCCTGTATGATATTTTCAGAGCAGCCAAATTCCTTCATTCGCCTGGACTCCTTCCAAAATTCTGCCAGCGCTCATGGAAATCTAAATAACTTTGGAGAAAAAGCAGGTTTTCTGTGGAGGCTCAGATTACCCTGTCACCCTTCCTCCACTGCAGACAGGCCTCTGATAAACATGGAGAATAGGGACAGGGAAATTACTTCATTACTTCATGTCCTTTTCAATTACAAACATCAAGGAGTCTGAGCCTCCTGCCAGCTCATGCCCCAGACCTTTGCAAATTTGTGGCTTTCAAAAGCCAACAGTTGCATTTCCTTTGCCGGCAGGGATAAGAGATAGAAAGCGAGCAGGGGAGCTCACTTGAATTTTATTTCTGAGTGTTATTTAAAAAGTTTCAAATCTCAACTCTGTTTATTTAAAGTAGGACTCCAGCTGAAATGTAAGTCTGTGAACTAGAGAAGTGATCAAAACAGGACTGCACCTTCTTTTCTGAGAATTAATCACTTAGTGGTGGTGTGTTACTGTAATCTTCCTGTGATCACTTAACCTGGAAGCAGTACTTCCAGAGAGCTGTGGAATATTCTCCTGCTGGCATCTTCAGATCTACTATTTGTACTCTTCACCTGTTTTCACAGCACATGAGGTTAATGCATTGTTTTTCTATCAGCTTTGCTTTGTTTTGATTTGCACCTAAAGAAACAAGTGTATTTTCTTTGATGTAATTTTTCCATTTTTGATGAACTAATATTACAAAAACAAGGCTGTTTAAGATCTTACTTAGAAACCCTATTATTTCTTAAAGAAACAAACACCGCCCCACCAAACAAAAAAAGAGTAAAACCCAGTTTCAGAGCATTGTGTTACAGAGGGGGGCGGAATGTAGAAGGATTGTATCTGATTCCCTACTTCAGGCATAAATCTTACAGGCTCAGTTTCTGCTCAGTTTTTAGGTTTGTGCTAAAAGTCACTGATACAGAAGCCTGTGTTTGGATTAACCACAGGTGTCTGTGTATAGATCTGGGAGGGTTTTCTGGGTTTATTCTGCTCCTCTGTTTCTTTACACCCTGATTCAGCAGTGTGGGCTCAGGTGATTTGGTACTTGACTGGCCAGATGTCTGCACTGCAGTGGTGCATGTCCTGATCACCTTTGAGATCATCTTTGTGATCAGGAGAGGTAAGGGACACAAGGGCCTTAAAAAGGTTGTGGGGTTCTTTGATGCCTCACAGTCCAGGTTTTGCTTTGATCCGAATTCAAAAATTCAGACATTCTTGTCAAATGAACCTGTAGGGGGTGTGGGCAGAGCAAACAGCTCATGACACAGAAACCAAGAGACTATCCAGAAGTTCTCAATACAGCCTTTCCCAGGTTTTATTTGTCTCTTACTTGCACACTACTTGAATACTTCTGTTGAAGTCAGTGGGAATTTTTTCTAAGTGAAATGTGGGGAGTTGTTAGTTAGAAGGTGTGCAGCATCTTTTTCATGCTATCAAAGCTTCATCCCTTGGCTACAACTCTCCTGGATTCAGACTGTGTGTGGGTACTTCTGCATGTGTGTGTGTGTGTGTGTGCATTTGCTTCTTTAGATTCCCTGCTACCTCTTGGGCCATAAATATTGTGTGAACCACAATGGAGGCCTGTCTTCTGCTGGTATCAGCCCAAGTGTGGAAGTACATAAAACAAAAATGTACTAAGGAAAAGTTCAACACACTTGGAAAGTCCCAGCTGGCCAGCTCTGGGCTTTGGGAGCTGCCTGGAATGAATGATCTGTACCTGGAATAATTGTGTGTACTCACTGACTCCTTAAGATATGATGCCAAAGTGGTTTTTTACATAATGCTAAGGTCACAATGATAGAGATACCTTTTAGTTAATGGAAATTTGGGATGCACTACAAGGAATTTTTCCCTTTAAGAAGGAAAACTGCAGATGACTTCTCATTCTATTTGCTGATGTATAGTAAGGAAAGGCATTTTGCCCCAAGAAAGCCTATTGATGTGACAAATCACAAAAAGGGGAGAAAGACAGTGCCTGCTACATGTAGCCTGCACAAATCCAGTACATTCCAAATCCATGGAGTGAATACTGTTTGGAGTGAAATATGATTGAAACATTTCTGGAAATGTAACTCCACTGGCTAGTTCACCACCTGGACTTAGTTTTCATATTGTAGGAGAGTAATTAAATTTTTATTATTTTTAAATTATAATCCCCCCCCC
>VZRZ01004936.1:1531058-1901715 GCA_013398175.1 Climacteris rufus | reverse complement strand
CCAAATCAGTTCTCTTGTCTTCCCACTGAAGCAAGTACTGTTAAGCTGCTATAACTTTTAGAGCATGAAAGCAAATGTTGTAAAGAGGTCACTGTAAAGGTCACGCAGCAGGTTTGATGTGTCAGTGGATAAATGATGGGATCACATCTGGAACAGTTTGGTGAATAAATAAAATGTGAAAGCTCATATATCACTGCCCACCTTCCAATCTGTAAGGGAAAGAGAAAATAAATTCTCTAATAACCTTGTAAAGCACACAAAAGATATTGAATAAACTCTTGAAATTTTGTGACTAGAACTGTCTGTATTAAATAATGATTTTAAGAGTGGCAAAAAGCTTGAAATAGAGTATGAGTCTTCCTTGTAAAATGTTGTTTTATTTTATGGTTTATTTATTAGACTATACTTTGATAGCTTTGAAAAGTATAATTTTGAGTTTAACTATGTGTTATTGAAACACTCTTCCTTCAGATATGTCCCCCAGAGGTATTTTATATTTACACTTAGGGAAAAGAATTTTCAATTTTTATTATGCAGTGCTGCATTATTGCTTATACTGCCACTATATTCTGCCTTCTGCAAGTAACATTAATATATGCATATTTTACTGCCATTACCTTCAAAAGGCCTTAGAAAACCCATAGGTCTAAAATGATTTCTCTAAGTTGGTCATTACCGACTCCTGAATTAAGATACAACAGGCTGTATATTGTTTAACTGGGCCATTAATAATAAGCCCCTGTGAGCTGCAAGACAGCAAGCTAGAAAGTGAGTAATTTTGGGCACCAAAGGAATGTACAATATTAATAAAAGGCTCATAGAAACCTGCTCTGGAGTGTGAATGCCTTTGGTGTCTGATATGGGACCTGAGGCAGGGGGTGGGTTTTGATCTCCAGGCTCCTGCGAGCAGCTCCTTGGGACGTGAGTGTCGGGCTGGTGCAGCTGTGCGGGGAAGGATCACACTCCTGCAGGAAAACAATCCATGCAGATGTGTGCATGTGTGATGTACAGTCACTGCCAGCACCTACAGGCAGTCCTGCTGCCCATTTTCCTCCCTGGCACAGACCATCACAGTGCCCCAGCCTGCTCTGAGGCACACAAAGAGCCACACTCTGCTGAAGTCACCAGAGCTCTGGGCAGGCACTGGGTACACGCAAACACAGGCAGTGCTGTGGGGACAGAAGAGCGATCGGTCATGGCACTGCCACCGTTTTGCTGGGAAGGAAGAGCTGAAGCCAGTGCCTAATGCAGACATAGAGAAAGTGCCTCACTGGCTTCAGCCAGAGTCATCTGGGAGCAACAGCGTGAATGCTTGTTGGAGGGTATGGATGTAGGGAACTGTGGGGTGGATGGCTGGAAATCCAAGGCATGGTGTATAGGCTGTGGCTTCTAGGGAAACTCATGAAGAAACCTGAAATGTCCCCAACTAGTGCTCGTTTGACTCCTACCTTGTTTGACTCCTACCTTCCACATGTGCAGTGCATTTAGCATCTGAGGTAGATGATGGAACAAGAACTAAAAAAACCCACAGGCAAAGTCTAAGTTGTAATCACAAGCAGAGCATTTATCCTGGAAGACCATGTTACCTGCAACATTTACCCTAAACTTGGAAATCACGGATCATTGTAACATTGCTGGACATCTCTCTAAGTGATGCCAGGGAGCAAATCAATGCCTTACGAGAACACTTTATATTCCCAAACATGATCTTGTTGCACATAAGTCAATCCTGCAATTTCTCCAGTTCTTTTCTTGAACTCCACCTTAATGTGGGTTTGGTTTCTTGTCCCTGTCAGACAGCTGTTCTAAATATCTTATTCTTTTGATGACCCTCTTCAAATATCCAGCTCATACTTTATAGCCAACTTAGCTCTATTAAATTTTTGGCAAAGATATGGTCATGTAGTCTTTGAAGACAGCCATATTTAATACAACTCTGTGCAGCTTTTTTTGCTCAAAGGAAAGGTAATTTAACTTACAGAAAGAATTTTATACTTTAGCACTGGTTTGTGATTCCCTGAGCAGACCAGCAAGTGTGTCTGTTCTTCCACGGAAACTTGGAGCTGTTGGTTTTACCCTTTCATTCTCCTGTGAAGGATTCTGGTTACTCTGAGGACAAACAGGAGCATGTGAAATAATCCACAGAGAGTGACAGAGCTGGGGCAGAATGTGTCACCTGTTCTAGGGCAACAGAATTTGTAAAGGGAACAATTTCTTTAGCAGAGACATGATGAGGTGCTGTGTTGAGACAGTCTCAGCCAGCAGCAGTGATCCGTGAGTTTCTTTGCAGAAATGAAATAATTTTTACTCAGCTTTATTCATCTTAAATTTTTGGTTTTGCAAGCTGAATTCTATTCATCTAGGAAGTCATCTGGGAATCTGCACCCATGATGGCCATGGGGGACAACCCATGAAGAGCAAGACATGACACAGATGTTGTGTGATGACTTATGCAGTCACAGAGAAAGCATCTGAGGGTGGATACCAGAAGCTCAGTATTGGTTACCAGCTGATGGTTTTGTTTGCTTCAGAGGCGCAACCTCTACTTTCAGCAGTGAAAAGCTTTGTAGTTGTGGACCTAGACAGGGTTTCAACCCTCAGCTGAAAGTCAGGACTACACATCTTGCATCCACGTCCCCCAGGCAAACCCTTTAAGACTTCATTCTACCTCATCTTGCAGCTGCAAGGGGAGGCATAACCCAGCCCTATGTCAAGTGGTTCAAAGTCCATAAAACAACCTTTGCAAGTCTGCACTGAGTTGTTATGCACACAACCTTGTTGGTAGCAAATGGTGAACCTGGGAAGAAAAGCTGGGAGCCCTCATTTCATGGCTGGGTTTCCGACTGTCATTCTACCCCAGCACAGGACAGTGTCCCTCAGATTTTAGTGGTGGCTAAGCACAGAAATATCACAGCTCATCTGGCCCTAATCCCGCAGATCTTTGCCCTGCTGAAACCTCAGTGTACTTTTGGAGCCAGTTACTCTTTCCCTGTGGGATGTCTTCAACTTCCCTGTACTTTTCTAAGAAGTTTTAATCTTCAGGGAATGTCTGGGTTTAGAGACATGCACAGCAGAACAACTGTGCTATGAAGAACATGGTTTTAATCAGAGTGAAGTAATGCTTCTGCTAATTATGTTGTGTACTGTGTGATAGAGGAGATCTTGTGCTGTTTCCTCTTTCATACTATGTGACATCTTGTATTTTCTATTCCCTGCCAGAAGCCATCAAATCTTTTTGAAATTCAGTTGAATAACTGTCCTTGCAAACAAAGAAAAGGTTAGCAGATGACACTGTAGGCTGAAGGAAAATTATGAGATTGAGGACAAAAGTATGAATCTTTCAAAATGATAAAGATCACGGCAAATACTCATAAAATTGGAGCTGGTGCTATGCTGTTAGAAGATCCAAATATTTTCATTTTGAAACATTTCAGCACATTACAAACTGTGGTCAGCTAAACATGCTGCTAAATCCATACCTGAAACACTTTTTAGCTTTTTCAACTTGGTTCTTGCATCTGGCTTTTCTGAGGGAGGGTGCAGTTCTTTGAAAATTTACTGTAACATAACATATATGAGGTGAGATGTGATGCATGGCTGGGGGGAGGACTGGCCCAATAATCCATGGTAGGGCTACATTATGGTTCTACAATCCCCCATCCATCTTTGTCAGGTGAGTATGCTTTAAATGGGAAGTGGTAGCCATTGGAACATGTAAGATTAATACGTGATGTGTGTGTTAATTACGGGATCATAGATGTTATGTTTGGAATGGTCTTTATGGACTGTTGAGTCAAATCCCTGGGATCTCTTGTGGTTTACCCCAGGTATTTTCCCTCTGAGAGTGCTCGCTGGCGTCAGCTGGAATGTGTCTGTTGATAATGCATGTGCTACTTCTCTCTTCAGACCTCTACGCTGTTGAATTACTGTTCCTGTTGGAAAGTTTTTTCTTGTTATCTAATCTAAACTTGCCCTTCTTTAATTTAAAGCCATTACCTCTTGTAGTACATTGCACTTGGCCAACCTTAAATAAGTCTTTCTTCTCCTTTACATTATTTCCTCTCAAGTATTAATTACCTCCAACACTTCTCTTTATTTCTTTAAGCTATTTAGGTTAACTTCCCTTAACCTTTCCTCGAACCCTCCTCTCAAAGGTTACGTTAGCTGACATATTGTCTTGAAAATGTTAACTGTTGCTAAAAGCACTTCTTATAGAGCACACTCCTACTGAGCATGCAGCTGGATAAATATGTGGTGACCTTTTTTCTAGGAGCTCTTGTGGTCATAGCATGGTCATGTGGATGATTCTTAACTACTGACTTCCCAGCAATGTACTTGGTGTTCTCTGCTTTTGTTTGTAAATAAATTGGAGTTCACTTACGAGTGAAGGAGCTGACCTGAAAAGTAGCTCAAAACATGAACAAATGAGAGAGGGTGGATGGACTAGCAGTAAAATCTGAATTGTGACCTTCTAAAGGGCAGACTCTGTCCATTAATGCCTCAAGATTACTGAGGAGGCATGGAAAAGCACAGAGGGTTTAGTGCCATGCACCCTTTTCTTTTAGGGGCATAGAGAGACTTGCAGCCTTGGTTGTCTCAGAGCTGAGAGCTGGGACCCCCTCTGTGGTCAGGACACTTCAAAGTCAGTTTGGTGGAAACTCAGTTGCATAACTGGGGTTTGCAACTGATGTGCACCCCAAAACATAACTGCTTATAGTGAAGCTGCCCAGAAACCCTTTCACCTCTGTCCTGAGCTTGGTAGGGTTATTCCTACCAAGAAACACCTACTTCCAGAAATTCACAGAGAAAGGTGTCTGTGCTCTTTTTGGCACGTGGGCTAATTTCACGGCTTCTAATGCAGGGCACTTACAGAGGAAGTGCCATCAGAGTATTTCTGCTTGTTTACCTTGGGACAGGTTGGAATCTGGTCCTTAATCAAGAATCATTCTGTCAGGAGGAAAAAGTTTTGCTCAACTAGTCTGAGCAAGACACTAAGATAAGGAGATATGCAGATAAGGAGAAATTATGTTATCCCTTTAACAACCTAGCCATTAAACTCCACATGGGAACATCTGTTTCCTTCATATTCTTCACACAGGATGGGGGTTTTTCTTTCAGTGACAAGGAGCTTTGCTACCACGTTGTATATTTTATTCTGTTCCACTCTTTCACTTTTTCCAGAGTAGATTTGAGGTGTTATTGGATACCCGTCAGTAAAGGGCCCATCTCTTACAGCATCAGCTTCTTGTGTCACCTTTCAGACCCTCCAGTGTTGCTTGTTCCATCAGGGAATTGAAACATTGGAATTGATGCAAGCAAGATGAGAACAGTCTGAGATTCTGGCAGAGTGCTTTTTGTTAACAGTTGTTCCCAGGCCAACAAAATCTGAGGACCCCTGTGTTTGGGGGAGAGTAGAATTTGTGAGAAGCCACCTCCATCTCACACGTGCATCCCGTTTGTGGGCTGAAAAAAGCCGCATATTCAGCGTGCTCAGTTTCTTCCGTGCCTGACAACAAGCTCCTCGGGATCTTGTTTTAGAAGCATATGAACAGTGGTAAAACTGAGGTTTGCTGAATTCTTGCCCAGAGTTTTTCTGACTCATCATATGGTATATTCACATGTAACTCATTTTTCCAGCAAATCTTTACTCCAGACCTCAAAGAGGATACAAAAATGAATGAAGAGCTGCTGTTTCTTTTCTAAAAGTTTATGTGGAAACAGATTCTTTCCTATTTCTGTGGTCCTGATTGCATTTTCAAGTCTGATGCTGCTCTTTGTTCTGTTTTAAATCCAGTACTTGAAAACGTTCCAGAATAAAGGGAAATCCTTGTAGTAGTTGTGCAGTTGAACTGACTGGGTGACAGGTAATAATTTGGTGTATAAAGGAAAATGAAGGTGGATTTATTAATATGCCATTCTTTCAGACAAGTGAGAAAAGCACCCATTTTTTTAACATTCTTATGTGCCACATTATAAAAGAACAATAAAAGGTAAATTCTGGTCTCCAGACCACTTTGCATCAAATGTTTTACCCTTGCAAGAGGTGTTCAGTTTTTCTGAAGGAAGGCAACTGGCATAACCTTCCAGTCAGAGATGAAGCATGAAGGAGCTCTGTGATGGCCCAGGGCCTGGCTGGCTTAGTGATGGTGTTTTCACCTACTAGTTGTAAGCCTTGATCTCCTGTTGCTCCAGTGTTTCTTCCTTCCAAGTTGTGTTATTCTCTGCAGTCATGAATTGGTGATCCCTGCTGTAGTAGTATAATTTCTGGAAGGAATTCCCTAAAGGGAAAATTCAACACTGCTTTTGAATCCTAGAGCTGAAAATGTCTTATATATCAGTTCTACTTGGCCACTGAACACTTTGTTATACAGAAATTGCATAATGGGGCCAGGACACACAAGGAAATATACTAGTGATGAATCCTGGAAAATCCTTTATTTCACCAAGCTGGGCAAAAGGTTGAGGAATGAATTTT
This sequence comes from Climacteris rufus, assembly GCA_013398175.1. NCBI lineage: Eukaryota > Metazoa > Chordata > Aves > Passeriformes > Climacteridae > Climacteris > Climacteris rufus. The sequence continues at coordinate 1,895,240 of VZRZ01004936.1, read as the reverse complement.
TTACATCTAATACGTTAAGGCTGCTCTCCCTTGCTGTGGAGGAGATACCAGAATTTTGTGCTGAATTAGTATTCCCAGAAAGTATGGAGTGTTTGTGATGAGGGTGTATAGCTCTGTCTGGGCACTGGAGCCTCTGCAGTGCTGTGGGTGCAAAGGGAGCAGACGTGGAGTACAGCTCAATCTCCTGCTGGCTGGGTTGCTCTCTGCAAAGGGGGAATGGTGGAAATGTGGTGATTCTACTGTTACTGCTCATACTGAATGCCTGCACCACAGTAGCACTGTTTGGTAAAGGAACCTCCTTTTGAAACATTCCCAGAACTCCTGATTTTGCAAACCTCCTCATGACTGCCAACACACATGCACTTCTAGTCCCACAGAAGCCAGAAATCACTGAATCGTGCAGAGACATCTCTAGAGCATCATCTTTGGCATTAAATGTTCATACAAAATGTGAGAATGGGAAAAACAAATGTGGCACCCTCTTGAACAGGTTGATTTATGATAGCAGAGGAGTAGGGAAGTACAAAGCTGCCTTCTGGGACCAGCTAATTTCATGTTTTAGTTGCTTGTAAATAAGGGAGTTTCAGATAAATGCACCCATCTAGCTGACTGCACGTTTCATTACTGGGAGGATTAAGCCAGTTTAAAAGATTTAGGAGACTACTGCGCCAAGTTCATGTTCTTTAAGAGTGAGGACTGCCAAGCCCAGTGGGTGTAAGAGCTACTTTGGAAGCACTTTTTTGAACTATTCCTGATGCATATCTTCAAAATATTTAAAGCAGCACCTGTCATAGACTGTTCTCTCTTTATCCTCTCTCATGCCAAGTAATGGTGCCACGTGGTTTCTACAACTGAAATAACTCTTGGAATACAACATCCTGCAGCTCGGTGTGCAGTATATGTTGGCAGGACTTTTTTTATTCCTGTTTTTCCCCTCCAGGATTTTTACATATTGGGTATGAGTACTAATAAATTGCTTGGGAGCCACTATTATTGTGTTAATCTGGATTTGGCATTGTAAGGATATTAAAGCTATTCCATTATCAGCCTTGTGAATATAAAATGCCATGGACTTTTAAATATTTACATTATTGTGAGGTTCAGGCCCAAAGGTATAAGGGGGCTGTATTCAGGCCTCCCACGATGGAGTCTCGGGTGTAAAGAGGGATTTAGCCTTCTGACTGTGCAGGATTATCACATCCTGTCTCCCTATATAATGAGCAGAGAATATGTGATTGTGCTGGCTAAGTTATGTGTTTATAGCAAATGATAATTTTTTTTTCCACTGGTTTTAGAGGGGAGTGGTGTCTGAACAATAGGTGAAGCCCTTCTCATTATTCTGAATGCAGTTGACTGAAAATCTTCTCGCTTGGCATCCCTGAGTTCATGTCTTTACCAAGGTCAGGCTGTGCAGATCTTCAGTTTGGGGTCCCCTGGGCCCAGACTTCAAGTTGTTTTACATGTTTTTCACCCAAAGACCACTTTAAAAAAGGAAAGCTTTACTGGGATAGTTGTTCATACCAATACCATCATGTTCTTTTAAGGCATGTCTAGGCATTTTATCAAAGGATTATTTTTGTCAGTCTCTGTACCTGGTGGTGCAGGCTGGGGGTTGTTACCACAGCACAACATCACTTCCTGAGCGGTGCAGAACCAACACACTGCAGGCCATGTGAGTGGTAATATGTAAATCATCATTAGCAGATGTTTATTGTTTCTTTTCAGAAAATCAGATTTGACTAATCAGCCTAAGTGAAACATATGCTGAAATTAATTAAAGTTTGTTTTAAAATAATTTGCATGCTTATTGCTTTTAACTGATTGTAATTGGGGCTTTTGAATACTTTTTAACAGACAGAGTCACCTAGGCTGAGCTTTTCAAAGCACTGACTGGCGCATTGCCGTACATCTTCCACTGCTGGCTAAAGGATCTGTATTGCGCTGAGTTCCCAATCCCACTGAATCACAGAGAAAAAGAAGGAGCATGTCATTGTTTCCCATTTCACTATGGTGGTTTTGTAATGAGTACAGTTGCTGAGATATGTGTGCCGTGATGAAAGATGTGATGATTACAGAGTAACTGAAGACAGCAGAGCTTTTATGAATAATACACAGAGTTGACAGTGTTGCTCAAGCATTGTGTGTGGTGGAAGGTCTCATTGTTCTGGCAGAATTGCTCACCTACAGACATAAATTCCAGCCACCTCTAGCATCCCCCTTGGACAGCACTGGGTGTGTCAAGACTGTCAGAGACACCCATGGTGCAGGCTAAGTGCCCTACAGGTAAGTGCCCTGGCCAGCCAGGCTGTGCAGGAGCTGTCTGACACTCTGCTTTGAGCCTGGAGGGAGCCAGCTGGCTCTGCAGGCAGGGACATTTTGGGTGGGGAGGGACTGGCATCCTCTCAAGTTCTGCCCCAACACGCAGCATGGCTCAACTGGCTCAACCCACTTGTCTCTGGGAATCCAGCAAAAGAGCCAAAGGCAGCAGCAGCCTTGCCAGAGCACACTGGTGTCTCACTTGCAGGCCCAGCCAACATGCCTGGGTTTTGTGTCTGGTGCTGCAGTTGACTGACTGCTGAGCACTGGGCAGCTCACTCGTGTTTTGTTCTCCATGCTTTTTTAGCTGGAAGTTTTTGGGTCTGAGAACTGTCTCTTTGATAACAGCAGGTTATACACTGGGGCTCTGAACAGGACATGCTTTTAACTCTGGGCTTCTCACTGGGAGCCAATGAATCATGTGCTCCAGGTTTTACATGGGCTTCTTAATGGTCTCCAGGTGGAGATGAAGGTGTGGGTTATGACCTATAACTTCCTAAATAGCCTGGGGCTGGCCTAGCCATGGGATTGCCTTTCTCTGCATTGTGTCCTGCCATGGTAGGCAGAAATGTGCTCCTTTACAGAAATAACAAGGTGACCCAGAGTCTGCAGCTAGTCCTCAGGAAGGGCTCCCTTTCCCCTACCTCCACCTCTTTGGTTTGAAATAATCAAGAAAGAAATTGTCAAGAATGGCCCTGGGAAAAAAGTGGATTTGAGTGAATCTAGAGTGTCTAGGGGAAAAAAGCTTGTTTGGCTGGCCAGGTGATCTCCAGTGAAAGGCCCTTCAGTAAGGTGAAAGTTACATTTAATTGCAGTTAAATTTAATTGTATTTAGTCTCATACATCCAACAACTCTCATCTGGAGAATCTAAGCAGACCTGAGGACAGGGGCTCCTTTATGCACAGTGGGCCCATCAGTGGAGCCATGTATCAGCACCCTGCCACTGATGAATGCTGTTCATCCCAGGAGAGGATTTGTCTCACTAGCACTGCTTACCCTGCAGCAGAACTTGCAGGATTAGTGCAGGACTGGGTTTGTTCTTTTCATTCATTAGCTTGCTTAGATCTTCCTCAGACCACACTGAAGACAAGAGGCACTTATTAAGAGCAGCAGTTTGTTTCAAGTGCTTTCTCATAAGTTTTCAAATCTTCCTGCTATAATGTCACAGCATCACTGGCTCCTGTGATGGAGAATAACAGTGGTTCATTAAGCTCATAAATCCAAAAGGAAGAAAGACTCTCCTGGAGACATGAGTGGCTTTATAACAAACAGAGCAGTGGGAGAGCCTGCAAATTATCAGCCCAATGCTTTATAAGCATTTTATCATCAGTTGGGGGAAATTACAATAAAGAGCAATGAGTAAGTGAAACATAAACTATGGCATAAACATGCCCCATGTTTCCTTCTGTCCACATTTCATGTAAAAGCTTATTCGAAGTCATGGCACCAGGGTGGGAATCCAGGACAGCTTCAGAAGCTCTTTCTCATCCAGAGATTTGCCCAGGCTGGAAATTACACAGGGTTATATGTTATATGTACAAATTCTGCTAGAAAATATATGCAACATTTAACAATATCTACCCCATTATTCCAATGCAAGTGCTGCATGACAATGAGCTTGATGATGTTTATACCCTATCCAACAGTTTTGCCACTACCGCATTTTTAAGTGTGCAGCTTTGATTTATGACTAGTGATACTAAGATCCCAGCCTGTAAATTTTTACAGCAAGCAGACTTGAATTATGTGTTGAGTCTGCTGCACTGGATCAAAAATGTTCAAAATCCTCTCTGGGAAGATTTAAATGTATACAGTCTCTAAGCCATGAAAATATTGCTCTAATGTGCCTATGTGATTTTTAACAGATTGTGAGTTCAAATCCATTTATCAGGTGATGTCTAATGAGTTTGGCAGGCCCCTACTACATTAAGTATAAGAAAAACTATGAGCATAATGATGTAGACTGAGGAGAATTTAATGAACAAATAAGTGACCTTCATGTTTATGTGAGATAAAGATTTCATGCCAAATTTTGCATAATATACACTGGAGATAATGGAGTATTTATTAGATTTTTTGTCTCCTTTATCCTTTTCTTTACAGAGTTTTTTGCACAGCAGACCTGTGTCATCCATGGAATGTGACTGGGGAGGGTGCAGCTGGACTGCAGTGGCTAAACCTTTTAATTCTACTTGGGGGAATCTGGACAAAATAAAGGAATAAGTCATCCAAAGCCTGTTTCAGGGTGGCAGCTCTGCTGGGGGTGAGCACATGGCTGCCACATGCCCTGGGGTTCACCTTGGTGCCTCCAATGACACCACTGCTTATCACTTTTGCAAAATCATGTCACCAATTTTGATGCTTGAATATGTATTTAGGAGCTTAATTAAGGCACTTTCCCCTGCAAAATGTATCCCAGCATTCTGGCCTGAATCCCACAGCGTTTCCTGACTGGTGACCATGAGTGACTGGCTCTAGTGTCTTTGAAGGACTGTCCTTTGGACGAGGAAATCTTGAGCTCAAGGATGTACTTAAAGCTGGCTGATCTGGGCTTTGTTTTTATGGCTGCTTTGAATGATGAGGCTGGAAAAGCAGGGTAAGGCTCCAAAGGTCTCCCCATCCTCCTGCCCTGCCATCTCTAGTTAAGCTCACTTGCTAACTGGTATTTAAAAGGCCCTTTCTCTCTTTAAATGCCATAGCCTGCATGGTAATACCCTGGATGTTGTCTCGCCCCAGGCCAGGGCACTGACTGCACAGGCTGCTGGGCAGCAGTGAAGGTGGCAGACCTGCATGTCTGGGTGGCCCTTTGCAGTCCCTACCCCGTGCCCACCACACACCCACTCATGGGAAGCCCCAGTGCTCCCTGTGGGTCCAGCTCCACCTCCTGCATCCAGAGCAGCAGAAGCTGTGCCTCCATCCACGCTGCACAGCTGCAGACCCAGCCACGGTCCTGTGTCCATGCAGGTGGGTGGGTGAAAAGCTGTTAGTGATCAATTGGTGCTGCCTGCACAGCTCATCCCATCGCCCGGGGGAGCTGGGAGAGTGTCCCAGTGCACTGACTGGAGACCAGCAAGCAGGAAGGACAACCCAGACTTTGCCTTGCTTCAGCTTCCACCTTTCCACAAAGGTGTCTGGTGGCTGCTGCCTGCCCATGGAAAGCCTGACAAAGAGACCACTCGCAGAGGTCCTGCTTGCAACAGTGAGCAGGACTGGCAGGAAAAATACTAAGCTGTTTCTTGAGCCTTTGACATTGTACTTTCATTAAAAACTAACCAATGCTGAGGATATTTCCACCTGAAACAATGGGAGATTTTGCTGAGGCAGTCCAGCTTGGTGGGAAGGAGAGAATCACAGTCTGATAATTAAAAAGGGAACAGGCCAGAGGGGCAGTGTTCTGAAAAAAACTGATTGAGCCAAGTGGTAGGAAAAATAGTATCTTTACCTTTTTCCCCCATCTTTGTTTTTGTTTATGCAGGAACAGCAAAACCTGACTTCATTTTTCTAGTTGAAGTGATCTGTGGCTTTGCTGCGTGTCCTGTAACTCGGCAGGTATTACAAACTGTATTCCTAACTAATGAACTGAGTGAATAGTTTATTTAATGTGTCAGACATGGCAGAAGGTGCTGCAGCCAGTCACTGCTCAAGAAGCTAATTGCTGCACTAAGAAAACAAATCTGTGCAAGTCCTCATTTCAAAGTTATTTCCAAACATTAACTCAAAAGTTATTTCAATAACGAGGCCTCTTAAAGGAAGCACCACTTTTCACAGCACATGGCACAGCTCTGTTGACCCTCAAGCACTGCTCAGCTGGGAGAAGTGTAGTTCAAACGAAACTTCAACCATAAAACTTGGGCAAGAGGGAGGCTGTGTAAAGTCTGTGATTAATTAGCAGTTACCAGTATTGAAATGCAATGAGAGGGAGAAGAATTGGTTCTGTGCAGAGATTTTGGAACCCTTCTTTGTGGTCTGGAGGACAAGATATACCACAGGCAGAATTCCTCCCTCCTTCTGTTGGGTTTTCTTGAGATCTTACACAAACCTCTACCTACTTAAAGTCACTCTTGGCTTATCCTGGAGAGATTTTAGGGGTATTTTCCAAATCATTCCTTAACCTCCGAACTTGCTGAAAAGAATACTTATAAAAGAGAAATCCTGGGTAAATAAAGCTTCCCAGAAAACACCTAGGCAGCAGATAGCAAGTAACCGGAAAGTGATGAGCTGGTAGCCTGCTCCAGCTCACCATAGCTGTTTGTGAGAAGCACCACAGAGAGATGAGGTTTGCCTCCCTTTGCTCTGTGGCCAAGGGATGTGTCAGCCTTGGTGTGAGTGAGTGCAACTCCATTAATTTCCATTTGCATTCGATTACACCAAGACTGAAGCTGGTCCTTGGTGTTTTATTGTATCCCTTTATTTGATTTGGTTTTATTTATTCTTCCTATACCATAAAGCTGACCAGTTGAACCGTCCAGCATGCAGCAATTTACGGTAAACTGTCCTTGTTCTGCTCTGTAATGGATGGAAACAATTCTAAAGTTAATGGTATTAGTGAGGAAATACAGTCATTCTTAACCAATCTTGTAATGCCCTTTTGGAAAAATGATACTTAAGACTACTTTTATAATTCGATTTACAAGTCACAGATTTGTGCAAGAAACTTGACTTTAAGTCAGTCACACACCTTATAAACTGTGCAGGGCCAGTTCACAAATGGTTTACAGCTCCATACACTCCCTGGAGGAGCCATCTCCTTCCTGCTGGCCAGACACATTGCCTTGAAACGGCTGCCAACTTTTTAAGAGTTCCTTTTTGGCTATATTCTTCTTTTCATAGCAGCATTCATGGCCCCAACCCAGGTTCATAAGGAACAAAGTGTAAAATTAATCAATGGATTGATGCACTGTTTAGAATAAAAACAGCCTGGTTTTGGCTACATTTTCTGCCCTTCCAGCCAAAAGAGTGCATGTGTGTACATGAAATGTAATTTAGTTTTTCCTTTGCTGCCTGTTGATTTTCCTCTAATTCATTTTCCTTTTGCCTCTTACTGAGTCTCCTCTTGTCTGAGTAAGCTTAACCCTGTAGTGCCTGGTCTGTGGAGCACAGAACAACCCAAGGGACCCTGTAGGTGGGCCCTGGGATGGTTACAGGCTTCATTAGCCCCTGGAAGGGATATGGTGATGTGCAGGAAAAGGACCATGTCAACTCAGCAAGGCACAAATGAAGCCTTTGATAGGTAAAATCTACCTGGAGTTTTAATGACTTGTAAAGCCCTGAGAAAACCTCTCACTTGATATTTATTGCCTTGAATGTCTTCCAACTGAACTTTATCTAAAATGTAGCTCAGCCTTTTTGGAAGCGTGTATGGCTTGGTTGGAGCTGTTAACACACAAAGCAGTTCTGCCCCTCCATGGACAGAAACCACAGCTCAGTCACAACGGGATGTAACTTGAGACTCTGTGCTACAGGGCTTTAGTGCATAAACATGCACATTCACACTTTGAAATAACACTAGCAAATATTAATCAAACAACTTGAAGCAGAATGCAAGCCCATGTAGTGTCTGAAGCAGGAGGAGGGTTTAGGTGGGCTGATGGATAATTGCATACATCAAACAGACTCCAATGAGCCCTTTTCAGCCAGGGGAAAGTTGACAACAGCTGTGTTGGTAACCTTAATTTCAGAAGTAGCTGGTCTGGGAAAAAGTTAATCATATTTTAGGCACTGCCTACCGCCACTCAATCTCATTTCTATCACTCTCAAAGTCATGTATTTTTAAAAATACCAAAAGCAATTTAAAAATACATCTAACAGTAATCACTTCATTGGAAACAACACACTGCAATAACATAAAACAGCAGCCACTTTCCTGCAAAGATTTATGAGACAGACTAGTTTTCTCACGACTTATGTTATTCCTGCCTTATTGTTTTGTCAGCATTGGATATGGAAAGTGGATGATATGTGAACACTCTCCAGCACTAGAAAGCCTCAGAGTTTTGATTAGGTAACAAAATTGAAAAAGTGAGTTTGCATTCCCTGTTCAATCTCTGTGATTTAAATTTCAGTATAACAAAGATGCCTAAGCAGTGAGCTGCCCTCTCCCAAACCCACATGTGTGACTGGCTCTTGCAGTTGCTATACAGAACCTGATTCTGAATTTCCCCTGCTGGAAATCCAAAGGGATTTTAAATGTCAGTCAGACACTGACTTTGCAGTGTGATGAGAGGCAAAATGATAGCAGTGGTGAACAAATGGAGACATGAAGTTATTTCAGGGCATGTAAAACCACATTGAGACAGACCTTGTGATCACATCTGTGTGTTTGGCTCACGCCGTGTCCAAGAAAACTGTCTGTCCCATGTTTGTGAGGGCTGGCTGCTGCTGTCCCCTAGAAATCAACAGCATGAGATGACAATGATGGGCCAGAAATGAGGAGCCTGGATGGAAGAAACTCAGCAGCTAATGAGGAAATTTACACCCTGTAAAAGCCTAGAGAATTCAGTCCAGAGTCCATCACTTTGGAGATGGAAGGCTGCTCAGTGGGACATGTGCTGCCAGCTTTCAAAGTGACAACAGAAAGCTTTGGGTTCACTCCCGCACCCATCCCTCTGAACCAGAATGTCTGCCCTGAATGCAGATACCAGCCTCTGTTAAAAAGCCAGCCCTCCCTTTTATGGATGTGCCTCTCATAACTTGCACCTTCTTACACCAAATTCCTGCTACATCCACAGCAGTTACACAGAGAAACAGCTCTCTGTGGCTGTGAAATTTTATTCATACATATATTATATATGTCTCTCTATATACAGAGAAAAAATGTGTAAGTAATAAAATGGGGGTTTCTATATGCAATTTGCCACCCCAGGACATATTACAAAGCACTTTTATTATAATCAAACAAGAGTCAATAACATAAAAATGCACTAGTCCAGTATTATTGCTTTTGGTTTCTCACACCTTTTAGTCCATTTCCACAATGGCACCCCCAATGGCATCTTGTCTGCTCTCTTTGTAAATTAATTGCAAGATTCTGAAATGAAAATTTATTCTGGAAATGTCATAATTCAGTGTATTCCCTACTGGCATTAGCGTGCTGCAAGTCCCAAGTTCCTTGGGTACATCTGCTGGCTGCACAGCTGGCTGACATCTACCAGGCACACTTACTGATGGAAGACCATTTTGTAGGCTCAGGACATATATTCATTATAGTTTGTAGGAATTCAATAAAAATAAGTTGTCTGTATTCCTAACAGAACAGCAATTAATGTATATTGAAATAGTGATTGCTTTGCTGTAGTTCATTAGTAAGTCAAATTTTAATTCCTATTTAATTGCAATTCCGTTACTACCATTTATTACCAATAATTCTAATGAGGTAAAGTAAGAGGTGTATTGAGGACTAATGAAAATGTTACAAAGGTTCATTTGGAATTCACACAAAAATTCCTGTTTAATTACAATGGAATTACTTCTATTTCATTGACATGAAGGGGGATGTGGTGTGATTCTTGCTGAAGGATCAGCCTCAGCCAGTCATGGTTGTTTGTTCGTGATCCTCTGGGCTTCAACCTGCTGCACGTGGAGCAGCGTCTGCTGGATGTCGATGTGCCAGGATGCAGCAGGGCTGGAGGGAGGGCAGCTGCTCTGCCTCACTTAGAACCTGCTTCTGCACCTTGGTGAAGTACAGGGCTGCATGAGCCCCTGTCCATCCACAGTGCTGTCTCCCAAGACCACCACCTGCCAGACAGAGCTCTAAAGACAGGGCTGTGCTCAGACTGGAGAAACTGCAGAGTCAGGAGGAGAGGTGCAGAGGAGGATGTGGTGGTAAATTCCCTCTGCCTTGGGCCTTCTGCTGGGAGATGGAGGTCAGGAGATGAAATGAACAGCCCTCCTGACCATCATCCAGGTGGGGATCGTTTCTGAGTCACAATAAGATGTGAGTGGTTGTATGCAATGAAGGAGATACTGAGATGTGTGTAAGAGGGCACAGTGAATTCAACAGGGATGTAAAAAGTTGGACAAAAAGGTGCAAAATGCTGTCTTTGATTTTGACCTGAGCCTGGCAAGAACTCCACATGGTAATGGGGCTGGTAATGTGGCTTTTCTCTGGTATGAGCTCTGCTGTGCTCTGCCTTTGGAGGCACCAGGGCTGCAGATCATGAGATGAAGTGAATTGCCCACTGATCTCTGAATTGCCCACTGACCACTGTTTTCAGAGAAGACTGGGGTGTATTAAAAAACATGCCTAACAAGGAAGGGTATCAAGCTCCAAGCAGGCTTCTCAAGTCTGGCTCTGAGGGCCTGCCTTGTGCTTTTTCAGAAATGGGGATGTAGTTCCTTAAGTGAAACCAAGACTATATATGGGCTTTCTTCCCCTCCCCACCTCCAGGAAAGATAGGCTCTAGTCTGAGTTTAGACTCACCTTTTGAAAGAAAATTATGGGGTCATTTCTTGTTTTGCAAAATGAGACCACCTGATAAAGGGGAATTTGAGGATAGTAATTTTTGCTTTGAGTTATACAGCCTGAAGTGTTTGTGGGAAGTTACCATGTGCTTCCTTTGCTTGCATTAAAGCTTGATATCTAAAATTCCCCTTAAAAGCAACGAGTCCCTAGTGTAAGCTGTTTGCTGTGGTCACAGGCACTCCACCAGGGACTGATTTGGTCAGATGTGCCTGATGCCACAGCCCTAACTCACCAAAAGTATTCCTGTTCTATATTCAGCCTGAAGCACAGTATATTTATAACACCCACTTACTTAGGCCCTCATATTTTCCCTCATTCTAATTTCCCCCTTCTCTTTATTTCCCTGTGTGTCTATCTCCTTTTTTCATGTCTCTCCAGATGCATTTCCCAGCATAAGATAATTGAAAGTCAGTGAACTGAGTTCCAGGTTATTTTGCTAAAAGATGCCTATTATTTTGATGAAGCAGGTGCACAGAATTAAAAAAAAACCTCCATAATTGCTACTTTACTATCAAGCTTCTGCTGCCTAATCTTCTTTGATGTTGGTAGAACAAGCTTTCTATCTCGTCTAGGATGATTACAGGGAACATTGCTCTGTTCCTCCTACAGAATCCAATCCTGATGGATATTAAACCTGGGTTATCAATTAAAGTTTCTTTATGTGCCAAGTGATTAGAGTCAGGATTGTGTGTGATTTCTAGCATAAAGCAAGTTTGAAGTGATTTCTGCCATTAATATTAATTAATCACCGATATGCCCAGTGTTCACAAATGAATGCATGAGGTGAGCATGTACAATTTACCACAGTAACCTGCAATTGAAATAACAACTGAACTGCTCTAATTTTAAACATTTCACCATGGTTCTTATAAAGTCTTCTTGATAAAATGAACTAAAAAAAAAAGAGAAGCCGAATGAATAACTGGGGTGTTAAAAGTGTGGCTGTAGTACTGACTCTTACAAAATGGCTGGCTCTTGCCCTCTTACACTCTGCCCTCACTTATGGCTCTGGACAGCTTCAAATCCTTAGTAAAATCTAGTAAAGAATTTTGTCAAATTTTTGATGCTGGTTGCCAGCTCTTCTGGGTGCGAATAATACCCAAATATATGCATGCTGAAAGTCTTAAAATGCAAATGGTTGTAAAGAGAGAAGGTGCTTGAGAGAAGGTGCTTGAGAGAGAGTGTGTATTTGTACAAACTCAAATTTTGGCAGATTGAAAATCTAAAAAGCATCTTACCTCACAGCATTCACATCTTCTAGCACTGAGCAGTTGATGCCCACCACCTCCTCTCAACTTCTGTATGGGACTGGGCTACCCCTGAGCTTGTTGAGGACATGTAGGTGGGCATGTCAAACACCCATAGATGTGAGGCAGCCTCAGAAATGGTCATCCATTAGCAATTTTAGGCCCTCACTGCATATGACTAAATAGTTTGCTTGCCTTGAGTGAGAGTGCAGTGACTGCCTTTTCATCCAGAGTGAGACAGGCATGTTTGCACGTATTCAAGCAGCACTTAATCTGTAGTGTCTGATTGCCTCCTAAAGGGCAATGAAATTGGGCAAGGAATCATTAAAGGTCTTTTTCAACCTAAATGATTTCATGATTAGTCCTGTTTTGGAGATGGAAAAGGTGAGTACCAAAAAGTTAAGTGACACCAAAACTGAATAGCAAAGTTGAAAATAAAGAATCTGTTCAGTGTCAATCTGAAGACCCTTTAGATGACCCTAAAGTCAAAAGATCATAGGACCCTATAATTGACATAATGGTAAGCAAGCACAGTGATGACCATTGCACCTATGACAGATGAATAGCTGGCAAATGGGATTTAATTATCCCACAACGCTAATCACACAGTCCATCCCCACTTTTACTCTTGGCAGGAGTATGAACAGTACTGCCAGGCATTAAGGGACTGCTTTTTTCCCTCCAAGCATGTGATATTCTTTGCACATACAACATCATCAGGTGCAGGTGGCAAAAGAACATGCTACTGCTTAACCATCTGCACAGCTGTACCCAGAGCATCTTCCACATGCTGTCAAGCTCCTCTTCTCAGCTCTGAGCTGTTCATGTGACTAGTCTCTAAGACCCAAATTTACTGCAAGAGCTGATGCAGTACCTTTGGCCTCCCTGGAGCTGTGTGTGTTTACACCAGCAGTCAACATAGCCAAGTGCATGTGGTAACTTGTGGCTTTTGCAAACACTTTCAAATTTCTCCCAAGAAATGCATCTCCTAGTTGGCCACTTCCTCATTTGCATCAGCACATCTTAAATCTGGGTCTTGTTCAGCAAGTGCCCAGTTTATTCGTTACTCACATTGTCATAAATCTTACAGAAAAGCAATTATGAGGAAATCATATTTCATACTTTTATGGAATTCCTTAAAGCTGATGAGAGCAGCCAGATGGCTATTTTCATCAATGAACCTTCGATAGAGCATTAGGAAACAGAGATGGTGTCTTTTAATAGACCATTATTACCTGCCTTGGGTGCAAGGAGCTCTCATGCATTCCAAAAGTATATTAATGGCAGAGTTAAACATGACTTAGAAATAATATCCCCAGAAAGAGCCTTATTTTCCCACTTGAAATGATTTTAAATGGATTTAGCTTTTACTAACTGCTGCACTCACGTTCATCATGGGAGGCTGGTGCAGTGAAACTACATTTCCAGACCACTGATAGGGAATCGTGGTGCTCCTGCCCTGACCATGAGGCACTGCAGATACTCAGTGTGGGTGCCAAGTGTAGCTCAGGGCCAGGCAGAGGTGAGGGCAGAGCCCAGAGGAAAGGATCCTCTCACAGCTGGAGCTGGCAATGGCACAATAAACTGGCACTGTCTGTCTTTTACCAGCAGAGGACCTTTGGTAAAGTGCTTTGCCTCCCTCTCCATCTCCTTCCCCTCCAGCCTGTCCCAGCTGTTGGGCTCCAAAGGGGAAAGAGGTATCAGGGAATGGACTTATTTGCAGGACAATGGGGTAACAGGCATATGCAAAGCTGGGAGTGCCGTTGCATAGCAGGTTTTGCTCTCACCTATTTCTGACCGTACTGAGCTTACTTTATCCATCTCCCACATGAGGGTGGACTAGGAGAGTGGGATGGTGCCCATAGTGAGGAAATACTCTCCAAACGCTGAAGCTGAGAGAGAAGAAGTTCAAGCAAGGGAAAAGAAAAAAACCAAACATTAGGGAGGTTAACTTGGAAAATGAACAAGCACTTTGGGTTTTAAATAAAACTGCTGTCTGTGGGTGATGGTGTTTCCAGGGAAGGTCAAGGCAAAACCTCTGGGGAAACCCAAGACAAGATTTGGCTGCAGAAAGGGGCAAACAGGAAATTCTGTGCTGCTTTCCACAGGACGTCTGAAGGAAAGAGGTTGATAGGAAGATGGATTTCTCTGTTTGTGGAGAGATAAAGCATAAATGTTTCAAAGTCTAAAGGGGGTAATGATTAGAAATGCTTGCAGAACTGCTTGCCACAATTATGGAGCACGGTGTGCACAAGGACCCACGGTGGCTGTGCTGTGTTGTGCTCCTTCCCTCGGCAGCAGCAGGGAAGGCATCAATCCAGCAATAGGACACCTCTGTGCCTTCATCCCCATCCGTGGGCAGGCAGGAAGGAGAGGAGCAGCAGGGCCTGAGCCACACATGAGCACACAGCAGTGTGATTCAGGAGATGAACGTGAGTCTGACAACAAACATGCAGTAACTGGCATTTTCTGCCTGAGCAGGAAGGCTGCAGTGCTCCAGCTTAGCAGCAGCTTCACATGGTCTTGTTGTCTGGGGCCTTGTGCTGCAGCGGATCAGCCCCGGGCACTGCCAGAGGAGCTGCTGCAGCCACTGCCTCCCCTGGCCCCGCTGCTTCCCTGCTGCACCACTCACACGCTAGGGAGCACTGGGCAGAAAACTGGGAGACACAGGACATTTGGAGCAAAATTAACAAAATCAACAATAATAATGTTCACTCTTTTCCATCACTATTAACTGAAGCCAAGTTAAGTTTTGCTACAAACCAGCCTTAAAGTAGTACTGCATTTCCACATGTGACTCTTAATTAAAGCTATGAATTTCATAGGATATTTTTGGGGGGAGCTGCATTACATGAATTCTTTTTCCTCCTTTCTACTGAGGTACCTTTTCCTTTAACGATCTTCACAGACTATCTTTAAGGATGAGGCAAGCAAGCAATTAATAAAAGTGTGAATAGGTGGTTGCTCTGCTACTAAAAGAGATCAGTAGTGCAATAATTTCCTAATTATTATTATACCTTTTAAAGGTTTTTAGATACATTATAAGATATTTCCCCATTGCTTCTTCTGGCACCCCTCTTGCTCCTGGCATTATTTCTCATTCAGAATAATAATTAATGAGAGTTGAGGTATCTAATTTATATTTTATTCCTTCTGTTTCAGTCCCTTAAGTAACCATCTTGTCACATTTGTTATGCAAATTTTCACACATTGCGTGTAATTTCAGCAATATGTGAGAATGGCTCTCAAAAATGCCTTCAGTCTTTTATTTTATGTATTTGTAAAAGATTATAATTTTTTTCTTGAAAGCAACATTTTTCCACAGCCCTTTAGAGAAACAGATGAAGCTGCATAATTTCTCTTGCTTTGTTGAAGTAAAGGAAAGCAAAGGAATGTTTCTAAGCATAAGGTAGTGATAGCAAAAGCAATGATAATGATAATAATGATGGTCATGATAATATTTTGATTTCTTTATTTTTTTTCTTAAGAGAGTACCCTGGTCTTGCTTAAGGGCTTCAAAATGTACAACTATAAACAAAGTAAGTACAGTCTCCACTTGGACAGGTAAGTATTGTGCACGTGTCTAACTAAAGTTATTTAATACAGACGATGGACCACATCAAAGACAGTGCTCTAGTGAGAGTGCAGCACATCCACTGTGCATTTGTCAGCTTGGTCTATTTGCTTCTAAAAATGTTGTTGTCTAATACAAATTGTCCTCACTGTGGGCTGAGTAAAGGAATATTTACCCACATGAGAGTCCAGAGGGACTAACAGAGCTGCTGAGTGATGAAGCAGCCTCTGGAGCAGAGCAAGGCATGGGAGCTTTGCTCAGTTCCCGTGCAGGGCACCAGTGTGGCAGGAGCACATTCCTGGCCCTGGGCTCACAGCTGCTGGGGCTGGGGCTGCACCAGGAGAGCTGGGCATGGCACCTCTGAGGGCAAACTGCCTCCTGCTGGCACTGGCACTGGCATAGTGCTTGAGGTTTGGCTGGAAAGTCCTGCTTTCCCCCACAAGTTCAAGTTTAGAGCTGGGCAGTTGAGGCAGGTGATACCCTGAGCTGGACTGGTTCATATTGCCACATGTCCAGTCATCCCTGAGCGTTGCAGATGCCATGCAGATACATTCCCTCTCTACTTCTCATCACCCTGGGCACTGACTGAAAGGCACTGACTGCCTGGGTTTTACCTGTCCCATCTGCTTTTCCAGCAAGCACCTCAGGAAGGACTTTCTGCTATACTGATAGTGGGTCTGTCTCAATGGATCAAATGCTAAAATTCCATTCCCTGCAGCAGGAGCAGGATACAAACCCAATGAATTTCTGAAAGCATTCCCTCACAGACTGTCTTGGGCCAAGGATCACTACACACTTAGAGAATTGCAGAACAAGTGGTTGATCCAGGAGTTCATCTCTCATGTAGTCCATGTTTTCACTCTTTCTGGATGTCCACCAGACATGTCCACCACCCACTCCTTGGGATCTGCAGCTATACCTGTGCACTTGAGATAGGAGTGCCCCCAGGTTTAAAAAATAGATGCACAGGCACAATCCAACCTGTTTTCCTGCTGAGTTCAGCTGTACTTCTCCTGCATGAAGGTATAGATTTCCCTGTTAAGTTGCAGATGTGCACAAAGCAGAGCACTCATCTATTAGGGCTGTATTTTGGATTTTGCAGCCAGCAGTGTCCATCTGTGGAGCATAAGGTAATTTGTCCTGAGCCTGTTTAATTTTAAACATGTGTGGCCAGAAAAAATACTTTCCTAGATTAAACTACTGTACTGAGAACCTCAAAGAACTGGTTCTTACTCAGAAAGTCATTGTAAGTTCATGTGGGATATCTTAGCACAGAGTTCAGGAGGGGTGAGGTAGAGAGATATTTGACCCGAGTGGCCAGCGTCACCCTGTGTGCACACGTGTATGAGGACTCAGACTATCATTCCTGAATGAGAGCCTTGCATGTGCTTGCATTGCTTGTAGCCAAAGAAAAATAAGAAACTTGGGCTTCTTATGTGGCAGACTAATATGGGTATTATGAATCTACCAGGTCTGTACGACTCAGTGAGCAGAAGTTTTCCTTAAAGATTTAATGTATTACCTTCCAAAAGGAGTCAGTGGGCTTGCAGTACTTGCTAAATGTTTTCACTGTGTTTTTTCACTGTCAAGGATCCTGGGGTCATGCAACTATCCCTCCTGGTTCTCTCTTTTGCCTTTAATCACATTTTTACAGTGTTGGATAGTGGCAAGCATTTGTCCACAGAGTCCCCTCAAGGCCTTGGCAATCTGTTTCTGGTGACCTTTTCCATACTTTGTTGGAGATGTGGTCCTTGCCAGCCTCAAATTAACCTACAAAGTGAATGATTAATTGGGCAAATTTGGGGGAAAGTCAGATCTATTTTTAAACTATTCCACCTTACTGAACAATGGAAATTCTCTGTAGAAAAAGGGTAGTTGTGTTCTATACCAAAATATCCAGGGTGGTTATATGGAAAGAAAGAAAGCTGTGAAATGTGATATTGTCAGTGCTGTAATGGGTGGATATGGAGAGCTGAGGTTTGAGTTTGGGCTTCTGTACCCCCTGTGCTCAAGTTCAAAACTGTATTTTGTTGTGAAATTAAAGATGACTATGTTTTGGACAACTATAGAAAATGTCTTTTAACATTAACAACTTGGGCTGTGGGGTAGGCATGACTGTGTGTGCATGTATGTGCCAGCAGCAGTAGGAAGCAGCTCTTTGTCCCCCTCCTGCAGTCCCCAAGGCTGGCATCTCTCAGAGGTACCTCAGGTGGCCCTAAATGATGCCAGCAGTCCATGCTGTCAAGGATGCTGAGTGAGACACACGCTGTTGAATCCTGCCTCACACTGCCCTGCAACCAGCACGGTCTCTGTGGCATTTCAGAGGCAATGTCCACTCCAAGTTACTTGTGGTCAATGCCCAGTGCCCTTGAGGGCCAATGTCAGGGATTGGTGATTCTTTTAGCACCACAGATAGATTTTTCTCCTGCACAAACAAGTGAGAAATGGCAGGTCCTGAGCATCTGAATGCCAGCTTCTGCTGGGAACCATCACTGCCTCCAAGACAAGCCCTGGAGTCTCCACAGCAGCACTCAAAACAGACCCTGGTGTGGGTTTCGGTCTAGGATGCTCTCATTTAAACTGGTGGAATCTGGAGATGTAACTCTGGGACTGCTTAGTCTGGTGCTTTCTATACAGGAAAAAAACCCCAATAGAGGAAACCACTAATTCCCAAAGATTTGAAAAGTTGCTTGGGAGGGAGTTAATCCACCCTTGTATGTAATATAAGGAGCGATTGTTTGCCCTCCCCACCCTAAAAAGCAATAAAAATGTAAATATCTCCCTTAAAGACTTTCTTAATAAAGCCTGTAATTTCCTTAAAATTCTTTCTATAATATCAAAATCCTAAACCACTTTGAGATGAGCTATTTTAGACTGTAATTGGGCTATTCATTCCCTATGCATACAGCGATCCTAATCTAATATGTAACAAGAACTTAAAAGCTAATCAATAATGGAACACGATTCTCTATCAGTAGAGCTGCCTGTTGACTCCTGTGAGAGGGATCTTCACAAGACAGCTTGGCTCTGATGACAGCCTTATATTTATTTTAAACATGAAGTTGAAACATCATCTTTCTCTGTATTGTCACTTCCAATTATTTTTGGAACAAAAACACCAGGGGAAATGAGATCCTCATCCTGAAGAGTGCATTCATATTTGATAAATAGCCACAGATTCTGGAGAATGTTTACTGAAACATGGGCTTGGAGTGCTTTCACGTGCACTTTACTAGAGCTATTGATTATCTGTTGTAACATGTGTCCAGGTCATTTTACCGAGCTGCCCCTTTCCTACGCCTTGGAGGTTAAGAAAGAAAAAGGGCTGATTATCCTGGTGTGGGCTTCCATGTTTCCCCTGAATAAAACTAAGGTAAAATTAGCATCAAGAGGGAATCAAAGTGAACCACCACTTATTGTTCTTCAGTGGAAGTCAAGAAGCACTTTATACCCTCACGTACAAAAGACAAATTCCCACTTTTCATGTCTAGGCAGTGGTTTGAGATGGAGAGGGTGGAGGGGAGGGCTAAGCGAGTACACAGATGTGCCTAAACCATATCAATCATAGACATGAGAAAATGCCGCCCTTTTAACAGTCAGACTGAACCAACCAGCACAGCTGGATTTTGAATTTTATAGGCTCTCCATGCAAGTGGAAGACATCTTGCATCATTCCCACAGCTCTGACCATTTGGGCATTGCACCTCTTTCCCTTGGAGCCACCCTGGGGATGGAGGAGCTGAAGCCCTACGGTTGGAGCCAAGTACAGCCTCCTTGCTGCTGTCTGGAGACAATTAACATGCATTGTAGAAATACAGAGTAGGTTTCTGATGTCACACACACTTCCACAAAGTCAGTGGATTTAATCTGGAATTACTCAGGGTATGAGGGATCAGGAGCTGGCTGAGAAAGCTCCTCTCTAGAGGGTCCTAAATGCCAGCAATTTCACATGATTATTTATTGAGCTTCATAATAGTGCATATATTCTCATGCACACCCTTTCTCCTACAAATTACCTTACAACTTTCCAGCCTTCATTACATCGTAGAGGTTAAAGCTTTCCTAAGTAATCAAAACATCTAGGAAGGAAAGCCTGCTAAATGCTGAGCTAAGCTTAAACACTGACCCTATCTCTTAACTGTATAAAGAACTTTATGTACGCCGTAAAAAGTAATAATTGCTGTGGTAACTTCTTGTTCTTATTAACTGAAGGCGTAAATAGAGTTGTGTAACATAGCCAGGGCTAATGTTGGGAGCACGAGGGAGGTGTCCCCATTGAAAGGTTTAATTGATACATGTGTCCTATAGGAAAATTTTCTTTTTCTGCCTGTAATAGGTGTATTTAACATCTTTACGGCAGTTCTCTTTCATTCTGCTCCCACTCTTGCCTTGCAAACCCTTTGAGTACAGAAGGCAATTAGACAGTTGCAAGGAGATGGCAAATCAAACATGAGCTGTGTTTACCTTTATTTCACTCCTGGTTTTAACAGTGCAATAATTCGACCCTGTCCTTTTCCCAGGTGATGCCCCATATTTCAGCTGTGCCACACAGAGGGAGGGAGTTAAAGCATGTGCTCCTCCTCTTTGTGGTGGGTTATTCCCAAGCTTGGACTCTGCTGTCGTTGGTTCTTTGTCACATTTTGCCACTATTTTGATCACTTCCATAGTAAAAATAATTTCATGTCAGATGTTCTGAGAGATCTGTAGGAAACAATGCCAGTGGAATGACTGGTAATTTTATACAGGCCAATTCTGGACCTGCAACCACACTGGGCTGAGACAATGTATTTACTCCACCTCCCAAATGAGACACTATGGGTCAAATTAATTCCCCATGCTGTTGGTAGGGTCACACCTGATGCATCCAGCGCAAGAAACAGAATAAATGTACTTAGATTGCAAAAGATATCTGCTATCTTTACATGAACACACTCTCCATAAGCCTTAGCTTAGTATTTTCCCTTTGCCTCACTGAAGCTTAGTCTGCACCTTGAATAATACATGTAAGTTTTTGATTGACATGCAGTTCTAAGCATTTAGCTATCTTGATGTCTTGTCAAGTCATCCTTTGATAAAAGCATTTTAGGTGCCACAAAATGTAATCACTTCACTGCAGCATTCTACATTGCAGATTCAACTTTCTCTGCACATTTTTCAGCTGAAGATCTTGGCAACGTCAATAGATCTGTTCCATGGGCGATTTTGGATGGATCTATTAATATTTCCTCTAACAGTAATAAGTCCCACTCCTTTACAGAGTGAATCATCTGTCTCTCTTGTGGACAAGTGAAATTCTCCCTCATTGGACTTGTAGTCCACAAGCTGGCAGGGTTTCCTGTTTTGTTAATGGTCTTCATACAGCAGTGAAGTAATTTCAAAAGATGTTGAGCCCAGTTTTGGGGCCAAGCAGTATGTCTTGGCTATTTGTTCTTCTAGACAGACCATGTCACCATTAGTCATACTTCAGAATGATGGTTTACTTTCATTATTCACTGACTGCACTGCTTCCGATTCAATGCTTTCCAACTCAGCAAGATTTTCCTGTGCTAATTCATCTGAATCATTTCTAGAAGAGTTTATATCAAAGGACACATTCTCAATGTTAATAAAGTACAGCAGTTTTGAAACAGCTTGTAATTCTGATTCTTTAAAAATGTGCTTTTTAGAGATGTTTATGCTATGTGTGTGAGCACAGTATGTGCCAGTAGGGGTCTTAACATGATTGATAGTCCTTTCCCTTTTTATTTGCATTCTGTTTGGGACCTCTAGCACATACTCACTGTGTGACCAGGACTGGGCTAGCATGGCTCCAGACTGAACACTGTCTGCTGCAGTAAAGCCAGCAGCCCCAGCGTGATTTAGGACATGACTCCCAGAGGCCACCACCCACAAGACTCTAAACCTGGTCACCTGAAACAGTTGTCTTACCTGTTCACTCACTTCAAATGAGGATAACTGAGGTCTCCTGGAAGGGCTCAATACTGTGGATTTTTGGAAGGGCTCAAGTGATTTGTGTGCACTGATGTGGGCCCATCTCCTCCCATGTTGGTTTATTGGGAACAGACAGTTTCAGTGGCACTCAGGGTAGGGGCTTTTTTTTTTTTTTTAATAGTTTCATTTCTGTATGAGCTTTAATTCACTTGAAGGTCTCTTGATTTGGTTGCAATTTCTGAACTCCCCCCACAAACATAAATCCATTTGGTTTCATGTACTCTCACATTCCTGGGTTGTCAGCCTGCCCAGAGCAGCAGGGAATTGCAAAAGATAAAAATAGCAGGACTTCGATGACCAAAAGCATAGCTGCCTACATCATCTAGCGTGTCCTACTTCACTGAAGCCATCTCAGAACCTAAGGAAACAGAATAAACGACATTCTGTAACTGAGGCTGCAGTTTTCTGAGTGCTCTGTGGAGAACCTAGAGAAGTTACCCCAAAATTGGAACTTTTAGGGTCAGGAGGAAGAGAAGGAAAATTTTGGTAATTGAGAAAAAAAATTGCTTTGGAATTAGAACAAGAGTTGCTCAAATGTTCACAAGAAGCAGAAATTCTGTTCTTTTAGAATTTTCCAACTAATGCTAATTACCAAGAGTATGTTCAGTGTGTGATTCTTCACAGCAGGCTCCTAAGACCCTTGGGATTGGTGTCTAAAACTTAACTTTTAAAAAAGCTTACTTCCCTTGACTTCCTATAAAATCAATGAAAAGAAATAGGATGTTACATCTAGTCAATATTAGTTATTTATAGACCTAAGTATAGACTCCAGACTGTATTCAAATGGCTTTGAGTGGCCTCTTATCTTTAAAAAAAAAAAAAGCCAAATTCAAGTATCAGATTGATTAGTGTGAACCAGATACTCTGAAGCTGCCAAGTTTCTTCTCTTGGTGATCACTGGGAGGACTTGTGTTTCCAGTTGGTAAATGCTGGATGTTTTCTCTGGATACCTGGACAGGTTTTGTCTTGGATTTGAAGGTGCCTATTGATTTTAGGTGCCTGGAGGCTTATGTGTAGTTGCAGGGTGGGTGTCTGCTCAGCTCACAGCCTGATCAGCTCCCTGTCTTAAAGAGAGAAAACATGGACCTCAGCTCTCATCACTGCCCAGCCTTCAGAACTTGGCATTTTCCTTTGGCAACACTTGAAACGATGCCAATTTTCTCTCATCCTTCCATCTTCCCTCTACCACCTCAGAACATTTTTTTGGGTTTTCTGATTCCCATTTGGCATGGCTGACATTCGAGCCCTGGGATTACTGATTGTGCTTGTTGCCGCTCAGATCCCTTCAAGCTCTCCAAACCAGTACAAAGCTCTGGGCTTTCAGCCAATTTACTCACAGGTTTATCATATGCTGACATTGTTTCTCTATAAATAGGTCTACCTTTACTGACATTATTGATTCAACTGCCTCTCTTCTCACTAATTCTCTTTTTAATGTATCCAACCTGCCTTCCTATTTCACCTAATGAAAGGCTGAAGTCAGAGGGGTAGAGGTCAAAGAGGTTAAACTGTGAGCGTAAAGATCCTGGGCTTTAAAGTCAGTTTGCTATGGGAGACCCACAAGCTTGTCAGTGGAGCAAATCTGCAAGTCCAAGCTCTCTTTTCTACCGGATAATATAAGCCATACAGTAATTTTCACATTTTATTACTAATAACTTGAAATAAGAGGAGACTATTTTGCAAATTGCTCCATCTGATGCAAGTATAGGTTAAAAATGATGACAGACCCTAATCTGCCCATCTTTAGTAAGAAGGAGAAAATCATCCCTCAGAGATAGGAATACATCTCATGTGCTGTTTGTCTTGGAGTTAATCCAAATGAACAGACCAAAAGTGTAGTTGTTTTGCTTGTAAATTAACTCAGCTTTAAAAGATCATTTGTGCATTTTCTATATATAGTTTTTTTGTGAGTGTGTGTGACTGCTGTGGCAGTTTCTGCACACAGCACAGCCCTCCAGTGCAGCTGTAGCAGAAGCGCTCAGCAGTGCATCATCCCTGCAGGCAGCAGCACTGTCCTGCATGGTGGTGGGACAGCGCTGCACCCTCACCACACATCACAGGGAAGGGCCAGTGGCCCAGTCAGCCAGTGCAGCAGCCACTGGGTCAGGCATCATGCCCTGCAGACACCTGCAAGGCTGGAAATCCACTGCAGCCTTGCAGAAAACAAGTTCTCCACAGGCAGGTCTTTGGCCATGGCAGCAGCAGCTGGGAGCTGGAGAAGCCCAAGCTGCAGAGCTCAGTGCCCAGGGAGGTGCTGAGGGCCAGGATCAGGGCCGTGCAGGGAAGAGAACAAGAAAGCTGCAGAATAAGATCGGGGTGGGCAAAAGTCCACTGGCACACAGGACTAGGAGTCATTCAAATGAGCAAACCCGGCAGCAGCCCCGCTAAGGGCTCCAGGAACCTCCAGAGATGCTGGGGAAGCTGCGCTGACCCACAGCAGCACGGGTCTGACGGATCCGCAGGGACAGAGTCACCCTGAGGAGGTGGCTGGGAGCCCACAGCTCAGCTCCACAGCACAGCTGTGTCCTGCCCTCACTGTGCATCCATGCCAGGCTGGCTGAGCAAAAGCCCTCCTTTGTTCCCTGGTTCATCCTGGTGACGTGGGCTGCTGGACTCAGCTCAGGCCACCGGCAGCCACCCCTTTCTCTGCCAGGCTGGGCGCCCACATTCTGCTGGGGGCACCTCGGAGCTGCCCTTGGCCAAGTGGCCTCCACGGGGCAGGATAGGGAATTAAACACTCAGGTCTGGCAAGGGAAGCTGCCAAAGCTGCCAGAGCGATATGTCATTAAATCCCATTCTGAAACCAAACAGCATCTCCCTCGCCAAATAAATCATAAGAAAGAAGAAAACATTTCACATTGTTAAAAGTTTAGACTATCTCTGACTTCAGACGTGTTGCCATTAACCTGGGATTTAATCAGGGATTTTCATTTGCTCCTTGTTCAGAACTATAATGAGCCCTATAACTGTGTAAATAAAAAGATCTAAAGATTCAATAAACTATAATGTCACAAACGGCAATCAGCTACATTGTGAGGCCTCAGTGTTAAAAACCATCTCACAGCTGGAAACAAATGCATGTATATAACATTGTAAATAACCTCTAAGCCCACTACTAATTAAACTGAAGCCTCTCTTCTCCTGGGCATTGAATATATGAACCAATTAAGAAAATATAATTTGTTTTCTGAGAGACCTGCGCTGTACCTCTTAAAAAAAGAGGAACGGGAGAGATACAGAAAGAGGTAGTGACAGAGAAAGAAAGGGAAAGGAGAGGGGGGAAAGAAAAGAAGAAAAGAGAAAAGAAGAAAAGAGTTTCACAGGAGGGACCACACTGATGTGCTGGGGTTACAATAATGAGACATTTCTGCTTTAAGCAAATTTTGCACCTGTAACCTGCAGAAATATAGCCATAGCACTTGAAAAATTACTTCAATGCTGCACAGTGCCATGAAAATTTATCTTTGAGATGATTTTATTGCATGGTTACCCTAGGCAATTAAATCAATAAATCTTAACTGTCAGAGAGGTTGGCCCACTGCCAGGAATAAATGAAATGCGCGGAATCAGTAAATAAAAGGTTTCTGACAACTCATTCTAGGAATTATTTAGCAGTTGGGCTTTTTGTTGGTGGTGGTGTTGGTGTTCCTTTTGTCTCCAGCATTTATTGACATTCTCCATGAGAAATGATTATGCTAAGATAAACAAGGGAACACAGGGATATAGATGGATGGGAGAGAAGAGTTAGGCTCTTCAAGGTAATAAATTACCCTCCTGGAATCACACACAAACAGCAACTTTGGGGGGCTGATAGCACTGGCAGAGGCAATTAGAGAGCTGGGGCCTGAGCCATGGGCTGGCAACACATCGGCAGTGCCAGTGCCAGGCACCGGGAGCTTTGTGTGCTGGCCCACAGTGCCTCGTTATTAACATAGATGTGCTTTTTTCATTGATTGACTCAGAGATGATTGAGATTGAAATGCCTCCTTGAGACACGGAGGTGACATTTCCGTTGATCCAGAGTCCGGCATTCACCACAGGAGATGCCAGTTCTGACAGCGAAATCATAGTTACAGCCTGTAAACCCTGAGTGGTCAATGCAGCTGCATTGTTTTTCATGCTGGTGTTACAAAATTGAAGGCCCAATTCTGTTTTCACTTAACCTGGGATTTGACACTTTAAGTTAGTGTGAAATAATCTGGATTTAGGCTTGGGCTTGATCTCTCTTGCTGTGGTGATGTCAGGTGACCTGATTAATAAACTGATAAATTTTTAGTCATTGTAGTCATCTACTTTAACCTTCTGAATACCAACAGGACAGCAGCTTCATCTGGTAAGTCCTGGTTCAAGCCTGCCTTTACAGGCTGAACAAGCCCGTTCCTCCAGCAGGGCAGCAGCTGCTGGGATAATGGTGGGGACAGCCCTGGCCATGGGGGATCTGCATATTCCCAATGATACCAGTGACAAGGACACCAATGTCAGAGGAGTGAGCAATCTGCTATGCTGAGCAGTGACAGAGGCCTCTCTTGCCTAGAACAGAACTAATTAGATGGTTTGTGAGGCCAGTCCCTCACCACCATCACACTGGGGCACTCTGGAGAATATGGGTCCGTCCTTGAACCAACACCAGCTCTGTGGAGCCAAGAAGGGATTTATCTGAGTAGCGTGGAAAAGAGCCTGCTGCCAAAATGTCTGTATCCAGTCTCTGGACATCCAAGTGACCTTCAGTCACGGGAGCCCACAAGGAGAAACTCATCTTTCTGCCTGATGCTGGCAGAGGCTCACCAAAGCCTGGTCTAAGCTGGAGATATAATGTCATCTTGGCTGGGGAATATTTCATTTGAAAGCAGTTCCTTCAAGGTCCTCTATGGTTCCTCAATGTCAGCATCAGAGTTTCCCAGCCATATTGCTCCTGACACATCTTGTCCTAGTCATGACTTGCAGCCTTTGTGCTCCTGTCTGGCAAACTTGCTGCCTTCCACCACAGGACAGGTGGACACTCAGGAACAGCTGCTCAGGCTCAGGGCTTTGGCAGTGTTGGGTGGTGGCTGGGGCACTGGGAATGCCCTGGACACCAATCTGGAGGAGGCTTCTCTCAGCTGATCAGCTCCCAGACCGTAGAGAGCATTAGACATCTGAGTGCTACACTTAACTGAATGAGTCGCATCCACTTCCAGGTACCAGATAAAGCCAATGGAGTTTCACAAGGCTGATTGGCAAGCAGCTTCTCCTTGCAGATAATTCCCTGCCAGCATATCCCAAACCCATAGGTGATTGCTCTTGAATTGATGGCTTGAAGCCTTTTTATTTAGCTCCTATTCGTTAGGCATCGAATGTAGAGTTGCAAGAAAAAAAACCAAACACACACACACACACACACACACACAACCCCCTCCAAAAACAAAAATATCCTGAAAAGAAAAAAGTGCTGCAGAATTTGCTCTCTGTTACACCTCTCTGAGGATGAAATTACTTGGAATGGAGTTAAACTAAGCTCCTGATGCTCCTCAAAGCCTAGGATCAGCACTAAGGAGTACTTGGGGTGTGTTGAGTTTTCCAGCAGCCCCTGCCATAGTTGGGCATTACCCTTCAAATGTAGCAGTCCCTTGGGGGCTTCATTCTCCCAGCAGATTAGAGCTGGCGTGCTGAATCTGAGGGAAGCCTGCACCCTGGTATGCTGGCAGCATGACTCAGCTCTCTTAGAAAGCAGAAAATGGAGCATTTTTCATGTGGCTTCATCACTTGCAGCCACACACATTTCTCACAGTACCCCTCTGCCAAAAGGGTGAACCCTGTGTGCTTGGAGCTGGCTGAGAAATGGGGAGCAAATGGTGGTGGTAGTGGTGGCTGTTGGTTTTTTTTGTTTCAATTTTTCACTCAAATTTTCCATTCAAAACACAAATTCTTGGGCAAATAATCTTACACATAGGTATGATGATGATCCTGATCGGTCCCTACTGATGATCCTGATGGGTCCCTTCTAACTCAGCTTATTCTATGATTCTTTGATAGTATCTTTTCTTCTGCAGCCCAGTTCCTGAGGTCTGACCTACTAACTCCTCTCTTGTGTTTAGCTATTCTCAGGTGCTTATAGGTGTACACGTTCCCAAAAGGGAGAAGAACACGTCTGTTTCTACAGTCTGCATACATACCTAAAAATATCACCAGGGGCTCTTCTGTAGCTCACGTGACCATGAACTTTTGCTTAACATTAATGTCGTGTGGTTTGTTTGCTGAACACGTTTACATCAGCTACAAGAAAGTCCTTCCAAATGTGTGGACACAGTATGGAGGGGAAAAATCCTGCCATGCATACATGTATTTTTAATAAAAAGATATCTAAAATCACTTTGAAATGCAGCTGGTAAGTGAAAATTCCTATTATGTGGAGCTGATATTGCATTTCTTTCCTTCTGGGCCCTGTGTCTAGGAGGGGCTGAGGAGTCTCCAACTTTTAGTGACAGTATTTAGGCTCTGCTTCCTACTCCTTAGCTCTACAGGCCACGGGAAGCTCCAGCCAGACTTTTCAGATACAAATAGGGCTTCACAAGCTCTTCATCTTTCGTGCTGGCAATGAAACATCCTGTGGTCTAGAGCAGCTTGTCAGGGGCCAAACTCATTCCTGAGGGAGTTGTGCAGTTAAATCATCTTAACTGGCTGCCAAACTGTAGTGTTTCCTTCTCTCACTTGAGCTTTATGTGGCTCTTACAAACATCCTACTCCATTGCCTCAGCCCCAGCCAGGGAGGGAGGGAAGATGTCTCCTTGGCTGCGGAACAGGGCACACAGTACCTTGCCTGAAGTTTTTGTAAAATCGTGGTTGAAAATGAGCATCCAAATGCCCATCTTCTATCATCCCTGTCATTGCCATGCTTGGAGGAGACACTTCTCCCTCTACTCAGCAGGGCGGCATCTTTTGCTACTGTGGGAATCCCGCACACTGGCTATATGAATAATTATCCCCTTTTTATTTCCAGAGTGGTTGTTGTTGTTGTCGTTGTTGTTTGATTGTTTGGTTTTGTTTTTGTTTTTGTTTTGGTTTTTTTTTTCCCCTGAATGGAGCAGTCACACTAAGAGTGCTGTATAGCACAGGTTTATGTGGAGCCATTCATCATTCATAGCTCGGATCACAGAACACTTCACAGCCGATTACAAGGTTACACATGCAGGGAATGACATGAGCTGCCAGTAAGAAGTCAAGCTTCAAGCTGGTTCCTGGGCACACCCAGAGGATGAAAGGAATGCAGGGAGTGAATGCCACAGAAAGCATCAGACCTGCTCTCCCTCCCCCTGACCCAAAAGACGTCTCTCTGAGGTATTCAGAGAGGATGCTTTCTGTCTCCCTGAACACAAAATGGGCATCTGTGACACACAGCTCCAAATACCCTATTCCAGATATCCTTCTGAAGTGACTTATGCCTAAGAAGGACAGAGGCTCCAGCACCCATTTTAGAGGTAACCACTCACACAAGTGGTATGATGAACACTGGAAAAGCTGTAGCCTGGCTGCACCAGAGAGCTTTAAGCTGCTTCATGTGGTCAGAGTGGTGCTGAGAAGATGGAAGGTATCAGCTACCGGCCCTTTGTTCTAAGGGGACATTACAATAGATACACAGCCTCAAATGCAGACTAACCCCTACTGGTGTGGCTCTCCAGGCATCCTTCTGTGACACCATGTGTACCCCGGGCTCACCACCCCGTCTCTGACACTGTCTGGGATAAGATGTCTCCGCCAGCTGCCTCCCGGCCCTGCCTTGCTGCAGCACACCCAGCACACGCAGCTCTCCAGACTGAGATGAAAATGTTTTCAGTGTTTAAGCGTGAGGGGCCACAGAGTAAACCACAGTGATGGCTTCTTTTGCTCGGAGACAGTGGCCTGAGATGGACTCTGTGTCAGGAGTGCTGTGCTTCGTCTCTCCCTGCGGGCACCTCGACCTCAGTTGCTCCGCGAGCAGCAGCACCGAGTGCTCAGCCTTGCACCGGGCAGCCACATCACATGCTGCTCAGCATCTCCTGAGACCTCTTTGCATCTCTTCTGAGCTGGTATTCTCGGCACTGCCTCTCAGAGCTATTTCTGCACTGATGATATAAAACCTGGCGTTTCCAGTTCTGTCATCCCGGGAAGGCCTGGGGGCCCGGGGTCAGCGGCACCGACTGGCACCACTTCAGTCCCGCTGGGCCCTGGGCTGCTGCTCAGCCTGCCACCCAAAATCCCTCCTTGGAAGCCTGGCCCCTTTGCTGCTGGCTCAGCCTGCCACCCAAAATCCCTCCTTGGAAGCCTGGCCCCTTTGCTGCTGGCTCAGCCTGCCACCCAAAATCCCTGCTTTGAAGCCTGGCCCCTTTACTCTCTAGGCTGGGTTTGGGACAGACAGGTTTTAGGCTGCTGTCTTGCAGCTGAGGCCCCTCTGGGATGGGGAAAGCACATTATTGATCCTGCTACCTCACAGCTGGTATCCGCACTACATTATTTTCTAACTTCGAGTCATTTTAAGTCGCTGCAATGACACAAACACATTGATTAAAAATTAAAACCAATGACAGCTCTCCCACAAACAGTACTTACTGTACCATACTTATTGTATCCTGGGAGGAGAATGAGAAAATAGCAGAAGACAGAATAATTTATAGTGATAAAATGGGTTACATTTTCATAAAAATTTTATTTTACTTTTTTTTTAAATAATTCAATGCACTGGCAGTATAATTAATCCCTCTATGAGAGACACGAATGTACCAGTTCAACCAATATTATTTATACAGAGACATTGTGTTTAAAAACAACAAAAGTACATTTAAAATGTTTGTACATAAAGTATTACTGTTATTTCTTTTCTTTTTTCTGAAGAAGGAACAAATGTAAACAAAATGCATAATTGTGCAACACGTTGGAAATACAAAGCAAAACAGGCAAGATACAATTTTATACATATAAAGCAAAAGAAATCAAACTTTTATAACTATACAACATTTCAGTAATTGCTTGACATTTTAACAGTTACCTTGGTCTGTACAAAACATCTTAACTTATACTTAAAACTTTACAAGAATAACATGCTTGTTCAGAACAAAGACACCTTGTGGAATTGCAATGATTATTGATATGATACTCGCACACATGAGAAAAAAAGGCTACTTCAATAGTAAATAAAAAGTAAGAACATAAGGTAAAAGGCCATTTAGTAAACCATAATCTAATTCCAATAGCTAATTAAGTTGCACTGCAATGCAGAAATTAAATCTGACTTTTGCTGGAAGACCATAAGGTCATAATGTTGCTCTATTTCCAGGAACCAGAAGAAAGCATATATAAATTTTCCTGATATTTTGGTTAATTATACATGCGCACGCACACACACACACACAAAGGAAAAAAAAAAGAAAAAACAGTATTTGCCACAACAGCCAGAAATGGTGGGTAAGAGAACCCACACACTAGACTACTCCCAACATGGCAGGGTTAAAAAATCAGGACAGTTAGGAAGAGCAAACACCCACTGAGTTTGCTAGGATTGCTTTTCCTGAACCTTAGTTGTATTTGCTTTTTTTCCCCAAAAGACAGGAAGCAACTGAATTGAGCTATTTCAAAAATTCTGGGAGTACCACAGCCAAAGCCAAAACACAAACCGAAGGAGAGCTCAAAACCAAACTGAAATATCACCAGATCTTTGACTTGTTTTCATATTCTGTGATGATATGTCCTAGACCTTTTGAATGTGGGTTTTAAAAAAAACAGCATTTAAGATTCAGTAGAAGATATGCAATTCAGAGATGTCAAAAACAGAGAGAGGAATGAATTATACAATATTTTATGGAAATACAAGGACTGTCAGCTTGGACAAAATGTACATAATTTTAAAGTGTCCTCAAATGAAACATATGGCTAAAATTAAACCCCTGATTGCAGCAACCTAACATTTTCAGTGCCTGCTTCTGCAATCTGTGTGCTGAGCACCAATTCACACAGTTACTTCAGTGGAGTTCAGTGGAGCAACCTGCTGACCAGGATGCTCAGAGGAAGAACAGCAGAATTGGGCCTAAATAAGTATTTGCCATGACTTTTAAATGTACAGAACCCATTTGGCTTAGAAAAACCACCTTAACCTGCTGCAATGTCTTTAAACTAAAGTAACAGATTCCATCTCTAGACTGAGAACATTTATGACATATTTGAATTTATTTGCCATTTTTCTATGCAAGCTAATGCTGATGCCAGTAAATATTTAAACTGGGAGGTAATGAAATTGCAACATGCCTTTTAGTTAAAACCAAAATGTATGCAAGCCTAGACGGCAGGCAGAAATTACCTTCCAATTCTTTCAGCAGGGATTATCTGGTGCTGAATCAGAATAGTTCAATATACACTCAGCGTCAGTGTGCATTTATAAAGCTGCATTAGGGCATGCAGCACAGTAAGGAAAGGCAGAGGACTAGTTTTCAGCTGGTGTAGATCAGCACTGATAAACACGGAGCTACTTAGAGGCACATCAGCTGAAGCTTTGGCCCACAGTCATCAGAAACATGCAGCCATCACTCAAGCTGTATGAAAAACTCAGCTGTGGAAGTGCAGAGTGAGGTGTAATCTGCATCAGATCAAAAGATGCTCTGTTAGTCTCATTTCTGATAACGCTTCTCCAGACTGTGTGGTCTAAAGCAGTTTTATGATGTGCTGTATACTGCATAGCTTTGCAAAGTACAGTATTTCCTTACAGGCAGGGATTATGGTACATTAATCATTTCAATGGCATGATCAGTAAAAAGGCATGACGATAAAAGCTTTGGGAGTTTATCTGCATAGAGATATATTGGAAAAATTAGTCTGGGGTTAGAGGGTTTGCTCCTTCGTGTGTGCATATTGGATTAACTCCACTGAAATCAGTACTGCTATACCAGTTTACACCAGCTGAGGAACCGATACTCTACCTCTGTTATAAATAAAACTTTTGTGTTGCTATTCACTATTCAGTTCTCTCATAAATTCAAGGGTAAATGCCTCCTGCCAGTGGGTCAGTGCTTCTCCATGCCTGTAATGTTGTGTTACTTGTCATCGAAGTCAATGGTGGCTTCCCTGAGCAAGAGCTGAGTCAAAATACGACCTGGCCGAAGAGCAAATCTGCTTGCAGTTATTCCAGCACTAGTCCAGAGACCTTGAACTACTTTCAGTGAGATGAGTGCTCAGCCAGAACAAAAATGGGTGTAACTCCATTGAATTAATTGGGTAACGCAACTGAAGTTCTGGCCTAATAGATTTAACTCCAGTGAGGCTTTGCCACTTTTGAAAACTGGCTTCTCCTTTGATAAACAGTACTCAGCAAGCTCGGTAAGCCTGGCATTATTGTCACACAACAGCAGAATTTGGTGCCATGAATTTCACCAGCTGAGCCAAGTTACTTTACATTTGCTTAGCTCAAAATGTGTCCATTGTAATAACTGTTGTCCAATAAAACAAGTAAAGTCACTTCAGAATTTGACCTTCCTTCTAATTCAGAGAAGGAAATAACTGAGTGGAACTTAGGGCTATCTATACTTGAAGGGTCTTTCAACGGCATTACAACAGAGTGACATTCACACAGCTGTGAGCAAACTTCTATCCAGCACAGAATGCTTATGGAACTTGCAGAGAGGAACTCAGTTAAAATCAAAGAAGAAAGCAAGTCTCAAACAGCTGCATTTCCACTCCCGTGACTTTT
Source organism: Climacteris rufus (assembly GCA_013398175.1). Lineage (NCBI taxonomy): Eukaryota > Metazoa > Chordata > Aves > Passeriformes > Climacteridae > Climacteris > Climacteris rufus. The sequence goes on along the minus strand of VZRZ01004936.1, from coordinate 1,861,964 downwards.
GCAACTGGCATCAGTAGGACTCAGTTGGAGCCCTGCAAGCATGAGTGGTCCTGTGGACACCACAAGTTAAATTGCAATTCTGTGTGCAGTGGGTATTGCCTGAGTTCTATGCTGTCACTGTGTGCACGGCTTGATTGGCATTTCCAGATGCAGTGCAAGTACAGTGCAAGTGAGTGCTCAAATCCCAGTCCATCTGCAGCTGCAGAGGACCAAGAAAGCAAAGCAGAGCCACAGCTCTGCTCACCCAGGCAGTTGGGGCTGAGGTCCCTCAGTCCTCCTGGGCACAGCACTGGTCCCCCAGTACATGGACAGAGCTATGTGGGGATTCACACCACACTGACCTGTAGCAGTCCAACACCCAGTGTTGGATGAGGGCTGAGGGCTCAGGGAGCTCTGTGTGGCTCCAGAGGCTCTGGGAGGCAACACCAGGTCACACAATGCTACTTGAGCTGGCTGCTGGGCCTTTGGGCTTGGTCCTTGCTTTTGTTGTAAAAATAATGGTTTAACGGTATGGTGACTTTAGGGCAGTGACAATTAGCTCTCTGTGACCTGTGGTGGTACTCTGAGGTGGACTGAAGAACTGGATGCGGTGCTGTATTCTGATTTCACCGGATACCATCTATAGGTGTTATTTTGCAGGACACAACAGTAATGGGTCCCCTTTCCAAGAAGCACACACAGCTTAAGATTCATAATGCCAGACCATACCAGCTTGCCCCACTTTTTTAAAAGCACTCTTGACATCTTTACCATTGCCTAATACAATTACAGTGCCAATGAGCTGCCTGACATGTCACTACATACCCTGTGGTTCTGGAAACAGCTTATCATCACAGTATTTCTGTTGCAGTGCCTTGTGATGAGGCCAGGTTTGAGTCTCATTTGACACCAGTTTTATGCAGTAACTCATCGCTCTCATCTCTATCTATAGAGCCATGTCCTCCCTCGAGTTGTAAACAACATCTGAACTCAATCTATCTGATTTCAGCAGCCACCACGATGGGTTTAAACTGGTGTGAGATGATCAGAATCACCAATCTTGGAAGACAAAACATCTCTGAAAAAAAATGGCTTAGGGAAAGCTACTGAGTCCGTCAGAAAGGCAGGCCTGACAACGATACCAGGGAGAAGATGACTACTCTCTAAGTCAGGCAGGAACATTTTGCATTCAGTGGCAGAGATGTTTCAATAATGAATGAAACCCTCACAGCTTTTAGTCCGTACATATAGGCTAAATATCAAATGATATAACTAAAATATGACACTATATATACATATATATATATAGATAAAATTAGACAATAAAGAATGCCTATATGCATTGGTGTGTATAGTGCTCTAGTTATATCATGGAAGTTCAGGAGTATTAGCAATAGAGGAATTGAGCCCTCCCAGCATTAAGACTTGTGTTATTCGTATTTATAAAATAGCGTGTAAAGTAAAGCTGGACGATGTCATTAGGATAGCAGATTGGTTTCCCATCTTCATCCCCTTTGCCTCACTCCCAGTGCACTGGGATGAGGTCAGGAAGATGCTGCAAGAGGGAAAGGCCCTTTGCAATGACCCCTTGGTTTGCAGCCTGCCCACAGATGGGGCATTTTTCCACTTGCTTCAGAACAACAAATTAATTTTCTTTGGTGACTTGTGAAGTATTTTGTCTTTCTTAAAACTTCAAGACACTGGTCTACGACAAATGAATTAACCTGAAAAACAGCACATTGACAGCACATTCAGTTTTGACACTGACTTTAGGGACCACAGGACCAAGATGACAAGAGTTGTTCCTACTTTCTGCCCCACCTTCCTTGCCTGCAAGAGCCAGTAGATGCAAATATGACTAAGCACAAACTACAGAGGAACACTTGAATAATGCCACTACCACCAGAGGTGGTAGAAGCATTTTCTGTTTGCAGCTACCATGTCTTTTTTTTTTCTGTGCTATGAAGTAATGAGCAGGGACTTTGTGCTGCAAATCCACACAGAAATCCACACGTATGTACACACACTCACTCCTGTGCTTGCTTCAATACTGTGTGTAGTGGAGTTTCTCCTGAACTCAAAGTAAAGAAGTATGTTAATACTTAAGTCAGAATTCTTACCAGCCCCATTTTTGTTATCTGTAAAGTTACAGTCACAAAACTAATCACTGGATTTAGACAGCATTAAATGCTGATAAAAACACACCGAAATGTTTCTTCCAAAATACCTAAAAACATCCATGAATCTAAACTATCATAATAGAAGAACATAATAAAAATCTGTGTAATTAAAAAAAGCATGGAAATCAAGGTCCAGATCCAATTGTTGTATTTTGTTTCTTTAGGAGGACTGAAGACCTCAAATCTTATTTTTATAAAAACCCCACATGACTATCAAAAGACCTGTCTCTATCTTTCAAAGGAGATAATTTATAAATGAGACAATATATTCACAGAGAGAATATTTAAATAATTTGAAAGCCCAAAGAACATGTAAGAAAAAGTGAAATTATGCTGTAAGAAGCAAGCCGTGAAAGTTGCCACCAAGACTATCACAAAAAGGCTTTCCATCTGATCTCTGCTCTCAAGCACCCAACACACATCGCATGGCTGGAGATGTTCACTGCACTTGGAGCTGGACATTCTGCCCGCACATTGTCACATACTTAAGACCCACTGCAGCCTTTGAAGTGGAGGTCAAGTGCTATGTAAATGCCTCTCTCGCGCATTTAGGATTTTGCTGCCCTTGGATCTCTCACCCATGGAGCTCCCAAAATGCCTGAGTTTAGCCCTTTACAGGCCTGCTCCCCTCATCGCTGAACTCTTAGTATTGCTCCAAACCTCCTCAAGCATAGGTCACAAATGACAGTCTTGTCACTTCTGGCCATTTTTTATGAAGCTTGTCTGTCTTAAACCCCAGCTACAGAAATTAAGAGATTACATCACTGTCCCAGTTTATAACTACTAAAAACAAATGTGTCATTTCCACAGCATGCTTGGAAAATGCCTGAAAATGTGTCATGAAATCAGTCTCAAAGCTCAGTATCCAGAACGCAATACAAGAACCAAAGAGTTTATTAAAAAAAAAAAACCAAAAAAACAAAAAACAAACAAAAAAAAGCAGCAACAAACTACAATTTTAAGCCAATCTTGTAATTTTTGGTGATTGGTTCATGAGTCAGAAAGCCTGAATTGGGCAGTGTTAAGTGCAGACATAGCAAATGCCCAAGCATAGACATGCTGCTTCCCCATGAATTGGAACAAACAAACAATCTCATTTGATTAGCTCTGCTGGAAGTAATATTTTAAGGGGTAAAATGATTCCACAAAGATGACATGTTGGCAATTGAAATGAGATGAATATAGTGCCTGTAAAAGTGCAATAATCCTTAATAACTAACCAAAAAGAAGCATCATCCCCAGGGATAAGACAGTAATTCACTCTCCATATTTAATTTGTTTCTAAGCCGCTTTTGAAACAAGACTGCTAAGTTGGCTTGTGATCCCAGACTTGACTGCTGGACTTACTATCATCATGCTATTGATTCAGCATACATTTCAACCTAAGTCACAGGACACAAAATCAGGTGGGCTAATTCCTTAAGCTGTTTAAGCAAAAGATTGTGAACACGGGGTAAATTTAGAGATAGGAGCCTGTTTACCACAAGCAACAGGGGAAAGATAATACCTAGTGTTCACCGAGTGACTGCAGCTAACTCTGAACAGTCTGTGTCTGAAGACTGTCTTTCATGACATTGCTATCCCTCATAAATGCATGGAAGTCTAGGATTTCAGTCTACATTAAAGGAGCAAGTGACTACAATGCACTTCATTAGACTAAATAGTTACTTGCAAAACGAATGGAAAACTCTGGCTTAGGACAAAACCAGCCCAACACTACTTCATCTCAAGTACCCAACCTGTTAAAAAAAAATATTTCAAGTGTTTTGCTTTCTTTTTCTGTAAAAATCCCCCAGCCACCACCTTTCATCTACATTTCTTGAACAGTTCCCACTGTTGTGGTTTTATTCATTAGCTACTGGGGCCAGAGTCAGCGTGACCAATGTGTCAGATTAAGGTTTCAGTTATGTTACCGAAACCCTCAGAGAACAGATAAGGGTGTATCGACCCTTTCAGGAACAGGAATGTGCAGATAGTACAGGATGTGCATGTTCTGCAAATGTCCTTTGCAGAAAACCCTAAACTGTCTGATTTCTCTAATGATGCACATTGGCTATGTTTACAATAAAGTCTTGTGAACAAAATGTTACAAATTATTGATTTTTAAGAAAAGGTAGTACTACAGGTAGCTAACATACAATAGCTACAGAAATGTTTGTCTTAAATGTGCACTGGGCAGAGTCCTTAAACTGCTCTTATTGCAAATATCCAAGGCTTGCTCTAAAATTTGTAACAGTCTGAACCTTTTAAATGCAAATTTTTCCTATTTATCTGGTCACAACCTAGTGAGTAGAATCCAATAACTCACCAGATTAAAGAATATACAGGTTTATATAGCAGAAGGTAATTGCAATTAACTAATATCTGGATGGCATTTAATACACATATTGTATTATTTCAATGAAATGAGACAGAATAATATTTACATTGCTATGAGCATTTTCTGTTTATAGAAATGGAATTTACAGTTCAGTAAGGTACGCAGGCGCTTTATCAGGAATGAGATGAGACCATTTAAAGTCTTGTGAATTATTGATATAAATTCATTTTGTTTTGTTTCATGCACCAGCGCTTCTTGCAGTGGCACCAGAAGAGCAGTGCAGTTTATAACAGGGAAAAAAAAAAAGAGGAAAGAGCAAATGTGAAATGGTGCAATTTATTCACAATTGCTTTGAAATTCTATCTGAATTGTCTCATTATTATTCACGCATTAGAGGAATGGTCCAAAACATGACAGCATGGGTAAACAGATGCAAAGCTTGGAAAACAGGTAATCTGACTGAAGTATTCATGGCCATTATTAAACAAATGTTATATTGCTTTTGGATAAATCTGGTGATTTTATTTAATTTGACATTGTTTTCAAGATAGCAAGATAATACTGTTTGTTTCTAATGCTCTGAAATGAACAAAACAGGTGAAAATTGATGCCACATGGAATTATAATGTTTCAACAGTAGCTGGTTAGTTAAACTTCTAGTTTCATGAAGAATCTGCATACACTTATTAATGGACTTTTACATACAATATCAATGCTTAGAGTGCAGCAGTCCTGTTAAAATCTGCTTTCAGTGAGTCACTATGCAAGGAGAGATTGTTCTATGAAGAAAAATCTTGGATGAGTATTTGTTTGAGACTAAACAGTAAAACAGAAAGAAAATTCACAGGTTTAGTATAGGAATGGTAGATAAGACTAAGAAAGCTAGTATTTTGAAACTTCCTAAAAACTGCAATAAATTCTGCTGCCTACTGAAATTATTAAGCCAACAATAAACAGGAAGAATGGAATATCAAAACCTCATTGCATAGTGTGTCATCATTCTTTAATGAGGCATTCCTTCAACCTTTTACCTCTTAACACCTTTGGTGATCTTACATTATGTACCTGTAAGATATTCAATGTTCTCTTTTAGAGATTAAACCTATAGTAAGTATGAAATCTTAGGAATGTACTGAGTCAGGTAATGATGCCAGAATTAAGCGTCGAAAAGCTTGGTTCGGGTTCAGAAGATGATTTTGAATGAATAACTATAACTTCTACTAATTTATTTCAGAAGGGACTTCACATATATACCCTCAAATATTTAAGACGCTTTGTACTATTTCTCAGGAATCCATATCTTCTCAAAGTGCTTTTTTTTGTTTTCACTTGAAGGCAGCATGGACTTAAAACAATACTGCAGGGAATGTACCGTTCCATAAAGCACATAAGGATGGCAGGATCCAGGAGACACAAGGCATAGAAAATTGTCAAAAATTATTAGATGGTACAACACATACTGCTCTTGAGTCATAAGTTTCGTTTATGGTGACTTCTACTTCCAATAGATAGGATATTAAAAAAGGCAATAAAAATGAAGTTACATGAATAAACTTCCAAAAATGAGTGGAGTTCCACCAGTGATCGTCTCTGCGCTGGTAGAGGTAGAAGAATGGGGATGTCATGAACAGGGCAGCAGTCACTACAACAAATGAGCCTCAATGCGGAGCCAGTGGAGTCCCTGGCGAACGTAACGAACCAGATTGGTCATACTGCTGTGTTGTGTTAAGGGTCCCATCACTGAGTCCAGGTCTACAAAGAACTCTGCAATACACAAGAAACAGAAGCAATTGTTTCAGGCAATAGTACAGAAATACAGGTGTTACCATGATTTCCCACTCAGTAGCAGCAGTGCAGTTAGTGAGTTCTCGAGAGAGTTGTACACATGAGCACCTGGTCAGTAACAAAGAATTCAAATGACAATATATTTAAACAGAACAAATTAGATTATCCATGCTGGAAGTCTAACGCAGCATGGTATGAGTGGCTGCCAGTAGTCCTTCTTTAACTCTGATGAACTGCACTGTCAGTTTTTTGAGATTATGTTTGCTGACTGTATGATTTAAATAGCTGGCAATGAAATCTAGCATTTCCTTTTCCAATGCTGTACCCTCTCCCAAGCATGAGGGCTAGTCTGGATCTTGGAGAAGACATTTCTTGCACTTTTCCTCAGTCTCCAATTTCTGTTACTGCCACTGCAGCAGTTTTGGCCCTCTGCTCATCCTGCTGCCACTGCAGGCCCCAGAGGATGTGTGTAGGATGGGAGGGGGGAAGGAAAAGGAGAGAGGGAACACAACAGGAAAATAACATCTTGGAGACGGGAACCCATAAGGGGAAAGAATCCCAACCCTGGGAATCCTTGTAGGGAAGGGTTAACAGGAGGTCACTAAACAGAGAGTCACAGTTAGGAAGCGACACACCAGTTTACTTTATGCCATGTGTTAGATGCTCTCTGGGTGAAAGACTAATCCTGTTAGGGCCAACAGACCCTTCCTAATTGCTGTCAATGGAGAACTGAATTGTGTCCTGTATTCTCCCACAGCTCTTTTTGCTCATTGGGGCACAGGCATTCCCACATATACAATACTCACACTATATTTAGGTAAGTGGGAGCCTGATCTCAGTTAGAGCCCCTCAGAGCTCAGATAACAACGAACAATCACAGCAACAATGGCTGCGCCCTCACATTCTCACCCTCTCTGAAATCCAGTGCACTCAGCCAGTCAGCACTGCATTGGCTGCACTTGGGGAGAGCAGATGCCGGGTACAAAATCATTATCAGTACTTTCTTCAGCGAGTAAGTGCTGCTTTGAGGTCTTCTACCCAAGTATTGACAGCCTGACCCTGGTCAGCTCGGGAGCTACAGCAGTATCAGAGCACAAAGTGATTTGGCTGGAGGCAAGCATAATGAGAGCTCAGGGCTAGCACCAGTGCTGTTCAGATACTGCAGCCAGCAGCTACTTTTAATCTTCCTCCCTCTGTCTTTTATTCTCCTCTTCCAGTGTAAAATCAATACATTTAGAAGTGAAATAATGCACTATCTTGCTTGCATTCTAGAGCTCTAATTCTAGGCTCACATAAACAATAATTGCTTTAAACACTGAGAATTCACCTTAAAGCCTAATTTCATGTTAGCATTTCATGAAAAAGCTACAAGCACTGGAGCCACTTAATAAATTTATGTGTGAGAGAACAGGTCCTGCTCCCTACAGGGCTGATAGTTTTCTGCTGTAGAGAAAAAGTGTTGCTGTCTTTGTATGCTTAAAAAAATGATCTGGTCCTGTGAAGTCAGTTGAGAGTTTGACGTTATAGATGGTGAACAACACCACTTTAGGTGATCCAACACAAACCAGACTATGGGCTTTGGTCTGCAGTTTAGTCTGGCCTGCTACAGATGCAGATTTATGCCAAACTCCACCTATTCTCCCCCACACTCTTAACTCAACTGACCGGGGAAATTCCACCAGAGGTACCTGGCAGTATGTTCCTGCTTTCCTTTTCAAACCAGATCAGCTTGGCAGGTCACAGTTCTGCTCTTCTCCCTCTTGCTATGCATTTTTATTTTAGTGGCACATCTTTTGTGAGGCTGACAAAGAAAGGCTTCTGTCTGCTGCTCTGAGCCAGCTGGACATGAGTCAAGTCCAAACTGGGAGCGTGCAGGCAGACACAGAGGAGCACAAAACCTAAGCTGACAGCCGTGGACAAGGGGAGGCTGCACAGCTCCTACAATGTGGAAGAAATTTCTTGTGATTGCATGGGCATGACCTAAGAAACATCTATGACAGCAGTAAGGCCCAGAGGTAAAGGCTAATAGGCCACATTTTTATACTCATCTCTATTAGCTCATCAGGGACATATGCTTATGCAAAAAACACTCTGTGATTCAGAAGACAACAGAAGAAATGAGAGCTGACCACAAAAAACCCACAAAAGTGTCTGGATCTGGTTTTTTGGAGCTTTTTTTTGAGCAATTTAATTTTTATCTTAATCATGGTTTGTTTGTGGGTTTGTGTGTTTGTTGGGTTTTTTTGTTTTGTTTTGAGACTGTTCTTATTTCAAGGGAGGGGGAGAATCCAATTTCTTATAATGAACCGACTGCCCAAACTCCTGAGAGGTCAAGTGATCTGTCCTGTACCTGGGACTCACTGCAGAGTGTGGGGTTTGCACTATTCCTGTTTGCTGTCACAGGGCAGTTTTGAACACCCAGTCCAGAGGCCAGTGCACCAGAGCTTGGGCAGTGCACCAGAGCTAAGACAGCTGGTGCAGCTGGCAAAGGTGGACTAGAGATCATTTTGAATAAAGGGATGAGTCCTGTCCCAACCAACGAGATAGAGGTGCTTTGAATTATTTGAGAGGTGCAGATGACATCTACCAGAACAATCACAGCTAGGTTTCATGGAACACTGTAACATTTCTCATGTCAAAATGTCTTGAATACATTCTTTTTTAAAGACAATCCCTCATGTGATATGGTGAAGACCTGCAGACTACCACAACAGTTCTCATACACTTTTTTGCTGCACCATGAATTTTTCAAATTGCAGTTTGTGTTTAAGCATGCAACTTTAAATCAAGTACTTAATTAGAAATGAGGCATCTTTCCAGACGAAATGTAAAGACAGACACGCTGTAGCCTGTATGAAACTCTGATCTCTCTCCAATGGTTTATAATACTTAAATGAAATTTGAAGTAGCATGAGCTTTGCATTCCCTGTAACGTGTCTGCAGGTTGTGAAACAAGATATGAAAGAACAGGTCACAACCTTAAATGTCTTGCTCATGTGAGAAACCCTCATTCATGCATCCAGTCCCAGTAAAGTCAAAGGGACTGCTCATCTGAATAAAGAGTATTCCTATATGGCTTTGCAGAATTGGCTTTATTTGATCGTAAATCAAAATGAGAACAAAGAAGATTGTAGGGAGGAAAATGCAGAAAGAGAGTCAGCAGGTTTTTTTCTCATCCAGCTCTAGGACTGATAACAGCAGTGGCTGGGTACATTTTCTGTCTGCTGGCTGAATGCCTGAGCTATTTTGATTTAATACCAAGTGGAACATTTAACAACTCCACAACACACAGGGCTAATTACAAGATTATCGCCATCTCTTTCTCCTATCAGGGCATCCTTCTGCATTCCCACTGTAACATTCTGCATTACATTTGACAGGGAATCGCTTTCACATTTTGTGAAAATGGATGCAGCTATGGAAAAAATCCAAAATGACTGCACTGCTACTAAATTAATCAATGTGAACAAAGACAAGAAGCAGTGGGGAGGACTGGACAGAACTTCTATTATTGTTCCTCATCCAGGGATAGATCATTATGACCCACCATTCAGACATAAAACTCTATAAATCTCAAGCTCAGTTTCTCTAAATCAGTGGAAATTTGCCACTGACATTAATGGGAGTAAGATCAAACTGCATACAGCAAGCACATTTGTCAGGACAAGTCGGCCATCTGAAATCTCACTATAATTTAAGAGAATGAGACAACTCATGAAGAGAATATTTCCTAGTTAGGCTCTGGACCTCTAGCGTCAAAGAAGGCTTTCTCAGTGATTTGTGTAAGCCCAAAGCTGGAATCTGAATAATTATGTTGTCACGGCGAGTTCACAGCTGGCCAACAATAGGCCAAATTTGTCCCTTAGTTATATCTCAGCCACTCCACTATACTTGATAGAACCCAGTCACAAACTGCTTGCCAAAAGTCCTTTGAAATAACTGTGGTAAAGACTTACATTTTGTTGTTAGGAATAAACAAGCAGATTTGCAATCCAATCATAGGAGAGTCAAGGTCATGGCTTTCAGTGGACATCTCCTAATCGGACTCCCTGCATAAACATAACACCTAATGTTTGCTTATTATCCTAGCTAGCATTTTAATAGTCTTAAACCCATTGACAGAGCAGTCTGAAAATAACCTCGGTGCTCTACGAGAGGCTGGAACTGTGAACAAAATTGCAGACTTAAAAGCTCTCATCACTTGGGGCTCATGTTCGCTAAATTATTTGCCAGCTGCTCTGATAACCCCATGTTCAGCGTGTGTTACACATCCCCCTCTGTGCCTGACAAGAGAAGATACGCATTGGCTACAGCGATCAGCAAGCAGATTTGCTCTGTTTGCTCAAGCTGTCACAGTTGTGCTCTTAGATGCGGTGGTTCTGGGTCCAAATCCAGAGAGCACAGAGAAAGCCAGAGCCGGGCAGCCAAAAGGAACAAAGAAAAAGCGGAATGGGGCACCTTTGTTCTCCTTGGTCAGCTTGTCAGCCATGTCCCAGTGCTCGTAGCTGCGCAGGACGTTGTTGGTGATGTTGACGTGGCTGGCAGCCATGTGGTGGATGCGCTGGGGGATGGTGATGGTCCCCGCCGAGGAGGAGCCGGCGGTGCCCGTGCTGCTTCCTGCAGAGCTGACGGGGGACGGGCTCAGGGACATGGGCGAGGGTGTTTCTGTGCTCCTGCGAGAGGGAAAGAGAGAGTGAGTCCCTCACAGCCCCATCCTAAATGCACCCGAGAGGTTAACTCTGCACCCCAGTCAGGAGTGTGCAGTGGTACCGCCTGACTTTTTGAGAAAGGACAGCTTATAAACTGGGAATGACTGAAAAAAAGAAGGGATTTAATTCTCCCTTTAAATGAACCTGTTACTTAAAAATAAAAAAATCTATCATAAAAATAGAGCAATCTTTCAGAGAAAGAAGCATCTCATAGCTGTAATGATTTTTCTACCTGCTGCCAGAAGCTGCAATGGCAGTTAGAAAACACTCAATGTGCAATATCGGCTTATTATCAAAGTATTTTCTGGAAACCACAATGACAGTTTGCTCCAAAAGCAGTCACCACAATAAGTAAAGAGCAAGTCTTAAAAGCACCCTGCAGAGCAGTATTAGGACCTGAGGGTACTGTAGGATTATGAATATCTCCATAGGATTCTTTAAGGCTATGGAGATTTGTTCTAATTGCCTACAGTTCATCTGCACAGTTCTGTACAGAGCAGTGTTTTAAGTTACCTACTTAGTGTGGCACTAATGTTCTAATATAGATTTTCCTTTAATTCTAACACCATCAATTAGGAATCACCTGCTGGCTGCAGGCAGTGCGGCGGTCAGCACAGCACGCTCTTGTTTAGAGCTGTGCACTGCTGAATACTCACAAAACAGCTATTCTCTTTGAAAATTTATAGGATCATGGAACTGTTCAGGTTGGAAAATACCTTTAAGATCATCAAGTCCAACAGTTAACCCAGCCCCGCAAAGCCCAGCAGTAATCCGTGTCCCCACATTCTACACCTACATCAAGATACTTTTAAATACCTCCAGGGAAGGTGACTCAAGCAAGTGCCTGGGCAGCCTGTCCCAGTGTTTGACAACCCTTTCAGTTAAGAAATCATTCCTTATCTCCATTCTAAACCTCCCTTGCTGCAATTTGAGGCTATTTCCTCTTGTCCTATCACTTGTTACTTGGGAGAAGTAAAAAGAGCTGCCCTTCAGCAGATCCACACTCCTGCCCAACTTGGTGTCATCCACAAACTGACTGAGGGTGCCCTCGATTCCCTTGTCCAGATCACCAATAAAAATATGAAACAGTATCAAGCCCTGGGGAACACCACTGGTGACCAGCCCCAGTTGGATGTAACTTCATTCACCCATTGGAAACACTTGCCTAAACAAAAGCACTCTATTTGCCCTCTGTTTGCTGTGGAATACATTTGAGATGCAGGGCCAAGACACTCCTAGTGCTCTCTGCATGAAGCAAAGACACCAAAACTCTCCAGACAGGGATATCACAACCCCTCCCTGGACAGGCAGCTGCAGATGCCTCATCCTGTGCAACAGCATCAAGCTCAGAGTCACTGAGCCTGATCCAAGCCCCAGGATAGAAGGGCTCGACCTCTTGGCTTTAAAGGCCACTGTCAGTGGCCCTGCCTGGGCACAGACCTGCTGACACCTCACAAGTGCTTCAGGACAGACTGACACCACAGCACAAGCCTGGGGCTGAAAGGCATCAATGGCAACAGCTTTTGCTCCAGATTTTCCATCAGTGCCCTGCTATCACCTGTGCTCATCAACAGGCTCCTGTGATACATTCTTTTTCCAGAGCTAGAGACCACATTGATTTGGCAGCCAGTAGCTTTTTACTCAGCTTATGGGTTAGAGTTTAAGCATGTCCTGATGCACAAACGTTTTATTTTTAAGTCTCAAAGCATCCTGTGTCTAATGCATAGAAGAGCTGAACTATACTAGATTAGGTCTGGGAGCAGTTAAAAATGATAAGCATCTGAGGAGACCAAGAGTATTTTGTTAGAGCCACTTACAACAAGCTGACGCACTTCTGCCAAATAAAGCACATTGTTCATTGGATTTACCCTGTTGTGCACAGCCATTATTACTGTGGTGAGTCTACTAAATCTCTGTATTTTGTGCTTTCTGTCGCTACAGGTGGGAAACATTTCTGTAATGAAACCAGGCAAAATTTGTTTCATTGCCAGGCTGGAACCCAGGCCAACTTTGTAGAGGTTCACAACCCTTTCAACAAATAGGCAGGACTTCCAGTAAGCCAAGCAGATAATTTTGATGGTTTGAGATCCTGAGTAGACTACACCCAGTAGCAACGGACAAGCTTTGTTTTGTTAAAAAAAAAAAAAAAAAAAAAAAGGATTACCCCACTGTCTCCCCATTCTGAACCAGGCTGCTGATCCATCTCCAGTGGTGCCACACCCTGAATGGTGTTTGGTCTTTTCTCTGTGATGTGTGAATTCTCTTCCCATCTGCTACAAATTTGAAGGGGAATAAGAGAAAACTGTATAGCAAGTGGCCCTGAAGAATGCAGAGCACAAGCTGCCTGTGGCAGCAGCAGGCCTGTGAGAAACCTTGGAGCCACCAGGAGCCACCTGAGATAGACAGCAGCTCTGAGCCAGCTAGAGAGCTTTTCTTCTGAGACCCCACACAGAGGGGACACAAGACCTGAGTGCGGACTGTGGGCTTTGTGTGTTGGGTCACAGGTGTCACAATAATGCTGTTATAACAAGGCCCTGCCATTCAGTTATTCTCACTTGTCAAGTGCTTCCTTCTCTGAATAAAAGACAGAGATGTGCACTTTGAGAGCTTTACTTCCTTATCTCCAAAGTTAGTGGGAAGGGACTGATCAGCTGGGTGTTATGTTAGAAGTGATGCTGACCTGAAGGCTGGGTTTCTGCTGCCTACTTTGTGACCAGACAAGAATTTTCTCCTCCAGTCAAAACCCACTTATTCTCAATCCTGGACACCTAATAGCTCCTTTAAATAGCGAGGGAGATGTCATCACCTGCAGAGCACACGCTTCATAGGGGTCTATTATAGGACAAGAATAAAAGGATAACTTCTGCTCCATGAAATGTTTATGTACAAGCCCTTTCCTAAGGAATAAAAGAGATGTTATGCTCCAGTGGTCTATCTGATCACTAAGACTTTATGTTAACATTTGTGTATTTTTATTACAATACAAGGTTTCACTGACATTTAAATGCCTTGAAAAACTGGCACATGATGAATAATTTAATTTAGTACTTGCATTTCCAGTGTTAAAATATCTTCTCAGTTTTTATTTAAAGTGATTTCTTATTTCACCCCTTTAGTTTGTGTTATAATCTATACTTAAACATCTCTATACATACATATTCAAAATAACTTTTTGCATTTGAGGTGTAGATATAGCCATATATCTATCTCTTTATATATATGTATCTATATACATATCTACACCTCAAAATATTTTGAATTATCCAAGACAATATTTTACTTTAAGCAAAATGATGGAATTTTTGGTTTTGCACTGATTAAGAACAAAGTCTGAAATCTTAAATTCGTTGTGTGCTGAACTTCAACCCCTCCTACAGTTTTACTACTGTGTTACCTTGGCATGTCTAAAAGTCATTCCTTCTTCTGAACCACCAGAAAGAGACCATTAACAATAATAATTTTCACCTAGAATTTAGCCTACTCAAATGAAGATGGAAAGAAAGGTGAAGGCCTTCCCCTTTGTTTTACCTGTATCTGTATGTGTGACCAGGAGAAAGGAGCAGGAGAAATGTGTGTCAGGTGGCAACAGACATTGCAAGATAAAGGCAAGGCTGCAGCAGCAAGGCACCTCCACTGAACAGCAGATCATAACTGCATTACCCTGACTTCATATCTGAGGTGAGGGTGTTTTAACGCTCCTATGAAGCCACTGATAATTGGCTGACTAAGTGCCTTCGCATTTTCACCACTATTATACCTTCAGTTTTATTAAACAGCACTTACCATATATCAATGAAATATTCATTGGTCTTTCATTGCTGAACGAATCATTGAAAAATCATTGCAATGAAGGTTAACTTTACTTTGGCTTCCTAAAGTGACATGGTACTTGGTAGCTAATTAACTGATATTTTTATGGCCTTCATTTGGCTTGAGAAGCAAACTGTCAAAGAATTCAGCACAGACCCACCACGTCTGATTTTAGACTTAAAGGGGCTTTGCACAGATGAGGGTGTGTTTTAGTTCTTCCTTCACACCCACACTGGAGGGCTCACAGGGGTACCTGACTTAGTCCACTGGGACCCCCTCACCCCCATAAGCCCAAAGCAGCTGTACGATCAATTCTGTAGCCCAGAAGAACAGTTTCTACCTGATACATAGTTGAAACAGCTCCCAAAACACTGATCCCATGGCCTGTCCTTTGCCTTTAGAGGCACAAAAACATATCCCCTCATCTTGGAACCACTTGTTCCCAGACAGAAGCACTCAGGAGAAAATACTCACTTTCCATTGCCGCCCCAAGGTGAGGGGGCCTGTGAGGCTTTTGAAGAGTTCTGTAAGTACAAAACCAAAATGTTAATACAGGTGATGCAAGTACATGAACAGTGATGACACAAGGCTCAACACTCCCCCTTTGCATTGCAAGAGCTACAGTGCATGGAGCAGAATAGCTCTGCACATTGGTCCCATAATTAAGCGGCTGGTGGATGACTGGTAGGTTCCAACCAGTAGCCTGAAAATCACTTGATGAAAGAGGGAGTAAGTTCCAGTGAAAGCAGATGTAGGTCACAATTAAGTGGTTTAATTACCACTGAAACTTGTACTAGAAAGTAAGTTCTTCACTTTACTAAAGACTGCTTATCTTTACGGGGACCTTCAACATTTTAATAAGAAACAACAAGAATTTGGCTTGATGTCTTAATAAAATTGATCCCTCCCAAGTTGATAGGGAAGATGGCTTGGGATTTAGATAGTAGTATAAATAAAATTTTTAGTAAGGATCTGCTTGAATGCCTTTGTTTTAATGTATTTTAGTTGCACAAATTGACTTTCCTTACCTGCTTACTCATTCTGCCTTTCACGTCTGTGTAGCACCTTGTAAAACCCTGTACAAAAAGATTGCCGAGCAACAATAAAGCCCAGGTTTTTCCAGTCTGGCTCAGACTGAGTGGTATCTTAGTTTCCATACAAAGTGGCAGTATCAGGGCTGGGCTATCTATGTGTGTGCCCTCTGAACACAAGCCCTCAGCTCCCTCGCTGAGAAGTCAGCATGCACAGTGAAAATTCAATCAAGTTTTACAAGTTCTCTGCAAAGTATTACCCACATTATTACAACAGTCATCTGGTTACTGTAATCACTATCTTGCATGGGAGGCACAGAGGTCCAGTAGAGTACAGAGAGTACCCTTGACTTCTAAACCACAGCTCACAGCCCAGCATTTCTGACCAAGGCAGAAAACAGTGTCCAAACCATGGCACTGGCCTGGCCTGGCCTGGCCGTTCCTGCACAGCAGCCACTGCTTGTCACAGAGGGTGTGAGCATGACATGGGGTGTTTCACAGCATATGTAGCGTATATTTTTGCCAACTACTCGTATGTAGGAAGGAGAGAGATCCTAAACTGCCCTGGAAAGTCTTCAGGGATGGAGAAGAAGCTTTTATTAGTATCTCTCTGGGGGGGATAGATCCCAACAGTATCTGGAGACAAGTAACAGATCTGTCAAGATTAAGATTCTAAATTGAAGCTCTAAATTGAAAGCAGTTATTTGATCATGAAAATATTTAGCAAAAATATTTCAATGACTACTGACAACACATTTTCAAAAACATGAAAATCCTCAAACTTTCAGGGGAAATACATCAGAGAATGTAACTTGTTCTAATCATAAAAGGTTTGATTTCAATTTTAAAAATGTATAACTTTATTTACATTTTACTCCAAGTTGTCTCTAAATTTCAAAATTGATTTCATGATTAAGTGGTTATTTTCTGTTTTGAAATGTCAAAAATATAATTTTTAAGCTTTTAATTGGAAATTAATCAGAACCAGTTCCGTCCACAAATGGTTTCAATTTGGACAAAGTGGCATTTGTGAGGAAAAATATCAAAAACAATTCAGCCAAAAAATCCCTCTCCGTCTCTGCTGTAAACAGTGGGCTGCTATTCACAGTTAAAATTGTGTAAAATTTTGAATAACAACTCTATTCAAACAGCTAATCTGTTTCATTTGTATTACAGATTCTTGCTAGTGAACACAGAGAACATGGTGCAGCAATACAAAACTAACACGCAGTTAATAGCTCCCATTCTTTTCTTTTCTCCTCCTGTGCCTTTATTACAGAAAGAACCTGAACATATAATCTGTATCCACTCAAACACGGCTTCTAGCAAATGAGTTACGGTGCGCACAGCACACACACTGTAACATTAACTGAAACACTCAGCTTCAACGGGATGCCTAAAACCAGCACTCCTGGTTTGTCTATTTTATTACATATTAATTTTTTTTCTCTTATTTTAATTTACATTACAAGACGTTTCCTCTGTGTGGATGCTGGTCTTATGCTGGGAGTAGTGACATGTTCTTCACTGTACCTGTTTGCACAGCTAGAGAAAGTAAAGTGCCTCTAAGGCAAGAGAATCCCTGCTACCCCCACGTCTTTTTTTTAAAGAAATCATTACTTTCTGCAGAAAAGGTTTATTTGTCTAATAACCCTTTTTTCAAAATACAATTACGTTCATCCTGGAGAAAATCTGAAGCGGGTGGAATACATTTCATGAAAATGCTGAGATTACAAATGTGTCTAGTTCAAATTTAATTTGTTGGGCAAATCCCTGACTGAACACTCCATGAACACGACAGAGGCACTTCTAATAGTAGCAAGAGAGCCTCCATTTAAGCACAAGATTAGGACTAATATTACTGAAGTTGCAGAGATACACACATAGAGAAGACATAAGAAGTCAGGACTATGGTTGCTACCATGATAATACTGGAGTTTTACAGCAGAAGGACCATTTTATCACCATTTACCATGAAAATAAGAAAACTGCAGTGTTAGAGCTTTTACTGGTTTGCAGTACCAATATGTCAAAGCCTGCAACAAATTCACAGAGGCTAAAATCACCAACAAAAAAAGACTGATGGGCTGACAAGCCAGCATAATTACATAATTATAGAATAATATGTAGTAATAAAGTAAAAGAATTAATGTATGCTTCAAACAGCATTAACCAGTGAAATATAAATATCAAAACCTCAGCAGGGCTGGAGAAAGATTTTATTTCTCTCTTAATCTAGGAACAGTAAGGATTTGTCATTCTTACACTGGGTGAACAGCATTTGACAAGGTAAAACAAAACATCCCCAAGTCATGACCATCAGAACTCCACTCAATTTAAGGTAAAGACAAACCTTTAAGATGTAGATAAAATAATCTGAAGTTCCACAGGAATAAAAGGAGAAATCTCTGAGACTGCAATAAGCTTCAGGAAATCTCACTGCATTTAAAATCTAAATTTAACTAACTACAGCCTAAATAATTGCTTTATTATGGTTCATTGGGGGTCATTTCATAATCACTTCCACATTGAAACCTTGAAAGAATCAGAAACTTGCATAAACATTACATGGTGTTGAGAATAATGTTATTTTAGTACAATTACTGAGTATGGTCCTTTGAATCAAGTGACTAATCCAAAAATCCCCCAAATCACTTTCTGTCCTCACTCCCTGGCAGCCATCCTGCCTGCATTTCCCAGGGGAGAGGTTAAATGTGGGACTTTTAAGTCACACAGTTATACTTGTGAGAGCTCTCAGTGCTGGTATGAATTTAATTTCCTATCAATAAATTAAAACAGAAAAAAGATTACCTTAAAATATTCCATCAGAGATCTGGAGTACTTCATAGCATGGTCCTTCTTTAGTTTAAACATTCTCAAGTAGAGAAGTGATAAGCATCGGTAGCTGTGGTAATTAGGAAAGGATTATGTTAACTCCATTGCTTAATGAAACCTATAAACTGTCAAAAAAAAAAAAAGCTGACCTATATTTTGCAGTTTCAGTTCTAAGGTTACATTTTGAAACATAAGCAAATGGAGAAAGGAAAAAAAAAGTGGTCAAAAGCATTAAAATCCCATCTTGATAAGAGTATAAATTAGAAGAATAAATGTTTAGTCAGCTGCTGAAGAAATCCATTAGTTATCCTTTAATAGTTTAATGGAAAACAAGAATAATGATCTTCTGTAAGCTGCTTAAGTAATTCAGTACTTTTAAACTCCTCCTTAAGATTTTAGCTGCTTCTCTCATTGTCACAAAGGGACTTACCATAAAACTGCTAATTTCTTGTCCCCTTCTGTGGCAGAAGAGCCTGTGAAATTCTTGAGTCTCATTGCATACCTTGTCAGAAAGGTGAGAAGAAGAAAAGAAACTGAGAGTTAAGATGTTTCCGAGAATACTAGTAACACTGAAAAGTAACAGCCACACACAGAACTGCAAGAGTTAATGGTCACAGTGTTATGTAATGATGAGATCAATGTAAAATTCAACAGAAAGCATCACTTGAAATCTGGAGGGCTAAAGTAAATCACCAACCAATTTTCTGGGCCAACAAGGTGAACCATTCTTGGGCATACTAATGACATTATATCCAGCCAACTAGACTGAGTCCTGCAAACATTTGTGAGGAGTGTTGAACAGAAGTGTAAGATCTTGGCCCTATATGTACTGAAGTGTAAAGTAATATATAATAAGGTTTTACATATAATACTTTGGGCTTGAATAATATCTTCAAAATCCTTCTCATAAATGCTTCTTCAAAGCTTTTAATATATTCTATATAGAAAATGGTTTTAAATACAGGAAAGGTCATGTTCATGGCTTTTTTAATTCTTGGGTTCATTAATTTATGAGTCTTGTGTACTTGGTCTTCCCTCTCTATTTAATTGCTGCTGTCCAGCATTTGGATGATCAAGGATTGAGTATTCTTACCTCCTCTGTCTTTTTTTTTTCCTTTAACTGAGCACACTCCATTCTATGCATTAGTCTCTTGAAAATCAATTCATCGCATAAAATCATTGTTCTGAGCCCTAATGCAATTTCACAGGTACTTGTGTTAGAATAAGTAATAGGGTTCAGTGTTGCATAAGAAAGTTTTAAGGTATCTAGGCAGTCTTGATGAGTTCTCATTTACAAGAAGGTAATGGAGTGCGGGCAGGCTGTGCTGCTCTCCCCTGCCCTGCTCCCACCACCCACCCTGAGCCCCAGCCTGCAGCTGCCCCACACCACCTGATGTGCTTCCTCCATGTCCTGTCCCACCTGCTCTTTGGAATTGTTGTTCCAGTCATACTGGATGGATCTGATCAAACACAGAGATCTATGTCTCTTTGGGATTTTCAGTGATATGTTAGGGATTTTAGCATTAGCATTAACTTAAAACATGTTTGACAGTCAGATCTCTGCTATTCCCAACCTCTTTGATGCTCCACTTGCTTTCACAAATAGGTGTCTGATGCAGATACTCAGGGCAGACACAGCTAATGCAAAAGGGGAAAACTGTGCCTCTGATGAAGGGAGGAGTAAAAGTGAGAAAAATCTTCTATTTGTTATCTCACAGTGAAAATCTATGTAAATATTAGCAACTACACTGAGGAAGTGTTGTGTGCACAGCCACATACTTGGTTTGTATATTCAGCACCCACTGTAGCCCACAAGAATTGTGCCTTTGTCCATGGAGTTTTACTGAGCCTGTACCAGCCTGCTGCTCACCTGGGCAATCACCTTTCGTCCATGTCTGACCACTGACAGCAATTAAATGGACAAATCAGTCTCACTGGCTGCTACAAGATGCTGCATGCAGCAGCTGATAAATTAGGTTCTACCTTTGGTGGTGGGTGATGGTATTAATCTCACCTGACCGTAGCTATTTAGGTATTGGAGAGCTACTTTAACAAAGTCTCCAGATTCTTCCATAGCCAAAAGCAGTTCCAGAAGCAGTTCAGGTGATGCTTCCATGCTAAGATCTATCTCCCCCATGGCTGCAGCAGGACTGTGCCAGGAGCAGCAAGGCAGTGGGGCTGTGGATGCTGAGCAGTGCTGGTCACTCCAGGACACAGCCATGCCCTCACCTGACTCCCTGCAGGTATTGCCCATTTGTGAGCCACTCCCAGAGCTGTCATTCCATGACTTAGGATATGTTAAGGTTCCTGGATGAACAAAGTGTTTTGGTCTGTGCACTCTGAGCAGACAGACTGCTGGATGGAAGAGCAACTGTGCTGTGTGGTTTTCTTAAGAAAAATAAATAAATTAGGGCTCCTATGAAGAAGTACTCCCTTCTTTACAGAATATTTCATTAAGTACAATTTATCCTGCCATGCAGCTGCAGCTGTGTACTTCAGGACACACTGTCAGAGTGCAGGATGAGTTTGGGCACAGCAGAGCAGAGGCAGGTGGCTCCTTTTCTAAGTCCTCTGCTCTCCAGGGTTTAACATGGATCAAGTGTTGAGTGAATATAATTTGTTTCTTGAGTGATTTCTTTAGATTTTCTTCTTCTCTTTATGAAGTGTAGAATATAAAAACATGTTTTTAAATATTTAACAGGCATATTATTTACCTGAGAGTAAGAGCTTAAGATTTGATACATTTTATTATGCAAATACCTACTTACTCAAAATGTAAAACATGCATTATCTTGGCAGTCCCTAATAGCTAATCTGGCTTGTTAAAAAAACCACCATTGACATACAAAACCCAAATATTTAGGGCTTGATTTGCCTCTTTTTCCTTCTCTTGTGCAAACTGCCAGTAATTACACTGACATTAACAAGGATATTCCCAGCATACACTGGGGAAAGCAAAGGTGCATCACAGTCAAGAGGAAAAATCCTGTTGTTCTACTTACAGGTAAATTTAATCCTGCTTGATTTCACTTTGATAATTTGCTCAAGTAAAGCAAACAGTTACTCAGGAGATCATTATTTCTGCAGAGCCAACACTATGAAACAGCTATAAGGAACGGTAGCATATTTTTAAATAATACTTCAGACATTTTCTTAGTAAGTAAAGGCTCTCATCCATATTATAGCCAACGAGTCTACAAAATTAATTCAGCTGGTTCACATTCCTTTAACATTAAAAATACACTGTTTTCAAGACAATACATGCAGAAGCTTCCTCTCTGCCTATGATCTTATATCCCAGTTTCAGCTTTTTCTCTTTTTTTTAACAGCCAAGTTATAAACCTCTAAAACCAGGGTTTGTAATAGAAATCCTGATAGACTCCCTTTAATGTTTAGAATTATAAAACTACACCTTTTAAAAGACAAGTGTCATTGCCAAACAGTGAAATTACTATACTTTACTTCCACCCACTACATTTCAATTTTAATTTTATGAATATTGCAAATTATAACACTCACATTATAACCTCTAAAGGGGATCATTTATAAAAGCAGTGTCCATCAATTATAAATTTTCCATGACATTAATAAAATGGCAAGAACTAATTATGATGACTTCTGAGATGAAGATGCCTTGGACAAATCATTAATACGTTGAAATGGTATTTTTTAAAACATAGCAGGTTCTAATTATGACTGAAATGAGATGATGAAAATGATCACAGAAAGGACATTAACCTGATGAGTTCCACAGTCTCTGAGTACATGGTGTATGGAGATTTAGCTTCTAATGGATCTCGCTCCATAGCGTTCCCACACTCGATGAAGGAGAGGGCAGCATCAGCATAATTCACTGCTTTACCGAACTTCTCCAGCTGAAATGGGAATGACACTGTCAAGAAAATCCTACAGCTTTGATTTCTAGGTAGGCAGATCATTCTACAAAGCAACACTAGCTTCAGGATGAAAGCAAAGCAACACTAGTAGTTAAGAATGAATTCATACAGTAATTAAGGCAAGGCCTATGTTTTAACCAAATCTTTTCAGGGCAGTATGTGTTGAATGCTCCACAGAGCAAAGTCAGTATATGTCCATATGACATTGGGTTTACACAGGCAAGGAAAGGCACTAAGCATGTTTGTGTACATCCATATTGCTCTTCGACAGCTGAACTAAGTTGGAATGTCACTATGAAAGGGTTAAGTAACAACTCCATGCCATTTGGCTGATGTCACATTCTGTGTTAACTGTTGGTTGAAAAAAAATATCACTTACATGATGACTGAAAGAGCAGGGAAAAAAAGAGAGACAATATAGCACTGCTTAATATTTCATTTTACTAGGATTTTATTGCAAAAGGTTTTAGCCCTCATAATGGTTGTGATTAAACTGACTTAGACATACTGATTTTTTTTTATGTGTAATGAATATTATATATGACATTTTTATAGTACGTATTTTATAACAGTATTTAACATTTTCAGTTTTTGATAGCTGAATGTAAGAATTCTACTAATGTGGCATTTGATATAGGAGATCCAATATACTTTAAATAATTTTAAAATTTCTTTCTATGTCTCTATCAAAATATTTTTGATGCATCCGCATATGTTTCCATTCACAAAACTGAAGCTCATCCTAGTAACATATTAAGCACAACATTTGTTACTGGGCCAAGATAACAGTATACTTGTCTTTGTTGCTCCTTCTAAGACATAGTTCCCTTTGCAATTTCAAGTTCTGCTCTTGCGCATTGCTTACGCACAAAGCCCTTGTATAATTAATAGGTATAACTGAATGACCAGGAAAGGGGAAATGTTTCTGACTGCTTTCTCTTTATTCCCATGGCCGCTTCTCAGCATATTCTTCAAATTTCTTTTTTCACTTTGAAAGAATTTCCATTCATTTTAGAAGACAAAGTCTTCCAAAAATGACTTTTTGTGGTATGAAAAAGTGAATCCGGCTGCAAGCAGATTTAATACAGACACAGAGTTTGAGCCAGAAATGGGATCTGATTCTGTGGAGTAGGTGGAATTACTCCAGCTCATCACATCTCAGTCAGGAACACAGTGAGGTCTCCAAGATCTCTTCCATATGGTACAGCCAGTTGCCACTGCAGCAGCCCACCCAAATTAGCTGATCCCTACTGCAACCCCAGACAAGGAGAGGTTTCCATGGGGTTGCTCCTGTAAGACATGAAATGTCCTGCCCTTCACAAGAAATCCATTTTCTGTACAAGCTCAGGAACAGCACTGCCGCAAATCTCATTAACATTTGCTGACACATTTTGAGGTCACATGCATTATCTTTCTAGCCACTGCAACACATCTTTCAATGCTGCCTGTGCTTTGTCATGTCAGCACCAAGTAACCAGCAGCAATTGTTTCCATAGGACAAGTAACACTACAGGATTGCACACCAAATGTGTTACATGGAGATAATTTGCGTGCAGCTGCATTGGGTGCGGAAAAAAAAGACTTGAGATCTAAATAGCAGAAGGAGAAAGCAGATACTTTGTTCGTGGATATTTATGTCTGCCAACAAGTTGATCACAGTGGATGGCCTCACACCGGGGCACTCAGGGTGTGAAGCTGCATGTGACAGGCCGGGCCTGCCCACAGGCAGCAGTGGGATGTGCTGTGCCTGCTCCTCTTAGTTCTGCCTGAGAAACACCCCAGATTCTGCAGACACAGGCAAAGGCAGGAGCACGGGAGACAGGGAAACACCTCGTGAGTGCGTCTGGCTGCAGAGCGAGGGGAATTGACAGAGCATGTTGAGATCATCGGGAGCCTGAGCCTGTAAATATTTGCTGATGTGGAGCAGGTATCCCTGTGCCAGCACCATGTGTATTTTGTTTAAAGGTCACCCAGCTGTGGGAGGTGTTGTGAGCCTGCAGACACAGTGGCTGGATGTGCTCTGCCGAGCTGGCTGGAAGCCATTGGGCCACCTCCTGTACCAGGGCAGGTTGGGAGGGACGACTGTCACCTTACTGACAGCCACAGCAGGTGCCAAAACCCTGAACCCACCTCACACAGAAAACACACTTGGAAACACTGTGCCCCAAGCCAAAAGGGAGCCTGGAGAGCTGAAGCAGACAGCTTGAAATATCACCTCTCCTTCAGCTTGCCAGCAGCAGAGGGAGGGACACTTTTTTGTTTGGATACTAAGCTTTTAAAAAACATAGCATGTGATTGTTTTCTTTTTTATTTTTTTTTTACAAACACTACTTTCTAAGCACAAAATCTCTAATGTGGAATGACAGAATGTACATGCAAAAGCCCCACAAAGTGAGAGGTGATTCACCTAGTTCTTTTTCAGTTGTGATTTTGAGGGGGAAAAGAAAATGGCCAAACTCCCTTTTAGATATCTTAAACTAAACAGAGCAGTCAAGTTCCACCAAGCCTGCCTCAATGAGCTGCTGTTTTGCACCCTATTTAATATACAGTAGAAAAGTCCCTACCTACAGAGCAATTATCTATTAAGGGCACTTCAGAGCTGGCAATAGTTTGGATTGAACAAACCATGATAGAATATAATCTGTCAGATTATGTAGTTTTATCAAAATCAAAAGACTTTGCAAAATTAGGCCAATCTTATTGGAATTTCATCTGGTGTAAAGCAAGAGAAAAAGCTTTCCCAGCACTGAACTACCTCATTGCCAGGTTTTTTTTTGGGACAAAGTGTGTTGAGACTTGATCAGCCTAAAATCATGCAATAAAAATGAATGTACTATGTAAAAATGAATTGCTGCAAATTTTAAACAATTGGATTGGAAGTATCAAACAGTTTTACGACATGATAATGGGGTGTGGGGTGATTTCCCTATCTTAACTTTCTGCTGCAGAATATTTCAACACTTCTGTTTTAGCCTCAAAGTGAATAGGAAAAACAAATTTCAAATACACATCAACTTTCATAAAACCATCTTACATGCTTCATAAACATGCATGATTGTTGCTCCTCCTTGGAAGAAACACCAGCTATTGTAAGGAGCTTCTTTTTTGGGAACAAATACTTAAAAGTTAAGAATGGTGTTTGGGGTGTAACTGGTGGACAGTGTGCTTATGGAGCAGAATCTGAAGCACACTTTAGTCAATAGCAGGGTTCCTCTTAGTTTAAGAGGCTTTGGGTCATGTGCAGAATGTTCATTTTTTTTAACCCTGAGTTCCATAGTGGAAAGAGACAAAAAAAACCCATGATAACCTACCAATGCATCTGCTTTATGTTTTAGCTTCTTAGCCTCTTGCATGTAATAATCCGCATTGCGAAGCCTAAAGAGACAAAATGAATTAATTCGTTGCTTTCATACGGTTGGACAGTGTTTGAAAGTACTGCTGACTGCTTTAAAGAACAATTTTGACATATATGCCCACTTATTTCTTTAAATCTTAACCTGATCTCAATCTGAAGCTGCTGTATGCAGAGGTATGATGGGTGACGAGAATGTAAAATAAGTAGCTGTAGAAACTGGCCACCCAAAGGACCCATTAATGTGTGCTGAACAGAGGAAAAGGAAAAAATATTTTAAACTAATTAAGAAGTTTCCATTAGAGGAGCTAAAATAAAAAAATGAAGAATTACTGTGAACCACCATTCATGATCTGAAAACATTTATCAACAGAATCTTCATTAATCAGTGACAACAGTTCATTTGCAAAGATTAAAACTGTGTGTGCCTTTGTGCAGCACTATCCACACAGGTGCCCAATGCCAGCACTGTAATCAAAGTTACTCTCTTTCACTGGGATCTCTGCTTGCATGAAAATTCCAACTACAGAACACAGAGTCAATAAAACTTACACATCATCAAATGTTATTTTGGGCCTTCTGGGCTCAGAATTCCCATTGGAAAGAGTTGGCATTGCAGACCAGATGTCTGGTTCTAGATGGCTGGTGTCAAGAAGAGTGTTGGCTATGGGTGTATTGTGAGATTCTTCCTCCTAGAAAACACAGGACTGTTACTCATAGCTCAGACAAACACCTTCCAACAATGTAAGTGCTCACATCCACCCTCCCTGCCAAAAAAACCCCTCCCAACAAACAAAAGGCTAAGGCAGAAAGCAGCACTCATCTATACACACCTACATGCATGTTATCTCACCAAACCACCCTTCCATTCTCAGCAACATAAGCCTAATAGATTAATTAGGCAGTGTGACTCCACTTCTGAGCTCTCACCTGAACTCAATAACTTACACTTTTATGTGTAATTTTTAGGTGGATACCACAGTGTTACTGACCAGAGACACTGGTTCAAGCAGGGGTGGGGAAATCTAACGCCCCAGGGCTAGATGCAAACCAACTTCCTTCAAGGTGTATCACATTAACATAACCTTTTTTTCTATATTATTAGGAGCTAACTGTTAATGTGACTGAAGAGTCTGCTTGAATTTCAGCAGGGAACAATTTTCTCACTCTTGCTATAGCGAGAAGAATGGAAAGCAGAAGTCAGGAATTGTGACTTTGCAATGATTAAAACCAGAAGCATAACAGAAGAATTTAAATCAGGCAATTGCAACTTGCAAGCTTGGTCCCCAACCAGATAAACTAAATTACAGATGAACCAATGAAGTAGGGAAAGAAGTCTAACATATTTTAAAGGAAAAATATTTCATGTATCAAGATAATAGATTAACCAAGGATAAATTTGACTAGAGATGCTGAGATGAGAGGAAGAGGCCCTGCTGTTTACATAGCACTGTTTATTTGCTGACATATGCAGTTCATTTTGGCATTGATTTCAGTTGAAGGCGTGTGTATTACTGGCACAGCTTGAAGTGACACAATGATATCAGAAAGCAACAGGGATGAATGAATAAGGTGAAGTGATTTGTCACCTACGATCCAATGCAACTTGTGAGTTTTACTATTACAATGCAGGGTAACAACCTCTCTCAAAGTGGTGAACTGTGAAAAATGGGGCTATACATGTCCTTTTCTGTGGCAGAATTTTCTTCTTGTCTTTTAATTTTGACAGTGATACTAAAATACAGTTTTATACTATAAAAGTAGGGATGTGTTTGAAACTCTAGAGGGAGGACTGCTTTCCAAAATGGGCCAAAATTCTGGAGTTTCTCTGTTTAACCTAGAAAGAAGATGACAAATTGATGTTAAATTTTACTTTGTTTTAGTGAATTTGCTATGCAGTTTTGGCTATTTTTCATGTATCTTCAGCAAGAAACCCATCTGAATCTGGTGAAAAGCAAGCAACAAGGAATTGTCTATATGAAAACCATTGATGGGGAGATAGCCCTAACAGTGTGATATTTTTCTGGGGGGGAAAAGAACCCCTATTTACACAGTGTCTAAAAGCTTACACATAATTAATGGAGATCAGGTGCAAATAAACCTTACTGTTGTGAGACTGCAAACCTGACAGAAATTATTAACATGCTGAGTGTGCTGTGGACAGGTAGTTTTTTGTTAGATTGTTACTGTCTGTTTAGTTTAGGCCATAATACTCAGTGTAACTACAGTGCTTAAGTCTGGCTGAGAATTTGGGGCAGTTATTCAGGTGATATTCTTGAAGTTTAGTTTTCAGAACGTGTGTGTTGCAGCTACAGAGCTAAGGGACTAATTGCAGCTAGTTGGTGGCTGCAAAGGCTCTTCTCTGAGCCTCAGGGACTGGGTGCTCCACGGAGTGACAGACAACACCACCGAGTAGCTGCCTAATGCTGACCTGAAAATGGAGCTTGCATGAGTTGCTTATGCCTTGCTCTGCAAAGATCCACTCCTCACTGCCCTTGAATGGGGCTACATAAACATTTAGAAATAGATACTGTGTGGGGAAAAAAAATCAAACAGAACAAAGCTGAATTAATTTCATTTTATCTTGTTCACCTCCACCAACCGAGGCTGGTTACTTACACAGATTCCTTTGGGGTTAGAAGAAGATTTATTTTCATTCTTTCTGTGTTTAGAAACAGAGGAGGAAGAGCTGCTGGTCTGTGAGGTGTTTGTGCCAGTGGTCTCCTGGCTGAAGGAGCTGTTGTCACTGCTGTGCCGCCGGTGCACAGGATCATCCAAGAGCGGGGACAACGGAGGAGGGAACAGCTTCTCTTCTCTTTTCTTTGTCACCTTCTTCACGGAGCTACTGCTGCTCCTGGAACACAGAGAAAAACCAGCTGCACTTCAAGAACCTTGGTTAATCCTCCACAGCACAAAGCTCTAGATTTTATTTACAGGGAATCCAGCTCTGCCCTCCAATCTGTCCTGCATTCCCGTGCCCTCTGAGGTAAGTCACAAGGGGACAGCACTGAAAACAGAAGAGCTGCCTCTGCCTTTTCAATGACTGCAGAAACCTTCTATTTTGGAGGACAACTTGCAGTGCATTAGTACAAATTGCACCCAATTTAAATGCTAATTTGAGTCAGTCTTCATTTGAGAGGTCATAGAGGTTCTGACTCAGCAAAGTGCTGGAAAGTTTTATGCACAGGGTTAGTTCCTTTGACATCAAGTATGACTATTTATGTGCTTAACATTAAGCATCTTTTTAAGAGGTGGATTAGGGCCCACATAAGCAACCTTTGCAAAAAACCCAAATAGCAAATGACAGCATGTGAACCAAAAATAGAATTTATAACAACTACAAAATGATAACCATAACAATAACAAGATAATAATTATTTAACCTCTAGAATAAAACCAATGTTCAGCACTATATTAAAATGATACATTGTAGCTGGCAAAAGCCCTTCAGCAAATATTGGTTGATGAATTGAACGTGATTTGGAAAATGAATGTGGTTTTGACATGAAAGCTCAAGTAATATGATAATCTATTGTCTGTTTTATGTACAGAAATTGTTAGCTGGCTAGAAATGGCAGCTGTGATACACAGTAAAACTAAAAAACCAAACTTGGTAGACCTTTCTCCACTCAAATCCCTCAAAAAGGAAAAAAGCCAAACTCAACACCACACTGAATGTTCAACCTGTTAAGCCCATAGATTTTTATTTCAGGTATTGTCCCAGCTCAGTCAATGAAGATAACCTGAATTCTAATCTTTTGTTAGGTATCTAATATTGCATTACATGATCATTTACTTTTCATGATTATTGACTAAAATTTCAATGACAAATTAAGTCAACAAGAATTTTTATTTTGTTCCCCCTTTCAGTCAGTGTCAGAAATTATAGATCTACTTTGCTTCAAAGTAACCTCGGAAAGAGGAAAACGCAATCCAGGTTTCCTTACTCATTTTGGAGCTCGCTCTCATTTCAGTATGGCCTCTTCTGCAGTTTCACTGACAGTATCAATATCTACACCTTGGTCACTGCCCTGCTATGGACCTTTGGTGATACAGAAATATTTTGGCCTTATCTGTGAAACCACAGAGTGAAATCAAACAAACTCCTCATGTTTTATAGCTCCTCTACCCAAAACTATTTTAATTCAACTGAAGCAGAGTTAAAGATATCTCATTTGAAACTCTGATATTAAAGATCTTCAGATTGAAGAAATGAAATGAGCTCAGAATTCATACTGCCTTACAGTAAGGCTGGGATGGATGCTCTCCTCCTTGGAAAACACATGGGCCTGAAGAAGATCAAAGGAAAACAACCATGTTGGAAAAGACTGGCAGTTCTTCGAGGAGACTGATTTTATGCACATGTGGTCCTGCAATATGTCCTCCAGAAAGTTCTCACTCAAAGCTCCATCTGTTCACTTTCTGACCCCCAAAGGGCATTTTGGAACTCAGACAAGTTACCACAGTTGTAGCACAATAACACTCCAAACTTTTTCCAGAGGGAAGTTTTCCGAAGGAGGGTGAGCAGTGCCCCCACAAAGCATGCCTGTGTTCTCAGGTTGTACAGAAGCAAAGATGACACAGTTAATGAAACACCCAGGAGCAGAATCCAAACCCTCTGCCTCCCAAGAATGTGCCCTACACGGGGAACCCTGAACATGTACACACGGGTGGGAACACAGAGCAAAGTGCTTTTCTGTGCCACTGTGCATGGAGGAGTTTGGAGCTCTTCACTACTTAAAACTTCAACAGGTCCCTTCATCTTTGGGCTCAAATATACCATGGGGCAAACCAAGGAATAGTTGCAGCTACGCAACTCTGGCACACAAGTCATTCTGTGCGTTGGAAGCCTTAACCTCAAAAGAAAATGCACTGGGGGATATTTTTTCCACATAACTTACATTTAAAAAAAACCCCAACAATACAACTATAATTGTCTGGGTTTTTTCTTAAATTTTCTTCCCCTATTGCCCACTTAATCCTATGAGTTTTTGCAGGAATTAAGCTGATAATTTATTTAGCAATGTTACCTCCCTCAGATTTATGCTAAAGCATTTATGTTAACAATAACCTCCATGAAATAGGTTGTTACCAGCAGTTAACCAGATTGTCACTTTGCTTTGGGCTGTTAATGGCCTAAGAAACTGGTCTTTGATTGCAGGAATCGCTAATTTTGAATGAATTTATTGCAATAATTACCGAGACTCAACGGTTTAATTTGCTGACATGATTGTTAGTTAAAACATATTTAAAATCTAGGGAGAAACACAATAAAAGTGCACAGAAAAACTACAAGCAGAACTGATGGTCTTATGGCTGCAGGGTTTAATCTTTTGTGTCTGAAAAAGGCCAATTATCAAGGAAGGAGAAGGTTCCCCATCTGCTTTTTTTTTTTTCCAGCCAGGTTTCTTTTAGGGCAGCAGGCAACCAAACAAGCAGGCAACAAGAGGTCAGTGCATGAAGAAGGGTGAAATTCCAACTGCTCTCATCTTTCAAGTTGCCTTTCTTTGCTCTTTCTTTATCCACTCCTTGTGGTATGCAGTGATATCTGTGGCCTGTTAGTGAGACAAAGCCACTGTCTGTACCAATCACTTGGCTTCCCTGTGCCTCTGCTTCCCTGGTCCACAATGAAATTTTGCACACTGATGGTGTATCCGACTTTCTACAGGGGCTTGGCAGGGAAAGGTCACTCCCACATTAGCTTGGACCATATGGTGGCAACCGAATGAAGCCCAAGTCATTGTCATAGATATGAGGGCTGCCCCTGCCACGAAGGAGCCCCAATGAACACTGCTGTGACCACCCAAGGGATCGCCTAATTCATATTGCCAAGCACAGGTGTATCTTCAACTAAATGTCAAACAAAAGCGAACTTGTGAAATTGTGAAAAACAGGCAGAAATGCTTGCCTCAGACAGAGTTCTAGCATGCCTGCTAGGTGGTGGGCAGTTTACCAGTATGAGTTTGAAATTCAGACTCACAGTTTGCATCAGCAGGGGTCTACCACTTGAGTATTCAGATATAAATGGTATTCAGCAGCACATACAATTAATGCTTATATTAAAATTGCTCTGTCAAGAAAGTAAATATAAATAAATAAACCTCTGCTGCAAAGCAGGCAGCTGATCTGACAAAAATCCAGTGTCACAGCAATGTTTCAAGGTATTCCTGTGAATTACTTGGACAAAACACTGAA
Source organism: Climacteris rufus (assembly GCA_013398175.1). Taxonomy (NCBI): domain Eukaryota; kingdom Metazoa; phylum Chordata; class Aves; order Passeriformes; family Climacteridae; genus Climacteris; species Climacteris rufus. Next base: position 1,829,872 of record VZRZ01004936.1, on the reverse strand, counting down.
TCACCTATTCCCTCATTCGCTACAAATTATGAGAAATAAGGAAAATACAGTGGCTAGTTTGAGTAGTTAGTTTTAAGTGTCAGGTCATATTTAGGAAAAGGCATCAGCCCCAGAGTGGGTGAGGGAAGAAAGAGAGCTAACTATGGCTTATGCAATGACTACATTACACAAACCTGCTCTTCAGTTGTGCAAAAGCCTTTTAAAGTTCACAAATGACCACTTGAAATGTCTAAACTCAAATTGTACATGTAGTCACAGAACCTTGTGGCAATTAGGCATGTAATTGCCCTTATTGGACAGGTGACCCTTTAAAAATTAATTGTGCATCTTTGCTTGCTTTATTGAGCCCATATATTTAGGGAAAGATTATGAGAGAAATGTATTAAAATGCCTAAACCATAGCAAGGCAGCCAACGGGAGCTGCAAAAGCACAGGTGTGACCTGTCTTTCCCTGATTCCTCCAGACTCCTGAATGCCTTCTAATTCTGGCCCGGAGATTATGATCTTTCTGTCAAAACACTCTTGTACCTATAAAAAAGCCCAATGAAAATCTCCAGTGTCTGCCTTGGGGAACTTGGCTTATTGGCACAGGGATCAAGTTTCAATGGAAGAGACCTAAGGTTCCTACCAACATCCACCATGGGACTTTACACCTCCTTAAGGGATGATCATCATCACACCTGTAGCTGAATCACCCTCATTTCTCAAAGTCCTTATGTAAAGAGTTCTGAAAGAAAACTTAGAACCTTTTGGAACAAAGGAGCAAATGGCAAAGCCTGTGTTTCAACCTTTTACCCCTAAAGTGCTATTTCCCCAGTGCCTTGAACAGTGGATTTTCTTCTGCCACCCCTTAAAAATTTACTTAACCCTTTGGAGAAAAGAACTACTCCTGACTGTTTCAAAGTTAAATTTTTAAATTTCTAGAAATTTGTCTTCACACAGTTCATTCAGCTCCCTGATCTTTCGGGAAATACACTGATTTACATTCAGTTGCATGTCTCTGGGAGTTAAACCCTGAACTATCAAAAAATATTGCATTTGTTTCAAGCAAACTCAGGAGACACTAGTAACAAGTGTAACATTGTCCAGGTCTCAGTTCCTGCAATGGAAAAGAATTCTGAAAATTTTGTTTCAAAACTTGAGGCAGATGAGAGAAAAAGCTAGCATATGGAAATAATTATTGATGGACACAATTATGTTTTAAGAGGGAGTACCAAAGGGGGATTTTGAGGAATCAAATTAATGACCTGGAAAACAAACTCAAATTAAGAAACATCAGGTTGGGAGTGGATCCTTAGGGTCTGCTGGTGACAAGAATAGAAAGGTTTTTTTTTTTAATGGATTGTGGAGGTGTTGGGGAGGGATAATCCTTGATTCCCTCTGCAATATATCTCTGCTCATTCTATTTCTAGCAATGACAATCAGGCAACACCCATCATGATGTTTATCAAATGTGCAACATGTTACAGATCCCATTGTAACTTTCAACTCATCTTCCCTTTCCAGACTCCAACTTTGATTTTCTCAGTGCGTGAATGAGGGTTTAGTTCAAGGACTGAAGTTACTCCATTAATGACACCAGTATAAATAAAATGCTGCTCAACCTTCTTTAAGGATTTTAAAATTAGTGTGCTATTTCATAAATTATTTTTGAACTTTATCTAAATTTAACAACTATTAACCTCAAATTGTTTTCAGAAGTACATTGTGATTTTGATTCTTTGCTTATCCTAGTGCAAAGCAGAAAGAAGCACCTCATCTCAAAATTGTAAAAGCACAAAATTGGTAACAGAAGGGAATTGGACTCTTGGGCTATTTATAGAAAGTTAATCTTGTGACTCTATAATCAGAATCATTATTTATGTGGCACCTGTTTGCTCAAGCATTATAGCCATCTCTGAAAGACACTGAAAGGCACAAACTATTAGATGGCATGTCGGCTGAAATACAAAGCACATGTGTCTGAAACACTTAGGATGGTCACCCCTGGCATTGCAGTATACACAGTTAAAACAAAGAGTCACTGTATGTGAGGCAAAGTCACTATTTTGTTCAATGAAACTGAGAACTGTCTCTTACGAAAACACTTTCAAAAAATAAATTCCAGGCAATCAAATAAATCCCACTTTTAGTAGGATTCTTTGTCCACAGAGGTTAAAGGTGATAGAGACAAGAAAGAACACTGAAAGGACACAACGTGGGGGTTGAAGAGCACACCAGGATTGTGGCAGCACCCTGAATTCCTGCAGTCCATCAGAAGGATGAATGAATCTCATCCAAAACTATGTGGATTCTCTTCCTGATGGATGGGAATACCAATGCTGTGTCACTTATGCTTATGGGCTGTAAAGTCCATCTGACTCTACAGCAAAGACATTTATAAAACAGCACTGTGAAATCCCTCATGAATGTTATGTCAAAACCCCACTTACTCTTTAGTGCTGGTTATTCTGTGGTTCGGTATTGGAGAGATACAAGGTGGGAGCAGGCAGGAAGCTGGGGGCTCCTCCAGGCGCTGCTTCTTGCTTTCAACAAAGGTATCCAGGCTTTCTGTCTGCTTCAATAAACAAAGGTAGAGCATAAAAGATCCAGCATTTATGCACAACTCCACTGGTCATTAAGAGGATCTCAGGAATCCCAGTGTATTTCCTTTATAGCAGCAGCAGTTAAAATACTGGTTTAAGAGAAGTGAAAGTCACCTGAAATCAGGGCTAAACGTGCTCCAGACACATGGCATGAAGTTATATAACAAGTGACATAGCAGATAATTAGGAAGCAAAATGTCTCATGTGCTAAAGTTATCTTCTGTAGTGCACTGGAATTTAATTAATAATTCAGATGCAAAGACTTGATAGCACTAAGCCTTATTCAAGTAAATAGCTTTTACTCATTGACCTAATAGAAGGTGATGGGAAAACTTCCCTGAGTAAGTATTCCTCACAGGACTAGGAGTAGAGGACTGAGCTGGGGTAGTCATTAACAGCAATAACTCGCTTGAAATTTGCTTTGGAAGACTCTGTGATGCATGACTTTTGTGCCTGAACTTGGATGATACAAGTAAAGCTGATTATTGCTCTGTCACTGGAACCTTCATATCAGCCTTCAAGCCCACCAGTAGATGGCTAAAATAAATCTTTTCATAGTATGATTTAGAAACACAAATTAGTCTCTCCTTACCCTGCTTTAACTGTTGGTACACCCTCAAGTCATCCTAATTGGCTTGTTTCCCCTTGGGCAGCAGTGAACAATCATACTGGAATTGAAGGGGCTGATTCAGAGTCCAGCTTATGTTTGCACAGGCCCAGAGTGAGATTCTGCATTTTGTTACTTTCTGATTCAAATTCTCAGTTAAGTAAATTATATGGTTCCAACTTTCATATAATGTCCTTTTTTTCTTCCTTCCCTGGGAGCCCTCAGTTTAGTTGCCAATACTACACTTGTGTTTTAGTCAAGATTCCTTCTCCATCACAGAGACACTCCTCTAAGTTACCTAGCAGGAATTATTTTTGGTATAATTAACATGCACCCTGGTCTACTTATATGTACACATAAGTATGGACATTTATACATCCCTTTCCTCTTTTTTTTTTCTCCTTCCTTCTTGTATCTCTGTAGTGTGTAGCTAGAATATAAATTGAATAAAAACCTGCTGAGTTTACTCATGTGATTATTTCCACTTAATTCAACAGGGAAGGAGCCAGTGCAGCGACTCATATAGGCAGGGGTGCAGACCCTGTGTCTGTCTGGCATCGTCTGTCTTTGTCTTGCATTAATTCTCTCGTACCACTGGACTGCTCAGACTCAGGATTTCATGAAGTCCACCAGAACAGACAGCTGAAGTCACATTCATAATGGTTTATAAAATTTGGGGTATAAAAAAAAATACACTATGATGACTTTTCACAGGTAGACCAGAGTACAAGCATTTCAGTTGAAAAAAATGACTACAAAAATTAATTTATAAAACTTCAGATCTTTTCTGAAAACACATTTAGTTTGAAGTGCAATGTCATATCCCACAAGATAGGATACCCTTGGGCATAAATATCATAAAACACATGATAAAACATTACGCCTTCAGTTAAAATATATTTGCTTTTTCAGGTAGCTGTGTAGAGAAAGCAGCGAGTTAACTAGATTATATTTCTATGAATCATATTTGTTTATACCACAAAACAATATACAGACTAAATTCACCAGGAGCATAAGCAAGCACCATTACATTGACTTTGATGAAGCCTGTTTAAGCCAGTGCTGAAAATGCCTTAATTCTGCAGACAATAAAACCCTGCCTTCCAAACAGAAGTCACATTTTTTGAGTATGGTTGAACTTGTACTAATACAAACTCATCACTGGGATCTTTCTGCAGGTTAGAGAACTCTGCAAATTAAAAGGTAAGTGAGCAAATACAGTGAAAAAGATTGTAAGGCAAATCTCAAAAAATGCATTGTTTATTGATTTTGTCAGCTGGGGTTTGCTTTTTACAGGTTTCTGACGTTAATTTGTAGTGCACTTGTAAATGTCTGTTCTTTGTAAAACCAACAAAGCCTCAGTGCTGCGATGCCTCCCTACAGCCCAGCTGCAGGTGCAGTGAGGAATCACTGCCTGTGGTCCTGACCTCCAGAGTGCTCAGAAACTCAATGTTTTCCTCTAAAGGATGAAAACCACTTACCTTGTGTTTCCTTTTGGATTTTGTGGAGGGTTTTTCAGCTGCTGGGGTAGGGGACTCTCGAGATGGTCGCCTGTGTTTCACATTTGCCTCTCTTGGTTCACTTTTCACAGACGTGGTCTCAAAAGGCTCCTGTCCAGGTATCCTAGAGAGTAAACTAAGGTCTATTTTCACCCACAGAGATTTGAGTTCTTCATATTCTCTCAGTGGGGACAGAAGTTCATTTTGTACGATTGGGATAGGAGAAAAGAGCTGCTCCTCCAGGTCATTGCTGGTCTGGTCAATGGATGTGTTGCTGCCATTGCTCGTTAAGCTACTTACGCTGAGGATGTTACTGCCAGAGTCCTTCACTTTGACACCACTGCCAGACCCAGCGCAGGCTGGCAGCACCTTTGCCTGCAAGCTCTCCTCCTGGTCTGTGTTTGAGTCAGAAGTAGAGGAATCCGTTTCAATGAATTCCCGGGACTTAGGGACAATTTTGCTGGGGCCTCTGTACTTTTTCTTCTCTGAAGTGAGACCTGTGCTAGTTCGTGGTTCTTTCCTTGGAGCGGTCTTCCCAACTGCTGCTTTAGTTCGCACCTTTGGCTGCTCGGGGGGTTCCTGTGTGTCTTTTTCTTTGGGAGTGTTGCTGGTATTATTTGGTTTGGGCCAGTTATACTCTTCTACACTGGAAGTCCTTTCTACCTTTTTGGGTTGCTTTTTCCCAGTAGTCCTTTGTGAAGTTGGCTCATTATGAGCTGGTGACTTCTGCTTGGAGCTTTTTGCCTCTGGGGTTTTCTGGGCAACCCGTGGTTTGGCTTTCTCTCGGATGGGACTAAGGATCGCCCGGTCTTTGGAATCGGTCGGGGGCAGGCTGCTGTTGAGCTTCCCTTTGTTTGGCCCTTCGGCCTGCTGGTTGCTCTGGGCCTGGGAGCTGCTCTCACTGTGAGGCTCATTTTGATTGTTGATGATGGTCTTGTTGTGGGGGTTCACCTTATTTAGCCATTTATCCAGCTGCCATTTGTTTGTGGAGGGGGGTTCGGGCTGCAGGTTGAAGAATGACAAGGAACAAATCTCAGAGAGAAGCAGTGCTTTTCCCTTTAAAACAGAACTTTTTTAACATACCCTTTTATTTCAGTCAACTAGTGGTGACTGCTAGTTTTATGGCAGTATTTATGGAGTATTTATGGTTAATTAGGCTTCCTTATCTGGTTTACAATGTGGCCCTGGAGAAATTTAATACAACTAAAAAGTTTAGCTAGTCCCTGAAGACATAGTTTGGTCATGTTGCCTTTCCTTAGTCCCAGCTGAATACTGTGTCAATAAAATCTTCTCTAGCTACTGGCAAAAATCTCAATATTTCTTTAAAGCAATTCAAATGTAGGCCACAAAGATTCTTCTGAAAGCTAGAATGAGTATGTGGGTCATACATGTGAAACTGCAAAGGGAAAAAAGTCAACAGCATCAAACAGCACAGAACTCCAACATCCCCTAACAGTGAGCGGGATTTTGCTCCCCTCCACTCTGCCCCCTCTGAGCCCGCTCTGGGCAGGAGCTGAGGGCGGCCTTACCTCTGGCGTGGCACTGCGCGACTCCTCGTTGCACTCGCTGTCACTGGAGCTGCTCTCGCTGTCGGAGTCGGACTCGGAGCTGCTCTCGGACTCGCTGGAGCTGCCGGAGCCGCCGCTGGAGTGGGCCAAGCCAGTGGCGTGTGCCGCTGGCACTGGCAGGCTGCTGCGGGGAGAACACCCTCTCTGAGTGTGCTCCTGGCTTTTCTAAAGTGCTGCCCCAGGGGGAGCCACCCAGTGACCCCCACTCATGCTGAATGTCCTCAGTGCCACCTCCCTCTGCTGCAGGACAGACCCAGAGGCTGTGACACCCTGCAGCCACCAGAGAAGCTGGCTGGGCTTGTGACTCACGGGACACGCTGATAATAACAGTACCATCATCATCACCCTCCAGTAAGAAACACCTCAGCGTCACAAGCCTGAGCTTATTAGACCAGTGATTGCAAAAACTAACAATCAGACTTAAATAATTCATTAATAGAATCATGATTTCTTCATTTTTTGCCAGTTCATTTATAATTTATGATCAAAGGAAGGACATCAGGCAACTAATACAGGACAGGACATTTTAAAAATTAATTTTAATGAATACTTTCACACTGCAGTGTACAAAAACTACGTATTTTTGACAAGTCTCCAGGGAGTGCCCAAGAATTTTTTATTTATAGCTTTTTTCTCTCATATTTATGATAATGCAGTGAGAAAATAGCATTCATGCTGAAAATAAGCCTCTCTGTGAAATCTATTTTTCTGCTTGTTCAACTGTCCTCCAAGATGTATTTATTAGCAGTGCACTGAGTGTCATTGCTTTTCCTCAGCCTTTGTTTCTAATCTGAGAGGTTAGATGACCCCAGCTTTGAGGACTACAGAATTCTGCCAGTCTGAGTCTTTATAAACTCATCTTTAATTTCAACTTTTTTGTCAGGGAGATAACTATAAGGTTTTATGTCTCTTCAGCTGATCTATACAGAGACTTTTTGATGATTGATTTTAAATTTGTGAAGCTGACAAAGCAAAGTGTTTGAAAATTGACACCATTTGCTAGTACTCCTTTATGGATATTCAATACTTCACCTTAATGTATCATACAGTGTGCATGTCCCATATTGAGTGATCCAGAGATGCCTACAAGATGCCTACAGCTTTGCCTCTGTTTCTGCTACCTGCTTTTCTGTTTTCCTCCAAGAAGGATGCAAGTAAATCATGTTCATGCTTTCCTTCCCCTTTTAAACCAAGATGCTCTGTGCATCAAGTTGTCCTTTTTAAAAAAAAAAGCAGTAGCCAAGAAACTGGAAAAGCCAGAAAAACAAGTACGAAAAGCCAGAACAAACTGATGTGTGACCCTGCTCTGCTACAATCTTTACAAGCATTGCCACTGGCTTCCGTAACAATAATAGATGGACTTTAATTTTCTTCTTACACTAAGCTACTTTCTCTCCCTCCTTGTTGGTAAAACCTATCGCTTACACCGCGGTTGGTAACAAAACCGGCTCTTTGAGCCTTGCAATGGCCCTGCAGTGCCCATTGACAAAACAGCTTGGTGCTTTAGGGTGCATTAATGAAACAAAATTACTCACTTGGGTAATTGCTACAGATCACTAACTTTGTTGCTCATTAAGTCGATATACTTTTTTTTTTTTTTTTTAATTCTACTAGAAACTCCTTACTCAACTGACTCAAGTAGAGGTACGTGGAAAATTTCAACTGGAAGTAACAAGCAATTCAAAGAACAGATGATTAAAAAATGTAGGCATTGCCAAAAGTATAATGGAAAACTAAATATTGCTGATTTAAAATAGATCTTACATTTTGTAACTTAATGTAATTATTTTTTAAGACCATTTGTGCACTTGTATTTCTTCCTTTATCCCCTTTTACACTGAAGTGCAACAAAATGTAAGGAAACATATTTTTCACTCAATTTTTTACAGTAAACAAGGAAGCAGAAGACTGCTGTTTGTAGGGGAGTTTGCCTTTCAATTCAATATCTAGTACTTTTGATCTTATATTTTCTATTTTCAGAACACTAATAGTAGATGAAAACAGCTTTCCTATTTCATTACAAATATTTCTAAGTAGAATAAAAAAAAAAAAACCATAGAAAACACTATAAGGATTCCAAAACTGAGGAGGCAAACACCGCAACTCCATTCTATAATATCAGAATGAATCACTAGCCTTGAAAAGAAGTGTTGTTTATGGAATTATCAGAAGACTGAAGCTTTAATTTAGAATCAAATTTTTCCTCAATCTGAGAGCTTCTCTCTTTCTGTTTTCACCCTGAGATGGAAGTGAAGATGGCAATATTGATGTTTCATCCTTGCGGAAACTCCAGTTCCCACGGCCCTAGCAGTGAGTTGGCTATAAAGGCAAAGAGATGTTCAGCCCTCCACAGCCTCTCCACAGCTCTGTCTGGGCACATCCAGGTCCTGTGGAGAGCAGTGGGACCCAGGGCTGCAGGGCTGGTAGGGAGCAGCCTGCAGGGAATTCACACACCTCTACAGCAGGACACACAAACCTCACCAGGCTCTTGGGAGGACAGAGCTTCCCACCCGGAGGGGTTTGTGCCCTGGCAGCCCCCACACAGAGGGGTGTGTGTGGGGCTGCACACTCACCTGTGCACATCTGCCCAAGGACATGCTCTGTTGTCAGGGCTGGCACGTCTGCTCTCATTAAGGTAACTGATGTAAAGAATAACACCTCTTTTATTAGATCAAAGAAGGAAAAGGCAGTGTCCTAGCAGTCAAAGCCAGACCTTTCCAGCCTTTAAACACAACCTACCTCTCTTAGCACGCTGGGACTAACACTGTAGCTGGGATGTGCTTACAAAACAACAGGAGTTGTTGTGTGGCAGACTGCAACTGTCTGACAAAGAACTCAAAGGGCAGGAATAAAACCATGGAAATAGATGGCAGCTGCAACCTGGCCTTATTTTCTTTCTTTCTGAACACTAGCCTCAGAAAAAGTTACCATGTGCCAAACATTACTGAGTAACACAGCCCAGCAAGCTTGCAGGAACCAGACAGGCTCAAAATAATGTTTTTCATACAAAATACAATGAGGTAATATTTGTCTTTCATTCGGGATAATAAAATTATGCCTTGGCTACACTGGGCAGCTTCACGCTGAAGGCTTCATTGCTGATCGTCATTACTAAAGTAGCAGCATTCATTTTCATCATGTAGTTTGGATTGAGAGCAACTGTGTATGCTTTGTGAAACAATCAGGTAAGACCCAAAATGCCTTTCCTAGCATGTCACCATACTAGAGATTGAGAGATCTTTCACACAGCTACAAGCACAATCAACTTCCAATGCTGTTCAGCAGAGAAGAAAAAGTATACATTTCACAAACAAGTGCATGAAAAATAGATAAATCTTTGCTTATAATAAAATGAGTTTAGTGGAGATTCTGGATTGCCTTTTGTGATTTTTTTCCTTAAATAAATGTATCTCTTAGTTAAAAAAGTAGTTGGTTTGCACTCTTTCTAGAGACTTCTTCAGCTTTAAATTTCAATCATGTTTTGAAAGATGCTGGGTTAAATTCTGCAATTCAAGCAGCTGTTATACAAATAAACTGAGCTTCCTCACATAGGTATCAGCTACATGAACTGGGGGTTGCCTCTCAAAGAGACTTTCAAAGCAAGCATTGTTATGTTGCTAAGATTCAGACAAGGAATGCCAGTCCAGACAAGGTTTAAAATGGATTTAAAACATTTTATCATCAGACACAAGTCCTCAAAGTGACTAAAGGGGGCAGGAAGGACTGGTATTTGAAACGACTGAATTTTTATTTCCCAGCAGGAGATGAGCACTCATATTGTTCTTCAGTGTTTGGGTTGACAATGTTTTTATTTCATGTGAACTGAAAAAAAAAATTAATAAAAACAATGCTGCACAATGGAACACAGCATTGTTTGGGTAAATAACACTTAGAAGAAAGCCAGTTCATTATTATCACTTGAGATTGGAGGCCCCTACTGACACCAGTGACCTGCTGTGCTGGGATCTGTGTAAATACACGATGAGGCACAGTCCTTGGGCCAAAGAGCTTGCAATGCAAACACACAAAGCAAACAGCAGAGGTATTACAGTCATCCTCATACTCAGTGCAGGCCTGTCACATTCTCTAAGTGCAAGGCCTCTCTGCAGTTAATAGAAACATCAGTTTTTCCCCCCCTTTTCAGTTTGTTCTCATTTTCCAAGCCCTGTGCTCTGTCCTGACCCTGAGCCCCGGCCAGGCTGGGAGCAAGGATGCACAAGTGATTCGGCAGGGAGACCCCCCTGACTCAGGCCAGCTGGATCAGAGGCTGCTCACCCCTCTCCCAAGGAGCTCCTCCTGTGCCCTGGAGATGAGCCACTGCACTGACACCCATATCCCAGCTGGGAGGGGAGCCAGATCTCCATCCTTTGCAAAGGTCATCATGACTGGTCTGTAGTTGCCTGCAGACGGGTAAGATGGGATCCTTTCTGACAGAGAAGACCTGCACATCTGGATGCAATCTAGAAGGAAGCTCTTCTGCAGCATTTTCACCCATCTCCCTTCTTGTGCTTTGGCAGCACACAGCATTTCCTCTGTCCCTGATGATTGTGCACAGCATGGGCACAAGGTATGAGATACGAAATGCCTTGAAGGAGGGACCAACACCAGTATCACCAGTACTCAGCAGTAGCTTTCAGCTCTTGTTTAGCTCAAACCAAACTACAGAGCAGCTGAGACTTGCAGGTGTGTGGCTGCTGGTGAGGAGCTGCATTGAGCTCATCACACACCACCTTTCCTTCACTGCAGTTCACTGGGATGGGTGATCTGTCCAAATTCAAATGTCACTCTGAAGCTTGTTTGTTTGTTAATTCATGGGTTATTTTTCCAAAGCCAATTAAAGCAGCCATGGCATTATTATGTGTCTGGATCAACATGCTGCATAGAGAACCAAAGACCAGATATGTGGCTTAGATTTTTTTTTCTTATTGTCATCTAGACCATTATATTGTTTACTTCATATAATTTACTCTACTGTTGTTATAAATGATCTTCAAAATTAAACCTGGTAACTACAACAAAGATAGTGTGAAATACTCAAACTCATTAACCTCTAATAAGAAAAATAATGAACTTTTAACCTTGTAAATACAGATGTAAAAAAAAAAAGATGTATAATTCATACTACAGCAGTAAAACTCATCAAGGAACAAAAATTCCTAACAAGTCCTTAGCTATCTCCCTGAACCTTTTACCAATTAGATGTAGTCACGTTAATTGCTGTGAAGAGATTTTGGCAAATGGATGGTGCTCTCCAACAATAGCTTTATTCATTCCAACCCTTCCTTTTTAGGGTGATGATGAATTGACCACTTATTCCACCACTCTACTCAGAATCAAAATGTAAACTTAGAGAAAGCAGAGCATTGCTGAGCAGTGGGAAACTGCAGATGGGAACTGACCAGTGAGTCAACAGTGCATCCATGCTGGCAATGTATTTCCATTAGAGGCAGCACTCTGTGAAGGTTGCTCTACTGCACAAGCCTGTATTTAGGGAAAATTCAACCAATGAAATATGGAAAGGGCAAGGTCTATGCTGGAAAAGTGACTACAGACTTGACAGAGTAGTTGATCTTCCTGTTGAGGCACTGGATTGAGACTGAGATGAATTTTGCTTTGTGTCTGAGAAGAAAATACATCTGTGTATCAGTTCCTGCTGAGTAATAGAGAGACTATGTGGCCTATCCTTAATTTGGCTTGTCTATTTAAAATGCAAATTCCTGAGAACAAAGACTCTGATTGCACAGGGCACTGAAAATTGTGTGCCCAGCTCTGAGCGAGACTTTTGTGCACTCAACCACACTGCAGCATCTACCAGAGGAGACAGCAACACTCACTCTTGTTTGGGCACTGGTTTTCTTCCACTCTAAATTTTATTTGAAAAGAGAGAGGAACAAACCCTCTTGAGCTGTTCAGAAGCCAGTCCAATCTCTCCTTTGGATCTATATCCACAGAAAAACTGCAAACCTGATGGGCATTACTAGGGGTTACTGGGCTCACTAAATTCTGCATAAAAAAGGCTGATTCATTATTCTAGCAGATAATAATAGAGCAGCACCTAGCAGATTAATATTTAGTGACAGAATTTAATACCGTAACTGTTCAGTAACGAAGTTTTATTTCTCTTCTATTCTTACACCATTATAAGGAAGTAATATTCTCTTCTAATTTGAAAGGGAGCTGCCATTTTTTTATAATGAGTTGTTCATATCTTTATCTTAAAACTTATACACGACTGCCATTAGATTGCTTTTTAAAGAAAAGAATTGCTCTGGATGATTTGTTCACTGCCTTTCCATTGGTTAGTATTAAATTATTTATCATCAGGCTGGTAGGATTCAAATCTAAACCTTCAAAGATTGGGTTGACACAGGAACTGAAAACCTGTATCAAGGCTTTTAAAATATTAATCAGCACCCAGGTCAATGAAATGAAATAAGGTGTGGAAATTGTTGCTTCAGCTAACATTAGCACGTATAGTAAGACATCACTTATGATGGCTCTCTCATGTCAAAACACAAGGAAAGGGAAAACCTCTCTAATATATTATTCAGGATGTGGCAGCTGATCTGCCTGTATCAATCCTGAGCACTGTAATGCAAGTAGGAGTTCTGATTTATTTTGAGGGGGAGGGTAATTTACAAGATGTTGTATGTAAAAAGCCACAGTCTCATTTTACCGTGTTCAAAAGCAACTGTTTTAATCAAAGACTATTTATAACAAGGTTGATAGAGTTACTGAAACAGATTTTTTTCATATACATATAACCCTTTTGTATTTCCAGCTTTAAAGACCATAAAAGAGGATAGTAAAGATGAAAGAAATAAAAAGAATGACAGAGCTAACTCCTATGAGCCACAATCTATGTCAAAGCAGAACTAAAGTGATTGACAGCTTGCATTAGTAATGAATAGAGTGGGGAAAAGCTGCCAAGAATCTGTAACAAGGTCAAAGCCTTCCAATAAAGAATTACATTAGCCACAAATCCTAGGTGGAACTGTGTATATACATCTGCAATGTGACTTTAACCATGGCACTGTTTCTACTGTCCTATTCTGACTCTTTTCCAGGTTTCATTCCTGGGCTTCAGTAAGTTCTGACTCTTTATCACACCTGTGATAAAGAACAGGTGTAACATATCAAACTGTCTGTGACATTATAAAAAACAAACAGAAGAGGAGGAATTTTAATGGCACATCTCTAACGGTGCACATAAAAAACTTTTTGAACTATTGGTATGGTAATCACTCTCCTTCCAATATCACAGCACTGTTATACACACTTGACGTGGAAGAGAAGGGGATTTTGCATATTAAAAGCAATATTGTATCCATGATTCATGTATGCATCACTCTGCTCACCTCAGAATTTAGAAACAATTTTGTGAGCATGATATTATTCAGGGAATGCAATGTATGTAGGCTTTTTGATGTACAATATTTTAGTGAATAGATTCAAGTGTCAGAGAACATTATTTGTACTGTGCCCTGATGTGCTCCTGTTTGCCTGGCATCTGGAAGAACAAGAATACTCTCTCTGACTGTGAGACTCCAAAGGGTCTCATTTGATGTAAATGGAACCATTTTATTATATCAATATTGCCCCACTGAATCAAGCTAGATATGAGGATTGATATATAGAAACTTTTTTATTTTCCACAAAGGAACTGTTGGAATACTGCATCTTTCAGTACACTTTGTGAATCTTCTGTGAAAGTGTAGAAGTACATATTTGCCCCTCTACTGTTCACAATTTCCAGTTAACATAAAATCCTTTTAATGAGTCAGTTATTTACACTTTCATTTTATTTACTGCAGCAGAAAGTCCAAATGTGGTCATGAAAAGAAAAAGTCCAAAGTGAACCTCTAAAAGCAAAGCGTTGACTCTTTTCTCATTCATGTATGGCAGAAACTTAGGCACATAACATTGTAAATGAACCACCCTTCTCATTCTAACTCAGTTCTGCTTCAGTTATAACTGAAAACAGAATCCAGCATTCAGAGCCCAGTGGGAAGAGAATTGGGAGCTATGGGACCAAATCACAGTAGTGCAGATGGATCCACATGACACCTCCAAATCCTCAACATTTCCAGTCTCATCTGTTATCTGAGGAAAGCTAATTTTACTATCCTGAGCAACCAAGCAGTAAGAAAATATTAGAAAGTAGGATTTTTTTTTTCTTTCCCCGTGTAAAACAACACCTCTGAGCTTGAAAAGGTGCCAAAAGGCATATGCTCATTTTCCAGAGCTTTACAGCACACACACAGTCATTTACACCTGTGCACTGTACAAGTGTCCCAACATGAGCTCATGAAACTGTTGGAGGATTTCCTCTCCAGGGAAATCCCCTGGGAGCAGATCAGCAGTATAACCAGTTTCAGACCAGAGCAAAGGGGAGGAACTGGGAACACGAGTCTCTGCAAGCCAGAGGAGGGAAAAAAGCCTGTTGCAGGCTGTTAAAGCTGCCCTTATTTAGAAAAGACCCAAGATTGCTCCAACTGTGGCTGTTGTCAGGAGCATGATGAGTAAAACAAGCAATACAGAGAAGCACAGAGAAAAAACTGAGTACAATTGGAACAAATTGGGTAATATTCTACTAAATGAGCTTCAGCTGCTCACAAACTGGTAGCAATCTCCATGCATTATCTACTGTACAAAGCATGAAACAGCAGGATTGGTGCTACAGGCATGGGCTCATAGGCATGTACTCAAATGACTAAGGCACAAATAATCCACCTCTCTGGAGATGACTACTGCACCTCTGTAAAGAGAGACAAACCCGTGGTTATAGAACCAGTCCCATACTTCAGAATACTGGTTAGATTCCTGTGTCTCTCTGGGATTCAATGGGCAAAATAATTGAATTCCTGGCACTTCTTCCCTGTTATTAATACATACAGTATTGTGAGACTCCAAGCATATTTACGTTCATCAGATTGAATTTGTAATAACAGGGACCACAGAAGTACACAGACACTCATGAAAACCACAAGTAGACACTTCATTTCACTGCTACTGCCATAACAGTAAAAAGGAATCATCATTATTAATAATGGGCAATTACTCTGAAATAGTTTTTAAAGAAGTATTCCTAAAGGCACATGATGAATTTATGGCACACCACCAGAGCCTTTCATGGATATAAAGATGTACTTCAGCACACATGACTTGTTTTTTGAACAAGGAAAAAGCTGTCTAGTAAAATATTAATAAAGCTGAATGCTGAAACATAGGTGTCTTTGTTACAATTTATTTTAAAATGGGATAAAAAGCTCCATTTGGAGTGAAAATCTAAACCTTCTCTATATTTCTGTTTAATATGATCTCCTTTTAATGCTTTTGGTTTTTGCCAGTTACATAATATATTGGTTTAGAGACTTTAAAAAAGGCATCAAATCTACTTAGGATTAAATATCATCTTGAAGGATCTTATGTTAAGAACAGAGCTAAATCTTTAAGCAGCATCCACCCTTAATTATGACATACATAGATATTAAGGAAAAAAAGGTGCTTCTCTGAGTGATAAATGGACCTGAAGATCCTTCACAACATTCACTATAAATCACAAAAGACCATTAATAAACAGTCTGAAAAAAAATGACAGTTGCTACAAGTATCTGCTCTCATACTTTGCCTAATACTATCACTGTCATGTTTAAACCTGACATCTTAAATCTTTGACATGAAAACCCTTTAAGTCAAAAGGCTCATCTATTTTAAACAGAATTTTCTATGCTTGTTATTTTGAATGACAGCAGAAGGAAACAGAGAATCCTTAATTCTGTAACCTTATCTGGCTGAAAATCTTTCCTTTCAGCCTTTTACATCAACCCCAAAACAAAAGGAAGAGCCTATTAGCTTCTGCACCTACTTGCTGGGATCTTGTGAGCAAACAAGAGTTCCATGTCTGCCAGAGGCAGCTGGTGTGCTCAGCAACCCTTGACTCTGTGGGAGTCCAGTCAAGACACTGCAAACACAGGGACTGCACTGCCTCTGTGCAGGCTGAGGACAAGTTTGGGGTCAGTTTTCATTTAGACAGGAAAGAGTAACTGGGATTGCCAGAAGTAACACTGGATGCCTTCCTCGAGGGTCACACTGCCTGCTTTCTTAACCCAGGCTGAGAAACTGGGCTGCCTGGCAGAGGCAGTGAACATCTACCCAGGAGTGTGCAAACACTGTATTCCCCAAGAGGACTTCAGGAAAAGAGCCACCATAATCCTGAGCATAAAGTGGGTTTTGTCAAGGGGGTGCTGAAAAATGGGACCTTTCAATATGGACAAAATAATTTAGATCTTTAGGATTAGTTATATTATGTTTTCCTAAAATCCTTCCACCTAAGAAGGTTTCATTCTGGACATTTATGTTCCTGAGTGACCAGAAATGGACGTTTCAACATTACCAACACCCATTTTCCCCAGACTGAAGAAGGGTTATTGTATCAGAAATGATTTGTTGAAGGTCTGCCAACAAGCAAAGGTCAGGAAAACCCAAACCCCTCATGGATACAGAGGTAAATAGGCAAAATTCGATGTCTCTTGCACTTTTTATTGTTTTCCACTTGATGATCATTCCCTTAGTAAGGTGCAAATGTGTTCTTCACACATCTGTCTAGACAGCCTCAATCTCTTAATGTTCTAGTGTGGCATGGAGGTTACTGATTACATGAAGCTCTTTTGCTCATTAATGACAAAAATCAGTAGCAAGATGTCACTCTACCAGCACAGAAGTGGAGAAGTTATGACTAATTTTCTGCATTACACTTAAATATTACCCTATCCTCTCGAATTTTACTTGCTGTATTTGGGATATCACAGACAATAAAGGTACATTAACAAAGGACAGTGCTCCAAAGTCAGCCCCTACAGCAGATGGCAACACAAATGGTCAAAGTTTGAGCAGGACCAATTGCTTCAGCAGCAAGGTCCAAGGTGAACACCACCACTGCTTGCATCCCTGAAAATATTCAGGGAGAGACAGACACTCTGGCCCAGCACCAAAAAGCTCACCCTGAATTTCAGATCAGTACTAAGCTGGATCTTGCCCAGTAATAACACTGCTTGGCTGATCCCTCCTTTTTGCAGAGGAAAACCTATAAGGCCAGTTGATAAATTCAGATGATGCCTTTAAATCACTGGAGCAGTTTATAATCTATTCAGTGCTTTGTTTCCTCCTTTGCTTTTTAAGTGAAACAACATCCTTGAATGTTTTTATAAGCGATTTGTGCAGAGTCTGCTGAGAGAAAACATAGTGTGGCAGCATGTTCCTCCCACCACAGTCAGGCTGGATTCCTGCACCAACAGACTGTCAATGGGAGTTTGACATGGGCAAAGTTTTGAAGCTGAAAGCTCTGCGTGCGAGTTTTGGAGAGGCTGTTATTTTTGAATCTGAATTCATACAACATCACTTAACGTCTAGGTTACAGATGGACTCAGGATCCCACACTTGGCTCCTGAGTGTAGATAACTCACACTGCATAGCTGGGGTTTGGGTTCAAGCCCATCTCGAATATAAATTTAGAATGAAAGAAATATATGCAAATACCAGGCAAATTACAAGACACTGCCAGCTGTTTTCTTCCACTTACAAGGCCGTTTCTGAGAAAGCAAAGTGTTTTTTTAAGTATAGGGTGAAATATAGAAGTGATGACAAGCTGGTATCCCTGAGTTCAATGTGAACCTGACATTCTCAAGTTTAGGGTGTCTCTTGTTCCTGACACATGCTTTTGTAGGCCTCTGAGGCTACATTCTTTATTAAGTTTGTTGAGAAATGGAACAGTTCTCTCACAACCTTTTTTTGGATCTCTCCTTGAAAAATATCTGTGTTCTATCTGTGCTTTAATGACAGCCCACTGCTCATTTTCCAAGAAAATCCATGCCAAAAGTCCGGATAACATTTAACTCACAGGCTGGTATACACAGAGCTGGCCTTGCAGGTCATGTTCCCAACTGAGTAATGCACTCATTATATTATCCCTGGCAAGTCTTGCACGTTGGAATTTTCAAACAAAAGCAAACAAAATCAACTTTTGTTTTGTGATTTGATTATTTTTTAATGCCACAGCTTATTCATTTTAGTTTATTAATTTGTTGGTCCAATGGTTTTTATGTGCTGCAATTCCAAATAGGTCTCTCTCTAGTATCATGTTTTATATAGATATGGGAAATGAAATGTAAGTCTGATACAATTATGGTTGTATGCCATGCAAGACAATACCGTAAACACGACGACAGCCTGGAAAGCTGCTTAGCAAAATGATCTTAATATACAAGGCAGTGTGAAAATGTAAAAAGAATCTATAATGACAACAAAGATTAGCCATTTGCTCTCTAACCTTATTTACAGAAGCAATCAGAGGTATTCAGGTCGAGTTAATGACCCTGTCTCCAATTAATTCAATTGTCTACAAACAACACTGATGCAGTGGTTGTCTCAGAGTCTGCCACACAGTCTCTGAGGGAATACATAAGACTCCATTAAAAGTGACAATAATAATGCATTTATTACTGTAACACTATTGTATTATAAATAAATTCCTGATGTTAAATTATGCTCCACGCTTTAACAGAAATTCAATTACTGAAATAATAAAAAGATGGTGTATTTGCCAAGTGCATGGACTATAATTTGGCTGCTTAGTTACCAGCAGTTGGCTGTTTTGCAATTTCTTGTTCATAGAGTATTTCTTTTGAATAAATGCCAGACTTTTTCATACAAATTTCATGAACAAGTTGCAAAATGAAATTTTGAGCTTTTGAATCCAATTATGAAAGACATAACTAAATCTATTATTGAAAAAATATTCTTGAAAGCCCTTCTTGCTGTTGTTCAGCTCTGTGTAGTAATTGAGGTAAGCACAGGTGCTGTTCATTATGGGCCATTGTGCACCATCTGAATTCTGGGAACTGAGGAATTCAGACAGTTTCCACTCTGTTTGTGTGAATAACAAACAGGCGTGATTCGGAGGTTGTTTGTACAAGCTTGCACATCACTCTTCTGGGACTCCTAAGACACCTGCTTATCCTTTTGAAGCCAAAACAGTATCATTTATGTTCTGGCTATTCTTCCTATAATTTTTGCAGAAGCAACGCATTTCCCCACCCCTCTTCCCTCAGGCTGCTACCAATGGCGGAAGTAGGAACAAAAGAAAACAAAAGATAAAACAATTATCTAGTTGGGACAAGAAGCTTTAGAGAAGCTCCTTCGGCTCTGATGAGATTCAGGCAAGGAAAACCTTGTGAAAAAAGAACTGCTTCTTACACTTAGCATCATTCCCCCTCTCAACCAGTTTCCTGTGGTAGGCTACTAAGCATAAAATGTAATTAATTTTTTTCTCCTAACACCAATCTGTATCCTCTCCTTGGGGTTTGGCCATGTATTTATCTTGCTAATGCCTCTCCCATTGTCTTCAGATGTTTTACAGGGAATACATGAAGAGATGCATGCACCTTGCAAATGAAAAACTGCTGACAGTTCTTATAGGATCCCACAGGTGCCTGCAGCCATATGGCAGCATGTACGTGGGTCTGGGCTCTTTGAGGGATGACAAACTCTCACCTCTATATATTTCAAAACGTGCTGTCTCAACTATATATTTTTGGTGACAGTGATTATTTACTTTGCACTTTTATTTGCTGATATATTGCTAGTATGTATCAGCAGAGATGTTATCAAAACACCTGGGGATGGAGTGTGTGGAGAGCAGCCACCAGGCAGCCCAAAGGAAGGAAACATGGAGGGGAAGTTCCTGCAGTTTCAGTGTAAAAGGTACTTTTCCCCCTCCTCCCCACCCTTACACTGACTGCAGTGCAACTAAAACTGCCACAGTTCAAGTACTTCTGGGAATATATCGAGCTGTTAGGAGATGCTATCAGACTACACTTTCCACAAGTCAGCACACACAAGAATTCCTTGAGCATGTCAAAGACTCAGCTATAATTCAACATTTGCAATATGATTTCTCAAAACTCTCAGCAACCAAAGTTAGACGACTTATTCTCTGAATTAACCTCTGTCAAAAGCCATGTACAATTACAACAGGAAATCCTAGTGCCACATGAAAGTCAAGTTAAGAGCTGGGAAGAGGAAATAATCCCATACAACAAACCAAAAATTAAAGTAAGGCAACTACTTTCCTGAACTTTAGGGAAAACAAGCCTTCAAGAAAGAAGGCAGTGCTGAGGCTTACCCTACAATAGAAACAGGCTGGCAACACTGGAGAGAACCATACTCACATAGAATAAACCTACAGATTTCTAAAGGGGGTTGAGTTTGCAGTGAGAGACAAAGTGGCATCCTGTTCACAGAGTCTGACTTAGTGATGAATGGCAGAATCCTCCTCCAGCCAAGGAGCCAGAAGGAATGTGAGCAGAAGTGGATAATTCCTTCCAGATGTGTAGTCAATTAGCCACACATGGATAAAGAAAAAGGAAAAGAAGGAAAAAGAGAAAAAGGCATAAATGTAGAAAAGGATAAAAGGAAAAGGAGAACATGGAAGAGGAAGAGGAAAACAGCAAAGAAGGTGAAGGAAGCTGAGAGCAGTCATCAGTCCAGAACTACTTCAGGAACTTGAGGTGAAGGCAGGAGTATCACAGCAGATTACAGATGTAATTAAATTCAACAGCAAAACAACATATGCAAGGACAAGAAACAAAAGGAGTTTTGTTGGGGAAGGTAGAGACCAAAATTACACCAGCTTTCAAGCTCCAAGTCTAACATGGAGACAAGCTCGAAGAGCAACCACAAAGCTACAGAGTTTATATACAGGAACTGTTTCTCCCTGGGAGTGTGCCATGTTTTAATACACTGGTGTCAATTATTTGGGGTTTGGGCTGCAATTTATAAGCAAGCAGTAAACGAAATTCCTGGAAAATATATCAACTCTGCAGAGCATCAACTCTGAGAGAAATTGTTCAAATCTCTGGGACTAGGTACAGTCCTGATTTTTGCTGTATTTTGTTTGACTTGTATAAATACATACTTAGTGCAACCATCCCCACAGTCACTTGCACTTCTGCAATGCATTAAAAGAGACTCAGGAGAAAGATGTTTTCTGTGGATCTTGATCAGCTTAGTAACTCGCAGCTCACACTGGGGGAGCTGCTCATCATCTGAAGAACATATATTTAAGTGCAATAGGCAAGATAACTTCTCACAGCCATTTCTTTCTTCTCAGTAAAGCTGGCCAACATATGAGGGGAAACAGAATCTATCCTTAAAAAGAAGGGAAGTGTGACCACTGGCTTTGTGTGTGCATGGGATATCTTCACAGGCCTCCACACCACACCTCGAACCTGTGACAACATTGCTCCAGCGCTGGGCTGTGCAACACCCATGACGCCACGTGTGGGGAGCATTAAACACAAAAAGAGGTTATTTCCAAGGGTGGCTTCAAGGAATAGACCACAAGAGAACAGAAAATAGAAAATAAGAACTTAAAGAAGTGACGAAAGGAGCAACAAGGCGAAGTCTAAAACAGGATCATGGGAGGAGGGTGACGCTAACAGCAGTATAGGCAGATCATAATTACTTAAGTGTCAATTTGGCTGGGACGCCAGGATCAACACCCTTCACTCAAATTCTTATGAGAAAGCAATGAAATCTTAAATGGCCAGGACCTTTGCTTTATACCAAATCTGAAGCAGGAACTCTTACAGCACAGTAGCCTCTAACAGAACATAAGGTCATTGTTTCCAAGGGGGCATGGGAACAGCAGACACTTCATCAGCCTCTACCAACACCTGCAGAGCCCAAGGGACCCCAGGGGTCTTCCCCAGCCCTGTTGAACCCAGATCCACACAGCCTCAGGAAAAGGCTGGAGGAGAACAGCACAGGTGTGCATGGCTGGGGGCCAGCAGAGCATTTAGCTGTCATTATTCCTGCAGCAGATTCCCATGTACTGCAAAGTAGGCCTAATGAGGGAATGTTAATTTATATCCACTCACAAGAGCATAACAGGGCTCAGACACCGACCAATCGGGGGCCTACCAGGCTTTAAAACTTCGATATGCCATGGGATCAGAGAAAGTTATAGACATGATAACGTCTAATAAATCAAATAAAAATGGATAGCAGCCAAAGTAAGTTCCTGCATGTCAGATATTAAATATGACTAATGTTGTTTGACAGTGTTCCACAGAAGGTGCATTGGAGTCTCACTTCTTCCTTATCATTATCACAGAAAGAGAAAGGTAAAGCACTGCAGGAATATAAATAATTTGAAAAGCCTCATAGACAATATTCTACTGTGCGCCTCATTTGCACTTAAAAAAACCTGCCCTACAGACCTTATGTACTTTTAAGATTCATCTGAAAGATACATGAAGAAGTCTTCCAGTCAAAAATGTACATATTTAATGGAATTAGATCTCTAGGCAAGAAAATGTCAGAAGAAAAGGAGAAATATTAAAGTGAATGCAGGGTGCTCCTTTCTAGTGCTTTCCTGCTTTGATAAATATCTTCTGGGATGTCATTTACTAGAAAGTCATGATTTAACAAAAAGAAAAACTGCAGTATAAAATATACTCTCTTTATTGCTGAAGTAAGTTGCTATTTTCATATTTTCCCTCTGTATTCAGCTTTTGTCAGCCAGAGGCCTTGATATTTGCTTTTATATCATCCCCATTGAAAATGCAGTGATTATTGCGAAATATTCAATCGCAGAGCTCTTCTGATTACATGGCAAGGGGAGATCATAGGAATCTGTACTGCCACAGCCCTTTCTCTGCCTTCCAGTCTCATGCGAGGGCAATCAAACTTTACAAAAAAAAAAAAAGAAAAAGTAAAAGACCCTGATTGTAGTGTTCAGTAATCACCCCGGGCCCAATGGTCTTGAAAGAAATCCTCTTTATTCTGTCACATCAGCTCCAGCTGCCTGAGCTGAGCAGCAGCTGAGCATATGCAGAGCTCTTCACCCTGCACTGCTGGCAAAGCAAAACCACCTGAAAGCTCTGCCCTGAGTACCAGCCTGCACACACCCATGGCCTGATCTTGTCCCACACTCAGGGGTACTGCCATCTGTTATAACTTATTTGGAGGGTCTGGAGCTCCACTAGTGATGCAGAATGTTGTACCACAGATAGTCCCCCCAGCAGGACTTGAGAAGTACAATCCTAATTAGCTCTTCTACAGAAAACATAGCAGAGCTCTTAGAAATTCTCCCCCAGGATAACCTGACAAAAACAAATTCTCATTAAAATCAGCATTACTACGTGCAAGAAAACGTCAAACTCCCCTCCAAAGTAACACATTTCTATTGGGAAAATTCAAGTAAAATATTTTGAGTTAATTTCATCTGCAATGAAATATTTTGTTTCATTAAATTGACTTAAAATGTTTTATGTAATCAGCTAAGCTCAGAATGCAGTCCCTGCTGAGAGCTTGAAGTTGGCTGCATCCTGTCTGTGAGGGATGTCTTGTGCAGTGCAATGCAAAGCCAGCGGAACCTTTCGATCAATTTAATAAAAGTGTGTTGCTTTCAAGTCTGTCAAAATATTTGATTTTGTTGGAGATATTTATGAAAAAGCACTTAATACAGCTGAATTCATATGTTTCTGTTTCTTTTCTGTAAAAAGTTGTCAGTTTTTCAGACTATACTAGAATTTTCCTTATTCTTATGCATGACCACCAGTTATGTTTTTTTCACATACTTTCACAAAAAGACCAAGATGAATTTGCTAAGAGTTTCTAGGCTCTTCTCCACATATAGGTTTTGAACTGATGTAACTATTAAAATTATTTTTTCCTGCACACTGGTATGTCATGCAGAATGCATATATTACACATATGAGAACACACTTATTCATTCATATATGAAGTCCTCAACAAAATGCCTTATTCCAAATTCCTCTGCATTTCTCACAACAATTCACTAAATCCCAAGTAAACCTTTTAGTACTTCTTGTTTCTGTAAGGATTTTTAGGATGTCTCAATCTCGGCACACAGGCTGGAAAATTCTGAATTATCTGACCAATACTACAAAGATTTATGGGAAAAGAAGACAAGCATGGAAAATTAGGATTCCTATTTCAAGTCTTGTTTTTAGGCCACTGGACTTGACTGTACCAGAGAAATTTCTCCTACATCCTAAATACAGAATGCAAAATACAACCAGGGACATCCAGGATACCATTTGTATCTTATTAAATGCCTGCACATGTTCATGTCCAAATCTCCCATGCTTGTATCTGCCATACTGATACTTTGCCACAGATTCACTTCCCACAGCACAAGGGGCACTCACCCTACAAATGCCCACACTATCTCCTGGAGGGATGTTCCCTCCTTTCTGGCCATGCTGACCATTTGGGTAACAGATGTCAATCCTTGAAGCATCCCTGTCACCATCTGTATGAGCCTGCCTTGCACTGCACAGTATTGTTAGCTGCTCAGAGAAAAATGGTTTCAGGCTATTCACAACCCAGCCAGACACTTCTGTATCAGTTATACTCACTTCACATTTTAAAGACTTGTTTTAAATGCTAGGTGAAGAGTTGCCTTTTGCAAAATGAGAAGTGTGAAGGTCCCGCCGTAGCTGCCTGGGATGTGTTCCATCACATTTACTTGTTTCCACATAGAACTCAACTACAACTGCTTGTTGTGGAGGAACTGATCCAGCTCACATTAACTTGACTGATGGTTGGAGCTGATCCCAAACCATACCCCCAAAGAGCTGCTGTTCTGAAGTACAAAAAAAGCAATGCAAAATGACCCAGCTTCTACAACTTCCTGGGGAAGCACCATACTCTTGTTTCTTCTTTCAGTTCAGCTTTACTGGAAGTATTCACAGCCTTATGAGAAGATGCCCCCAAATCCTTTTGGTGGCTGCAAAGTGGCTGAACTTTACCTTAAACATGAGCAACATGTTACTGACATGGTCCCTTAGTCCCACTCCTCAATGCCAATACTGTATCTTAAAATCAATGTTAGTACTAATAGTTTATTTTGATTGGAAGTCATAACATTGAGCTAGAAAAACATTTTTTAAAAAGTAATAGGTATTTCCCTCACTAAATTTGAATTGTTTTGGATTACACCAGCTTGACTCCTGTGACTCCTGGCCCTACTTGGAAAGTCTAATGCTATGACAATCTTAGCTATGCAAGGCAAACTTTTATTTACATTAAGTAAGTAGGATTAAAACCCCCCAAATCCATCATTGGAGAATTAGCTTGCTTACCCCGAAGTCACAAACTGTCTTCTCTCTATGTCTTGTACCTCATGGCTTGAGCTCTTAGCCCCTCTTCTCATCAAGCCCTCTTTGTCAGCGTTCTCTATTTTTGCACTGCTGTGGAGCAAAATTCTCTGCTGGGGTAACTCCAAAGAAATGAATTGAGATACACCAGAAAAGGTTTTGATTCATGGGGCAAACCCTTCAGTGGTGTAAAATGATGCTGCTTTAACGAAGTAAATGGAGAGGCGCTGCTTTACACTGGTTGAGGGCTGTGCTTTAGGTGTGTAATGACAGACCAACTATCAGTGGCACCTGTGGACCTTTGTGTTCAGCCTGTGGACAACTTTCAGTCATCAGGAGAATTTTCTGCAGCTATTCAACACTGTGAACTTCTCTCACATGGTGGTTAGCCCAGCCAACCCAGCAGCTGCAGCACTGCACTGACCTTCTCCCTAATGTGGTCCAGTGCCCTGGCTACCTGCAAACCAGGGCCAAGGATTTTCTAGGGGCATCTAACAGTTCAGATTTCTCCTTCTCCATCCTGCAACAGGGGACACTGCAAGAAGTGGTAGTGATGATGCACATCAGCCTCCTGCTCATTAACATTCACTTGGGGAGAGATAATTTGCCTTTGTCTTTCTGAGCCATGTTGACAAATTTATTTCGGTAGCATCATAAGATGATAAAAATGGTTCAAATCATGTAAAGGAAAAGAAGCTGCCTTAGCATGATTTGAGTGTATACGATGAATAAGGTTACTAATTAATTGGTAAAGTGCTATTTGTAATTGTTCCTCTCTGATAAATGGATTAGAGCAGATATTTTAATGTCAATTTTTTCTCATTGCTTCAGAACAAAAATATGTGTAAAACTGAAACAAAAAACTGGTGATGCAGAAAGCAGGCTCTGGGAGATAAATGTAGGGTTACATAAGACAAAAAAAATGCCACACTCTCTTCCTGGAACAGAAATTGCCCAAAGAGTCCAATAACTTTCTCAATATGTGCAGTAAATGATGACATGAATGAAAAGCATTGTTCATAAATGTAGATAAATAATGACTAATCACTTCAAGCACTCATTTAGTGCTCTACAGCCCAGGCATTGAACTGCTGAGGAGTGAACAGCAGCATCTCAGGAAATCAAAAGCACAACTCTGTGTGTGTTAGCCTGGCCCTGGGGCAGTGGCTTGTCCCACTGCAGAGCTGCTGGAGGCCTGTTCTGCTTCATGCCTGGTGCCTGCAGAGTCCCAGCGTGGCACTGACTGGGATCTGCAGGGAGAAGAGACTCTGGCAATACCACACAGAAACCTGTTGTGCTGGCACCACCGGCCAGCCACACGGTCTCCCAGACCTGGTGAGCCAAGTGCCCTCGCTAAGGTGGCCATCTAGAAGGAAAAATGCAGCCAATGGTTGTACCCAATTGCAGAGATGGGAACTCTTTAGGACAAATATCACTTAAAATACTGCAGTCAGAACCTGTTCCTGCATAACTGAAAAATCCTCCACAATCTCCTGGATCTCGGAGAGGTGCAGGAGACCTGAGGCTGTGTGTCCTATTCCACAGGCAGCACTGTGGGGAGCATCCCTGGGCGTGAGGCACCCATGTGCACAGCCCCTTTGCTCACCCCAGCCCTGGGCTCTGGGCTCCCCTACAGTGCAGGAAAATGGAGAGGCTCCCAGTGCATGGCAACACATTATCCCTGCACCTGCAGTGCCCACAGCTCAGCACTGAGAGCTTTCCCAGCAACACAGCACACGGGTGTCACCAAAGGGTAAATGGCACCAGGCCTGTAATGGCCAGTGCACCTCCAGCTGAAAAGAATTCTGCAATATCAAATCTTATAATGGTATTAAAGGAGGCACCACTACTTTTCATTTGTACAAAGTAATCTGATTGAGTGCAACATAGCTGAAATTTCATTTCCTATATCTTTATTAAAGCAGTGCCACTCTTTAAAGAGAAAAGTTAGCAGAAGAATAAACAGAAACTCCTTTTATTGTCTAGGGTTTTTTTTTTAAGGAAGAAAAGAAGAAGGTAGACTGGCTCCATATTAGCTTGTAATCAACCATGAATGATGAAGACTTTTAAAAAAAATATTAAAGGACTTGCAACTGCAATGTAATTAAGTTTTCAACCTTTGGGGGAATTTGTTTAAGTCTGACCTGAACCATTCTAGTTAGCCAGGTCATTTGTTAGCTCTTACCAAAGGACAAACATTACACATTAATGCAAACGGTGTGTACAAGACACTTGTAGAATTGAATGGACATGACAGAATTAATTGATTTATTTATTTGCAGAGGTTTTTTGCTTTGTGACATATGACTTCCTCCAGAATGCTCTGCTTCTATTATCCTGCACTGGAACACAATCATCCTCAAGAAATATGTAGTTTTGTGATACAAACATGTTTGAAATAGGGTGGCATGCTCAGGTAGCATTTGCTCACAGAAACGTTCCTTTTAATGCTTTCATTAATGTCCTTATTGTGCATAAAGAGAAAGTATGAATACTTCACTGGAACAATATTATGAGAACATAGGAAAACAAGCCTTAAAAGAAGCTCAGATTATTACTGACAAATGCCACTGTCTGACATCACCTTGCTCAGTAGTAAATGAACAAAAGAAGTGCTAATTGCTTTGAAGTTAATGAAGACTATATTGCCTTTCAATAATTGGTGTTTGTTTAGCTACTATGATTACAGCCATCTCTTTCTAGCTGAGCAATGTAAGATGGCAGAAGTTCCACCTTTTACAAGTTTTAAATCCCTGCAGAATTGACAGAAAAAGCTGTAACCACAAATTGGTTTGCAATTTTCCTCTTTCTTCCCAGCAAGCTCTGTATGGTTATATTATGAACCTTGCTTCAAACAAACTGCTTCTGACTTTTATGATCCTTTTGTGATCTAAATGGCTATCTCATAAGATATTCCACTGCAGCTTCTTTTTCAATTGCTTTTACTGTGAAATGGCATTCTGGAGATTTCTGGGGACCATTTCACACTCTTATGGTATTGATTTGCTAAACCTGATGATAGGTTTATATTTAAGATGCAGTCTAGTATATGAACAAAGTGTAAAGCTTATGAAGAGGAGATTCAGGACTTTCAACAACCCCATTTTCTTGATGGGGTTTGCCTCTTTAAAGAAGGCTAGTGTTTTACCCCGAATGTCTGAAGGCAGGTTGCTATACGGACTATGTTTCTAATTGTCTTGGAATGTTTCCATTCCACTGAATTATGGTCACAGAAAAAATAAGAAGACGATGACTACTAGTAACTTGTAAATCTTCCCAACATGAGGTCAGAGCAAATACACACAAGCACATGAGAACCTAAATGGAAAAATGTATGTGAGATTGTTCCCAGAGTTCCCACTTGTGAGGATGGCAGAGTATAGATTTTCTCCTGGGTACACTAAAAAGCTGACAAAAAAACTAACTTCTTTGGGCTTTGGTGTTGAGATATGCACGTTTCCTTAAAAGACTGATCATCATAAAATGGTTACAGGCCAAGAAAAAACAGTCTTTCATGGAGTTATAGCATAAAAAGGAGTCAGAAAAGCCTTTATGCACAGGATGACAATTTTTTATTGGGCCAAACCATAAGCCCATGGCTCTATGTTTACTGTGGCAAATGTTATGAATTTAAGAGATGGACCCAGGTAACTCAGTCAAAGCAAAATAAAATGATCAGGTATGCACAAATGTGATGAGGAACACCCAATGAGCAGGGGAGTATCCTGACAAGAGTTCCAGGACATTTCATTTAGAAGATGGAGGACAATAAATGCTATAAAGATGAACATCAGTGCACATATACGCAAAACACTGTCTGTTCCAGTGTTCCCCACATTCTAGTGAACTCCTTCCTGTAGGACAGTGCAGAAGTATGAGAGTGAGGGTCTGAGACAGCTTTTGAAGCAGAGGCAGTATTTAGCTCTCTATACACCTGTATGTGGCAAATTAGGGAAAGGAACTGAGAAATTCACAGCAGTGGAGTGTACAGGACAGAGAGAACAGGGAATCCTTTACCTGGTAGCCAAGACACCTAGAGCAGTGATTAAAGATTGTTTGACTGTAGCAGAATTGTACGTTTAAAAAAAGAATTAAATGGTTCCTTTTAAAAGAGAAGCTGGAGAACATACACTAGAGTATATGTCTGGAACAATTCACTACCTATATTATTAGTTGCATGGCTTTATTATTGAAATGTGTGACTGAATTTTGTAGTATATGCCTAAGTGATGATATGATTGTATATGACTGCAGAGTAAAGTCTAGATGATATTAAACAAATGAAGAAATTCTCTAGCAGTATATGGAATAAGTGAAGATAACATTAGTTAGAGCTGACCAGGGTTAGCTTTTGCTTACACAACAACAATATTGCATGCTTATTTCTAAGTCTGACTTTTCTCTCTCTGCTTTCAGCCACCACTATTTTTTTTTTGCTTTGTTTTTGCATCTCTGTCCCTCAGCAGTGTAGGATCTGCACTAATCTCTTAAATGTCACGTAGACTAGAAATCTGGGATTTTTCTCAATACAATTTTCATGACAAAATAGGTATATATAAAACTAAAGAATTGCCAAGTGCTGCACAAACAGAGACAGTGGGCACTATTTCATGAAATTCATATGTGGTAGGTTAGAAAATAGTCAGAGCTGCAGAGCCTTTAATTGCTGGTGGGGGACTTTGAAATGTATTGCAGGGAGTTGTTTGTGCATTTCTGTGGCTTGCTAAATGAAAGTTTCACATATGTGCAAAAAAGCTGAACAATTCATACCCTCCAGGATCTTCAGACTTCCATAAGAAGTCCTGTAAGATTTGCAGCCATTTCAAGAGTTTAAAGAGCTGATCCATTCTGGTAAACTGTCCATTATAGACCACATAAATCACCCAAATCCTCATCAGTATTATATCTTTTTTTTTATTATAGATCTGGCAAGAAACATCTGTCAAGACTACAGCTTAGCTACTGCACAGTAACAATACAATAGACACATTTTAGAACACTATGAACAGTTCTGGATGCTTGTTAAATTAGCAAGTAACATCCATGTGAGAAGGTGTACAAGTATTTTGGAGGATGGGTCAGAATACAAAAAGATCCTGATGAAGTAGAGATAAGATCTGATGAAACATGATAACAGTCATTGTGGACAAGTGCAAGGTACTGCAGTTTATCACAAAGTTCAACAGCAAAAATACAAGATAGAGAATGAGCAGTGAGGTAGTTTTCTAGAGAAAGATCAGATGGTTATAATGGATTACATGCTGCACATCAGTCAGTAGTATCAGGTGATCACAGAAAAGGCAACCATTCACTTGGGACGAATAAACAGAGGTGTAGCTTCCAAAATCTGTGGCATAATCAATCCACCCAATAGCCCAGCTATGGCTTAAGCTAAAGTACCTGTTTAACCAAGGTGGCTGTTGGCACACTGGGAAATAAACCTAAGTTTTGTATCCCTGCTTGTAAAACAGAACCAAGTTTTGTTTCTGAGGTGGTATATAAAATCTGGCTCTGTGCAAAGATGGGAACTACTGTCTAGAGCAAGAAGATGCTTCCAGGTCTGTTCTATGGTATCCTCACAGATGCTGAGGAAGATTTCTGCTGAACTGTAATTAGAATTTTTTTTGTTTTTGTTAGCAGCTAATATTTCATTCTTCATGTTTCTCTCATTGGTAGGTAATGGCAAGACAGTGTTAAAAAAAAAAAAAAAAGAAAAAAAGCCTTAGAAACACACCTATATGCCTTAATGTCCCATAGGTCTGGCATACCTTTATCTAATATCCATATCTACCTGTCTGTCTGACAGTCCATCTGCCTGTCTATCTGGCTTCATGAAGACCTATATAAACCAGACCTATACAAGTGCATACACCAGAGGCAGCAGGATACAGTGTTTCTGTCACAAATCTAGAACTTTCACCTTACTTTCACATTTCAGATCTTTTTTCACCAGATGAGAATTTGTGGTGCTCTGAGATAATTTTTTTTAAATTTATTTCCCCCCGAACAGTTTTCACTGATTTTTCATACAAAGCACCTTGGGCTGTGTGTAGTCAAAGATGTCTTTGTACACAGCACTGCAGAAGGCACATTTCAGAACAGACATTAGGTACTATATCCTCTGGGTCAGCTGAGAATAAACTCAAAGTAAAGCTGGCAAGAATTATTCTGTGATTTCCTATGTGAAATATTTCAATATGGTCTTTAAAGACTCAACCAAACACTCCCAAAGCAAATTAAGCAGATGACATTATCCTTCCCTCTTGACTTCATGCCCTTAAACACTGAATGGAGACATTGCCAGGGTCAGATTCCCAGCTCCAGTGAAGATACAGTGACTGAAAATCAGTGCTTGTCAGCACAATAAGAATAATCAATGCTCTGTCAAGGAGGGACTCAACATTCTGGTTTTGAGAACACCACTTTACAAAGAAGCACACTGTCTGTAACAGTAGGAAGGCAGTTTGGACTACCAACCTGCAAAATTTGTTCAACCAAATTAATATGTGAGAGTCTCTCTCCTCCTAATGCCTGTGTCTGGATATGCTGGCTATCATTATTTTAGGAAATCACACTCCAATTATGCTTCTCAAAATAACCAAAGACCGACAGAGCACAAAAGCTTTACCTTTAAGATTAAAAAACTTTATGCAAATACACCAAGAGGAGACTGAACAATCCAAAATACACAATGTTAATTTTCTATGGCTATTCCAGATAAACATTAGCAATACACGGGCTACTTTTCAATGTTGGTATCAATATCAAAAGACTGGAAAACCTTAAAACACTGAAAGACCATCTGTGCATGCTAGCAACTGCCAAATTTGCAACTGTGGTTTCTTCCCTGCTAATTCCATATTTTCCTGATAGATTAATGGGCACCATTTATCCAGAATAAATAAATGTGGAAGGCCCGCCTTCCCCCTTCACTGTACCTCATCATATTACTGATTTCCACCAGACCACTGAGCACACTAATGCAAGTAAGCCTCTGTCTGGATTCAGAAATTATCACATTTGGTAGAGGAGGAATGCTTGGCATTGCCAGTTTCTTTACGCTGAAGTTAAAAAGAAATATATTCAGAAAACTCCAGACTACACCCAACACAGATAAAGTGCAGTTGAAAGATTTTTCTTTCCTTTCCCTGACTTAAATGTAACCTATGTGCAGAAAAGCATAGATATTTTACACATACTACTCCTCTTTCACCATGTGCATTTATCTTATTTCTTTTGAGAGGCAAGTCAGACACATATATTTAGACTTCTAGCTTGCTAATTTATGCCAGCTAGTGTAAAATTATAGGGTAGAGGATAAAGTTGCAGAATCAAACCTTTATATGTGCTTTGAAGGAAAATTTTCTACTATACACAGTCAGACTTCCCCAATCCACAATTTGCTAATCTTTCCACTTAGCAATTTGCATTCCTGCATGCACACACATGCATTCACAAACACACATCCTTCACACAAGAGAATGATATTTCAATGAGCTCTCACATTATTCAGACTACACTGATTCCTATAAAATGTATTACTGTAGCTGTGCCACCTTATATCTAACAGTGTGTTTAATCTACAAAAAGTCTAACTACATATATCTAACACATTATCTGTCACTTGGATGATTTCATTCTGTGTTCATGGGGTGATAATTGCAAATTTGGAATGCAAATAGTATATAACCTTGTTAAACACATTTCTTTAAGAGGAAGAGATATGCCTTTGCTGTATGTCTGCTGTCCCTATTCACTGTAGCTCCAGGTTTTGCTAAGAGGTATAAGCTGATAAAGTCTGTTGGTGCATTTGCTGACATATCTTATTCTGAATGACATTATCATGGCATATTATAGCTAAAAAAAAGTAAATTGCTAAGGACTGGGCATCCCATTGGCAAGACATGAGCTTGCCACATGCCAAGAGAAGCATGCACTCAATGGATTTGTAGGAGCAAGGCAGAGGATTGCTGCTGTGCAAGGGATGTCTGTTGAAGTTCTTTGCTACTTTAATAATAGTCTCTGTCATCTCTCCTTCCTTGTAAATACGTATTAGGTTAATAACAAAGCTTGGAAATTCCTCCAAGTGAAGCACAAGTGAGGAGCCACAGAAGCTCCCTAATCCTAAGATACAGAAAGGAAGGTAGAGCAGTGTAGGTTCACCTTCAGCCCGAAAAGCTAGCAGATGTAACATTTTGGTTTTATTTTCTACTAAGCTTTCTACTAAGCTTCTATATTCCACTACTTACTACACCACTGTTTCTAGTATGCTAAATTAGCAATACAATGGTTAAATTAACCTAAAAGGAATTACTAAAAAAATCAAGGGAAAAATGTAATCTCCTTCTCTCCAAGATGCTTTTCTCCGTCTTATTTATTTTTCCAAATACAGACACAAAAAGAGGCTGTCTTATTCTTTCTGGACAGCTTTTGAAAGCCTGGACTTCACTGGAAACCCTTTTAGTTTTTTTACCTATTGCTTGAAACACTCTGTGCTAGATTTACTTACTACTTGCTTTATTTTTGCATATATAACATGATCTTTTTTTGATGCAATGTCTGTATATTTACATCAGGATGATGAGCAAAGTCAATTATATATATCCATAAATTTATGAGAATATGAAAAAGAAACTTTAATTATTACTTAAGTAATAAACCCTCATATTAGTTAAGTGAAAACTTAATGGGGCTTAGTGGGACTTTAGAAGATGATGAAGTATTTTTTGAAACAGCGTTATTTTCTGTAGACCATTTACGGCTTTTACAACCCTGACTGGGTCTAAAGTGACAAGCACCAAGCTGTAACATTTAAGAAGTTGAAGAAATAATATATTCACAGCTTTAGAAACACTGACTGCTCCTGCTTGTTCATGCAGACAGTGGCAATGTCATCATTTTGAAGGGAACTGGTTATTCAGTTAAACAAATATATCAAGAACTAGGAGAAGAAGAAAAAATTCAATGACTCAGAAGGCAGTTTAAAAAAAAAATTAAATTCTGTCAAAAAAAATTGGAAGTCCTCAGTTATAGCTTATCCAAGATTTTATGGAGGGAAGAAAGCTGGACTCCTTTGAGCCAATACTGTTTACAGTTGCTGCAATGAAAATTCTAATTTTGTGCTCTAATGAACACAAAACGATCCATAGTCAACCTTGGCAAAACTTATAATGACTGTGTAATTGAAGTGACTTTGTCACATCAAAAAAATATTTCACAAAATTGTAGGAAACTGCCAAGAAATAAAACCATGGGATGGGCAGTCTTGGGCATGTAACACAGGCAGCCATGTCATCCTTGCTGCTTGGTACATGTTGAGATTATAAAGCTCTGAGATATTCGTCTGCAGCTGCTCTTCTTACAGCATATTAAGGCTAATTGTGAATTACAGCAAGTGTTTCATGGTGAATGTGTGACCCAGAATTTTCTTTTTGAAGACACTGCTTGTGCTGTTAAGCTCCCTGGCCCAATCCATATGCTTGGGATGTGCTATATGGAAAGCTGCCCGGTGAATCTCAATGCACAGGTTGTGTGACGCTGGTGGACCTTGAAAGAGTTCCTCCATTTTGTAAATTTACAGATAAAGGGCAACAAAGAGAGAACAGGATCAGCCCATTAAGGGGGACACAGCTTCAAGCTCTGGAATGGGCAGAACATTCCCCAAAACACAAGATTTCTCCAGAAATATCCCTGACAGAAATGACAAACACTTGTCTTGCAGGTTTATGCTCATCATGACACATGTTCTGGGCATTTTACTCTCTGAGTTTCTCCCCTCCCTTTCCTATATCCTGACCTCCAGCAGGGTTCATGCCATCATACTCCAGTGAGGATGAAGCTTTTGGCTCCCTTCATCTGCCTGCAAGGACAGCTCTCAATTGCTCTGGATGGGACAGAGCTGATGGAGAGAAGGTAAGGATGGGAAAGCAGCAGTTATGTGTTCGTGAAGCATGTTTGTATTTGAAAGATGCCATGCTGAAATACAGAGGGATCAATTCATATTGGAAGTCCAAATTCTTCTCTAATATA
Organism: Climacteris rufus; assembly: GCA_013398175.1. NCBI lineage: Eukaryota > Metazoa > Chordata > Aves > Passeriformes > Climacteridae > Climacteris > Climacteris rufus. The sequence goes on along the minus strand of VZRZ01004936.1, from coordinate 1,794,397 downwards.
ACTTGACTTATACAGAACTTGGCCTTAAATATCATAGTTTCAGCTTCAAATATGACTGAACAAGTATTTTCTACATACTTACAAGAGCAATTACTACAGCAAACACCTGGGTAAGTCCTGTAAAGAATGCTAAAACCATTCCCAAATACTAATTCCCAAATACTAAAGCTTTGTTTCTGAGTTTTCCTGAATGATCTGGGGATTGGGCACCTAAGCATCTTTAGGAGAAATAAATAAAAAATCCCTCCCAATTTTCACTGTGGTAGGAATTTTTCCAGAGATCAGTATTTCAGAAGACTTTTTACAGCCCTCATTCACTTGAAGGACAAATATGATTCGACATGGAGTTACATTACGAAGAAACTGTTACATGTGATGACACTGGTTATTGAAAATTGAAATGAAGTGAGAGGAAGCTAACACCAACTCCTATGAAATTTTGCTGTCTTTGAATGACACAGGGAACTCAATATATCTAATCATCAAAGTGAAGCCCATTGGGAACCAAACTACAGTGGTATTGCAGGAGGTTGCTACTTGATTGCTAGACCCAAAAGTGCTAAGCCATATGCCACTTATTTCTGTGTCTAAATAGCTTACTGTGATTGATACTGAGAGTGGCTCTCCTCTTCACAGTGAAACAATCATGAAAACAACAGGAATTAGGGAACAGTGGATACAGATTATTTTTTACAATCCTAATTTTTAACCCTGTAACTTGCCTGAGTTTAATGTAATTCATTCTTTAATAAATTCTAGCCCATGCTCTTTTCTTTCCTGGCAGAACACTACCTTTTGCACAGACTTCAATGTGCATCTAGTATCTTTTTCTCTTGTTGGTGTGTGGCCAGATGAGCCTGATTATAAAGGTTCAGTGCTGGTCTTGAGCGTAAAAAAAAATATCCTTCTTTCTTTAGAAAGATTTTTTTCCACTGTCCTTGTGCCAATCTCCTTGATTTTTCTTCCTCACTAGTCTGTCTCTCTGAATCAGCCTTTTCCCAGTGCTCCTCCAGCATCCCCAGGCTCAAAGTCGCTCCAAGGTCAGTGCAGGGCCCTGGTGGGCAGCGCTCCACGTGTCCCCGCTCCCGGCTGGAGGCACAGTGTGCTCTGTTTACAATATGTTCAGTTTCCACTTGACGAGGCCTGGAGGCCACTCCACAGATCTGAGCTGAGGTCCCACGGCCAGGGAGCGCGGCACTGTCACGACACGGCCTTTCCACAGGCACAGAGCCTGCGAGCTGGCGGGGTCTGGTGGAGGGGCTGATGCTGGAACATCACATTTACATGGGAGAGCTGTGCAGCTCAACAGCCTCGACGCAGAACACAAAACAAAAATCAGCTCCGACATCACAAGCACCCCCGCTCCAACTATGCTAATCTCTTCTTTCATCCATGATCTTTGCTCGTCACATAGTGTTATGGCAAAGTGTTCTACACTTAAAGGAATATCTGCAGCTTCCCTGCCACTATTAATAAAAATATTTAATGCTCTTGTTAGAAGGCGCAATTTGATTACTGAACTGTTATCCAACAAATCCTGAAAACAATTCAAAGTAAATTTCCCTAATATGTCTATTTTTCTATCCTGCCAGAAGGGTTGCTAATGAATTTGCTGCTTGAATGCACAGACAGATTGGGAACTATAACTGTGCTGGCCTGGGCAACATGGCACTGGCACCAAAAACCCATTTGTACCCATGCAAAGTTCTCTCTAGAGTATGTCTTTCATCCAGAGGTGATTTTCCAATAAAATCAGCCTCGATTATTGCAAGCGCAGGAGCAATCCCTGAGGGAGTATATCAGGCAATTCAATACTAGGAAATGTTGTACTAGGCAAAATTAACCTTGTAGCAGTGTTATTTCCTGAAACATTATCTAGCTTTGCCTTTCTTTCGTATTCATTGATCATAAATGACTGGAATTTTTTTCTACTTCTCTCCTTTAGCACAAGATCATTACTTTTTGTAGCTGTATTTAAAAAAAATAAATGCCTGAAAGACACCTGTTTTTCTTTTATCTCAGTGGCTGCCAAAGTAAAGGACCATTTGCTGTATGGCAGCATGTTTTTTGGGGCATACAAAAGGTGGTAACAAGGAGGATCATCTTTATTGGGTCCTATTTTCTTGATCATGCAAGACAGAGGAACACTACTAGATAAATTACCATGAGTCCAGAAAGGGCAAGGGAACTTCATTCTCCCTTCTCACACCTAGGAGGAGGAGGAGAAATGCCAATAAAACCAGTGGAGTTTTGCAGTCCATAAGAGGGCAGACACAGGCCCACAGATTTCAAAGATGCAGCTGACAGCTTCAGTGAAAACCCACTGCATTGTAGCTTTAGCCACTGCCTCCTACCCAGCTCTCCAAGGCAGGGATCTTCATCTGGAGACTGTATAGAACATGCTAGAATCTAACTAAACCATATAATCATAGACATACTCTAACACTACTTACAGTTTTGCTCTGGTTATTTATCTTCCAGCAGCACAAAAATGGTATAACAGTGAGATTCAAAGGTATAAGGTATGAGATATGAAAACTGATTCCTATGCTGGATTCAGCCAGCTGTACTCAAAACAGCTGCACAGGTTCTCCCATTTATATCAGGATCGGGACTTTCCTTCAGTTTTCCTAGCATTTGTTCATTGGTTGCAATACTGGAAGCACATTTTTAAAGCACTAATATAAAAAAGATCACTGGCACTTAGAAAATAGTTGTTATTTGATGAAATGCCCAAAGCAAACACTTGGAATAGCGGTTTGAATAAATGCTAAGTAACTGAAAATTAAAAATAATAACCAAGAGGACAAATATAAAATCTAAAATGATCAAAACCACAGGATGAGTAAGTAGGGACAAACAGGTTCTCCTTTGATCAACAGCAGATACATGTTAAAACTGGAAAAAAAAATATTGACCTTAACTAATTTCTTGTTCCATCAAAAGAGTCAGGCAAAATAAAGTTTTGTTTGGCTCAAACTTTCATTTTTTCATAACTTTTAAAACTGAACCCAAATTTAATCTTGACAAGCTGCATCACAATGAAGGTGTAAAAATATTTTGAAAAATAACAAAAGTGACCCAGTTAAGATGAAAATACTTTTTTTTCCCCAAAGCTGCAAGACTCCTGACAAACTTTATACAAATGCATGAGTAGCCTCGATAGACTGGCATATACAAGCGTCTGTAAACAAAAAGATACAAAAGATAAGGATTCCCCTGGTGTCTGAAGTCCTGTGATGGCCACTGAGCACCCTGGCAGCTGAGGGGCATCTCATGGCTGGGTACAGCCAGCAGTGCTTGATATTGATGGTGTGCATTCAGATTTGTAAGAGATGAGATGGATGAGCTCTCAGGGTCTGTTCATCTCATCGTCTTGTGAGCAAACACTGTATACGACGCAGGCTGTGTGGTAATTTAACCATCCACTATAAATTACACAATCAAGTCGGAAGCATTTCACTATAAAAGTGCATTGCGCCCATTTGAAAAACATGTGCTCTCTCCAGGTACCTGTTGTGGTGGTAGCTGAAAACCTTAATAAAGCACAAACTGTTTTATATTTCAGGACTTAGCCAATGTGACTCATTTGTACAGTTTTAAGTCCAAACAAACTGCTAGTCAACTAAATTATAACTTATTACCACAGGCTACAGACTTTTAATACATTCTGTGGTTGGAACAGGACTGATTTACTGCTTTGGGCCCTGCCAGTAGTTATCATGCATCATTTCCCTAGAAATAAAAATAGCCCTACTGTGGTTATCCTTTGGACTGATAAAAATTTATCTAACAAGATGTGTCAGAGGAACAAATTCAGAAAATAAAGGTAAAATATTAAATAGACTTATTATTTTATGTATAAAGTACTACATCTTCTAGCTGCTGTGATGACTTTGGAATAAAGCAAAAGGTACTGCAGAAAGGAAAAAAGATCTAAAGGAGCAATTGAGCTTTGATAAAACCACATGGGGATAGCTGAATTGTCAGAGCTTTGCAAGAGTCAAAATTTACATAAAAATCAGTATTTAGGGATTAATGCAATATCATCAAAAAAGATTTAATATGTGCGTTTCTTTGCAAACAGTTTAAAAGTGGGAGTTCTATAATCCATTTCCAACACTAACCTTTAACTTGTGAGAGTAAAGTAATCCTTTGCAACATTTCTAGAGTTCACATTCTGCTGAGGAAACACAGCCCCCTAAATAAGGCTCACTGGGGATCAGCAGCAGCCTGTGCCTGTTGGTTCCAGAACGACTCTGCAGGTGCCGACCCTGCTGTGAGCACGGTGGGTCTGCACAGACTCCACCACAGGGCCCAGTTTGCAAAGTCAGGGGCACCTGGGGGCTTTGTGAAATTTTGGAGGGACTGTATTGCTGCTGCAATAAGCCAATGCCATTGACCAAACTCTGCACCTGTGCAGATGCTTAAGTTGACAGACTAGAAGGATCAGGGGCTAAAGAACATTGTCTATAATTGCCTGTAAGTGGGCTTTCTCCTGGATTTCTGCTGGGGATTTGAGTGCTTTTGCATGCTAGACTTAAAGTATTAAAACATAAATATGAATGGATTTCTTTAAGAAATGAATATGGGCAGGCAGTTTAGGCACTATGTTATAATGGATTTTTAGAACTAATTGAATTGGTGCTGTCTGATTTAGTAGTTCACCAGAAATAGTCTGAGGAGAAACATCAGGAAGAAGGTTTAGAATTGGAGACAGACAGGTGGCATGTGGAGATTAGCTGGGAGTTTTACTGAGAATGCATTATAGCAGCTCAGGGCTTTTTGTTTCTTTAAAAGTGGTTTAAGTCCTTTAGCAAATGTCCTCTAGGTATGCACACACAAATATCCATAGGTATCTATGGTCCACAGGAACCTATGTGTACATATCTGTAGAGATATAGAGATATATATATATATACACATACATACATAGAATCATGGAATAGTTTGAGTTGGAAAGGACCTTTTTTAAGGTCATCTGGTCCAATGCCCCTGCACTGAGCAGGGACATCTTCAACTAGACCAGGTTGCTCAGAGCCCTGTCCAACCTGACCTTGGACATTTCCAGGGATGGGGCATCCACCACGTCTCTGGGCAACATGTGCCAGTGTTTCACCATCATTGTAAAAAACCTTTTCATTATACTGAATTTAGGTTGACCCTCTTTCACATACATATATATATATATGGCCATCCTCCCACACAATTATCCATGAGTGGGAGCCTTTTTCAACTTCACCATGACACAGTTTTTTCATCCCTTTTAAAAGACAGAACAGAAGACACCCTGCAGTGGAGGAGCTGAGCACGTGTACCAAGTGCATGCTGCCTTCTTTGTACTTGTACTGGGTACAAGTGCCTGATCTGGCTGGTCAAAAACAAATCAACTTTCAGACCTAACCCACTGGCCTGCATTTTTGCCAGTGGGAGCAGAAGATCTGTTTATGGTTACTGCTATTACAGCATACATTAACTGACCCTCAGAGCCTGACCTGCTCTCCCTCCTGCTTAGCGAGTCAATAAGAAAATCCTTTGGCTCTGCATGACTTGCTTAGACCTCAGACCTTCCGTGAAGAATAAGGTCTGTCCAGGGAGGCAAAAACAAGGTGCCACTCCAGCTGGTAAAACAAAGATATTTTTAAAGTGCAGTCAGTAGAAACAGGCACTCCTATTGCACGTATAATCAAGGATGAAAAGGCCACGAAAAATACCACTGCGCTTTGCAAATGAGAGGTCAATTGAAATGTCAAGATATCAAATGTTAATGGATTGCATTTCCAATGATGGTTGGGACAGAAAACCATACCAAGTCAAGTCAGATGCCCTTCAGAGGAGAAGATGAATTTTATGGCAGGAAAAGACAATAAACACCAGAAATCTCGCTGGTTAACAAACTTGTGGCTGATGGAAAACAAATATATTTTGAAAATATAAAAAGCAGCGGGATTTTAACACAAGCTATAATCCCAAAACATGTTTCTGGAAGTCATTAAAACTACAGCAAATTTAAGCATATGCAGGTGTTTGGGGAAATGCCATTACTTTCTATTGAAGATTTTAAAAGGGTCTATAAAAGAAGGGAGTATAAAGGACACTCAAGGAAGGCAATGTTTTCTTCCCTGAAGCAAGACGTTGCTTCCAGTATTCTCACAGTTCTACAGAATTCCAGGGCCTACATGACTACACTCTTAATAGCATTCATTTTCCATGTAAAAATTCCAATTTCTTTCTTACAAAACCCATGAATTTCATCGTGTTGTATGACAGCAGGTTTTAGCCAAATCATTCTTTCACCTGCCCACATTTTCCCAAGGAATCCATCTGGCCATTCTCATAAGGGACTGCCATCTGAGACATTTGTTTAGAGTGACATTATATCCAGTCCTTAGCCAGAAGGGCATTGCCATGCAAAGAACTCATGTCTCTGTATAGAAAACCTGAAAAGAACCTGTGTGCCTTCCTAACCACTGTCTTTGCCCAACCAGCAGCCATGCAGCCTTCCTTTCCAACTGCAGAGAGACTTGCCTTGTGTCGATATTAGCTCACTGGTGGACTAATCCACATTATTAGTGGATTTTGAGTAGGAAGATGCCTTGGTCTATACAACAAGGGATATAATATAAGGAATGAAGTAAGTGACGAATCATTTGCTTCTTGTGCAACAATAACTACTTGGGTGATTCCAGTGACTATATAAGGAAAAGGGTTTAAAATAAAACACATTTTTCACACACTGCGGTGCTCTATGCCACACAGTGTTGTGGGGACAGGAGGTAAATACAGATTTCAGAAAAAACTTTGCATGGAGAGTAAGTTGACTGACACCTCCTAAACAGAGGATGTGTGGTTCTGGAAGTGTAAAAGGCTGTGTGCAGGAAGGTGGGACGACATTCCCCACAAAGGACGCCTCCATAATTGATGTTCTTCACCCTCCCCACCTTCTGCTGCTAGCAGAGATAAAGCACTGGGTTGGTTGACCTTCAGTCCATGTTAATGCAGAGGCTGCCAAGCCAAGTGCATCTGCACTGGAGAGTGAGGACTAACCCTGACTGTGCCTGGATATGAGGGGATCCCGCAGCTCAACCACCAATATAGAACAAGTGATGTGATCCAAGTCCACATGAACATGATTCCTCTACGCTTTACACTGATGTGGGCTCTCATCATCTACACAAGTCTGGAAAAAAATCTGGGAAGAGTCATCATCAACTGGGTTTCAGAATAAAGCTACTACGGGTTTTTAATGATATCACTGTTTTCCCCCTCTTGCATCAAATCACAGAGTATAAAAAGGATTAGTTCCTCTGGATGTGTTCTAATTCAAAACCATTTCTCATGTAACAGTTCATTAGAAATCATAAACCCCTCCACAGAGTGAAATTGTTTAAGTCATGTTACCTCTTTCAGACTCAGGAATAGGAACAGCATAAGGACCAGGAAGTGAATAAGCATGTAGGATTTTTACATCCAGGAAATCTCTTTTCTACCACAGACTCTCTGTGTAAACATGGATAAAACCAATGGGAGAAAGCAAGGGCTCCTTACATGACAAGGGCAGGATAGCATAAGTTAAATGTAATGGATTCTGCAGTTATGGGGGCCACCTTGGTGTCACACACAGAAAAGGATCTGACACTTTTGAAGATTTCTTAGCTATTTTCTGTGTGCTTATTTATTGTAATATTATGTCAGATGATGCTAGCAATACATAAAGATGAGTTCCATGGATGCTTTGTGCCTTGCAGTGCTACAAGCAACATGGAGTTGAGACCAAGTCTTCTGAAGGAGCCCTGTGCCACTGCACCCACTTGAGCCATCAGGAATTTCACACAAGTTAGTCTGAGCACCAACAGCCACTTGGATATTAAGAAAGCAGCTGCTTGGCTGCTTTACTGAACTGTAAAAAGAAAACTTCCTTGTTTTTTCCCCTTTGTAAGTGTTTAACGCTGGAGGGATTCAAGAGAACATAAAAGAACAGTAAACTTCCTACCAAACACTACACCAGCAACATTAATGAACTGAGCAATGAAAAGTAAATAGACCATTTCTACAGAAATCTCCATCATGCTCCTAAACTAAAATGTTAAATGGTAGCACTATTAGGCTCTGTCCAAGGACTTTATATAAACTACAGTCTTTAAAAGGGAGTAATTTCTCCTTCTAGTTTTGGGACACCAGAAATATGTCAGCATAACATAAAAACAAGGAATTTTTTTATGCTAATGACAACTGCGAATATTTTATATATATATTTATATATGTTAAAAAATATATATATTGTAGCAGATGTCAAATGCAGTTAGATTCAACTCTACTTATTAGTGCATGGCTTTTAGCCAAAAGCTATTCACATTTGCAGAAGTGTACTATCACATATGTCTTAATAACAAAAATGTGTTTTTAAAAATGTATGTGATAAGTCACATATGGTAGAAGGAATCTGTACAGCTTTCAGCCCTTATGACAATGAAAGCTACTAACTTTATTTTGCATAGCTGAAGAACATTAAAATTCAAGTGAAATTCTCCTTGACATTTGAGAGCTACAAGAGCAGTGACTAAAAGCTGGCCAAGCCTGAGCTGTACTAAGTGTGGCTGTGGCACTTCTATAAATGCAATCCACGGTTACTCTGCTATCTTAAAGACACTATTCTTTCTTTTGCCCAGAGACCTAACACTTGAAAACACAATCATAATTGTATACAGGTACCTTAAATAGTTACATGTCACTGAACAAAACTAGGCAGATTTTTCAGCTGTTTTGTTATGCAGAGTGTAATTAATATGTATAATGGATCCCCTAGGGTACTAATTGAAGCTGCCACCAGGAACATAGTCAAAGAGAAGTTAAACAACCAGTTGGGGGAAACATGACAGGGTGAAATGCACACATGTAGGTGGAAAGAGTGAGACTGTCCATCTGGCCTTCTTCCATTTCAAAAAGTTACACTTATTCAAGTACTGTAAAAAATTATTTAACCTAAATCACCCTTATCCCCAACTCTCAAATATTTCTGGTGGATTAATTTGGCATCAGTGTCACATACATGCTGTTTAGTAACTGCAACACTCAATGTCTCTGTTCTAAGTGGGAAAACACAATTCAGTTGAGTCATTCTTGAGAATTTGACTCAAAATATATAAAAGACTGGATGAATGATAAATGATTATTTTGGAGCTGTTCCCCAGGAATTTCATCACCTTGCAACTCCTGGATGCTGTATAATGTGAGGTGAAAACACAGCTCATTTCACTCTCTATTAAACAACCACCAGCTAACAATGACTTTAATTCAGCTTGCACTGAATTTGAACTAGCCCTATAGGCAAGAAAGGTCCCTTGTCTTATTACAAGTTTCACATGCTATCAGGTCCCTGCTGGATCCTATTTCTAATTTTTATCAGACTGAATGAAACATAAAGAGAGAGTGATTTATGGTCATCTGACATACTGCCTAATCACTCCAAGGAGTGTTCATACACATTTTGTGTTCACTTTATAAGGTGTAAATGACTATACATGATGGAAGCCAAGTGAGAAATAGAACTGTACTCTTCTGTTATGTGTGCTAGAACACAACGATCAGGGAATCCTATCAACGCATGTTCTTACAAATGCAAACTCACTTCAGTTTAAAAATCAGCATGATCAGCAAACTATTATAAAAATCAGAACATTTCCTCTGTCTGTAACAGAAGTACACATTACTGGGATGTAGTTAAACAGCTATGATCAGTTTTTAGCTACTGAAGCTAAAAGTATGTGTTTTTATTGGTACATAAGAGCCCATTAGGACTGGAGTATTCATTATTTAAACAGAGTAACTGATGCTGTTAGCTTTAACTGAAAATGCCTTTTCTCAAAGAGCCAGGACATCTATATAGCAACTTTCTTAATTCAATGATATATGGTTGAGTGTTGCCGCTAGTGCCCTAAGATTTAAGAACTTATCATAAAATGCCCTTGAAATTGCTCCCTGGTAGCTTGCTCATCTTTCACAAAGCCCTGCTGTGAGGAGCAGAAATGTACATGTGTGTATGGTGTGAGAAAGACGCACGCACAGAGGGAGAAAGAGCTCTTAATCAACACGATGGCACAGCCTTGATACATAGGTGCAAAATATTCCCATGTGTCTAGAAATTATTTGGCACATTCCTAGCTATTTCCCCCCGTCAGACCTTCTCAAGGATTGCAATTAAAAATCATAATCTTTTTAGCATATACAAACCTCCCCAAGGCTAGGAGTGCTATGTATTGAGTATGACTGTGATTATTTGGCAGCTATTCATAGACAACACATTAATTTATGGAAACTGGATGAAACTTAAGGAGTACAATCATTAGGGACACATGAGAAATCGAAAGCTTTCCTCAATGATACTGACCTTTTTATTGCCATGATTAAGGGGCAACATGAATTCTATTTTCTCCTTCAACACCCATCTTATTGTTTAGTCTTTTTAGTCATTTTATACAACGTCATTATCAAAGGGATATGAAAATATGAAAATAACTTACTTTACAGGAATGTTTCTCAATTTTGTCTTTTCGGCAGCCTGTAAACACAAGAGGGGTAGGGGGAAAAACCATTAAGCGCCACACCAAACCAAGCAAACATCAACTCATGGAAGCTCTTCACCAGCACACACTCTAGAGCTGGGGCAAGGGCTGTAGGACCATTCAGAGAGATAGTGCTGGGTCTGAAATGCTCCTGCCCCAGTTCGTAGTAGCAGTGGGGTTTGTTTATTTTTAATGACCATGAGCGTTTAGGAACTGCTCCTTCAGGGCTATTACTTCATTTCCTACTCTGAGGTCTGGCCTCTTTGTCACAAGCTATCTGCCCCTATCTGGAGCAAGAACAACAACAGGAAAAAATAGAGGGAAGAACGGACTCCATTTCCAAAACTCTTTTTATTCACCAGCAACAGAAAAGGGCAAGGGATGACCAAATGTTCAGATCAATTTCCTCTTGTGAAACCTTTGAGAAAACACACTCCAAATCATCTAAATGAGTAAATCTTTGGGCCTCTCGGCCTGCACCACCTCAGACATGGAGCCTGGTTCCAGTTTATTGCTGAACCCATTGATCTGTGTACAGTCCATTTATCATTCATGAAAAGAGCCAGTGATCTTCACAGTATATTAGAAGAAACAACTCAGATCATCTGTCAACGGCCCTCTTATTTCTGTTTCCCTCTCCACGGGGATTTCATCTCCTTCGATTCTTCTTGAATTAAAATGTTGCTAAGCAACACAGCTGGGGGCACCGATGGCAGAGCCGCGCCAGTCTATCACACTGGTTAAGCCGCTCGAGACGTTAGTGGAGACTTTTCCCTTTAATGCTTCTCTGGCATAATTATGTAATCTGAACCGACCTTGCATCCCACTCTGGTTTTGTTCAGAATGGGTAAATAACATTTTAAAGGAAGAGGGCTGGAAATTTCACTGGCAGAAAAACCCCGTGTTGTTGTATCATTTCAGAGAATTCCTCCTGGTGTTTGCAGAACAAGGCTGCAATAGATTTAAATGTGGAAAGCGGTCAGATGGTTGGTAAGATTACCAGCACAGAGAGTGGTGAAAGGCAGAATTAAGACAACTGATCCATAAACCTATTATAGAAAGGAAAATTTTAGTGCCTAATTACCTCCAGAGATATTTCTACAAAGCCTACCAGCATTTAAGAGAAGGGTTTTGGTGAGGAACTTTAACCTCTGCTATATTTAATAATGAAAATATAATGGTTCCTACATAGCAAATGCCAGTATTAGTGGTTCAGAAAAATGCTCATATAAACCCTTGACAAATTAAATGCTTTATTAAAACTGATGAGCTTTTGAAACCTCTGGTGTCTGCACAACTGGGTTCCAAATTTTGCCAGAATGAATTTTCCCTTAGGTTCTATGATGAGGCTAGTTTTTCAAAATACCTGCTGTTTTGGCACTTTTGCCTCCAATCATAGCAAAGATAAAAATCTGTGTTTAAATCCATGGCAATCCCTAATAATGAGTTTCAAATTTGGGAGAAAAAATGAGAGCTTGTGAGAGCTTGGATGGGGCAACAGCAATCCTCTGGACTGGCTCCCAGCATGCAAGAAAAATGTGTTTGTTTCATTTGGATTATATTTTCCATCTAAAGAATAAATCAATGAATGTGTGATAGGAATCAATTATATTAATTGTACAGTATGAGTGCTAAATAAAACACTTAAACCTCAGGAAATGCTCAGCTTCAGATTGCACAAGGAATTGTTACAGACCCAAGCCTAATTATGCCTTCTCAAACAAGCCTATGATGAAATGGGGTTCCTGCCTCAACAGTGAGATGAGTCTTTTTTCAAAGGTTCTACCCCAAATCTCCCTTTTTCAGTAGCCATATGCAAATGCAGAGTCAGAAGCATGCTATTAAGAAACTTTCTAAGTAATAAACTACACGCAACAACACACACGTTTTATTTAAAACTAAGTGAAACACCATCAAAAATGGCATTTCAGTTTCCCAAGCTTCCCACTAAATGCCAAGTTTCAGTCCCATCCTGCAGGAAACTAAAATTATTTGTAATGCTCATAAACATCCTTCCATAATGTCAGAATTTTTTTGACTGCAGAGTGGTATTTTCTTTGACTTTTCTATATATCAAACAGCTGGACTGTAACAATTCTGAGTTCAAGCATGCTTGCATCTAAATCAAGGTTTTCCCCTGAATTATTTAAAAATCACTACACAGAAACAGATATCAAAATACAGATAAAGAAGAGGAAACCGGAGAGCGGAGAGTGTCTAGTATCGCAAGTAAATAATGATAATGTAGTTGATTTGATACAAAACACAGCAGAAAATATTCTGGAGAGCACATGCATGATGGTGGGAGCTAAACTGTTCACATGAAAGATTAAAGAAGATGAAGATATTTCAGGGAGTGAGAACTGGCAATGTCAAAGTCATAGAATATTAAAGAGCTGAGTCTAAACTGCATGTTTGATTTTTGACCACTTAGCTACATCGATGGTAACTGTTTACCCTGAAAGAAAGCTTAAGGAAGAAAAAAATAGAGATATATTTTGTTTTCTTGGACCATAAACATTCTAGCATGTATATTTCCCTACATTATTACATGGAGAATTTCCACTCTTCTTTTCCTTTGTTACCAGGAAAAGGCACTTTCCTAACTCTTAAGAAAAGGCACATGCTGGAGGGACAGTGTTCTTCACACATGCTCTTGCTTACACAAAACTGAAAAGAACATTGCAAACACTCAGGTTAATCTACACGCCAGCCCCGTTTAACGTTGCATCATTAGACAAGTGGTCATTTCGTATTACAGAGGATTCACTTTGAGTGGGATCACGGTGGTGTTAAACAGCACACAATACGTCGGGGATTCCATCTGAGAAAGAAAAGGAGGATCTGTCCTTCTGCTTTTGTTTGTCTTGTAGGTGTTGCTCACTCATTTTTCAAAGCGTATTTGTTGCGATATCATGAGCATGCCCAGTGGCAGAAGATAAAGGAATGCAAAATCAAAGTGACATTGAGTAACTCTACACATTAAGCTTTGATGCAAAAAACATATTGTTTGAAAATATTTGGTGTGCAGCAGGTCTGTCAATTAGAGCTAATTATTTTTCTCTGATCAGGAAGAATGCAATCTTGTTTTAGGCAGGTTTCTTTGAAACGTATGTCTTTTATATAACTTCATTATAGGAAAATACTTCTTCCAAATTACTTCTTTTCTGGGCTGCTTAGCTATTGACTCAAATTGTCTGTGTTGAGTAGTTCTCTCTGCTTTGATAATTAACTTTTGATCATTACTGAATTTAGCAGCTCTAGTCAGATGTGTTCATAGCTATCCTCCTCAACTAATTCAGTGTTCATCGCCTTTAATCTTTGAACAAAATGATCTCATTGAGCCTCCATCAGCCTCGCTACTCAGTTAATAATTCCTGTTTCTCATCTTCACGACTGAGTTTGATTTGTTTTAGACTTGCTGCAAGCTTTTGATTATTAATTTAAGATATTTCAAAGACAAACATGTTTTAAGAGTTATTTTTTTTTATCTTACATTCCTAGGCCTTTACAAGTAACTTTAAAACTAGTTTTAACTTCACAATGGTTCCTAACCTTCATGTATTAAAAGTACTATCTAGAAACAGAACAGGTGGGAGGTCTCTAAACCATGATGTATGTGCCCTGAGTGACAGATGATGCTTCAAAAGATTGAAAAGAAATTGGACTGGTATAATGTAATACTCAATGGGTGTTAGGAGAATTACATCATAGGACCTTTGCTAATTTTGAGCTTGAAAACATGCATTAAAATAATTTAGGATGATTAGAAAATGGAAGCCAGAGTGAACTAGACAATCATTCCACTTTAATTTGTAATTTTCTTCTGATTTTTTTTAACAATTATGGCCTCTCACTAATTGTGCTTCTGCTCCCTAAGACCTTATTTCAGCAGCTGACTCCAGTGTTGAATAAGAAGGAAGAAGATGAAGAATACGTGAAAAGCAGTAAGACACCACGGCTCTTTCATGAGAGAGTATTTGCCCGGGGTTGTTTTACCATGATTCTTGTAGCTGTGAAAGACTCCTATCTACGCCTGATTTTGGTGCCAGTTGTTTTGCCATTAGTTGAAGGGCCACCTGCACTGTGCTGTAGTTGTCCTGCAGTGTGGATTTACCCAAAAACTTATTTTGTTAGAAGGTATTTAACTATTACCCAAAAGATTAAACACGGGAAGAAGCACAAACTGCTTCTAGACTGTGTGCAAGGGTTGCAAAATATGAAAATTTATGCTTTTCTTCATCACTCTCAATTACCAGACTGGTTTTGGATAGAATTAATCAGAAAAAGTACTCCAGCCAGTACAACTTTCCACCATCACAAAGGAGAGGAGAATGAACTGACAAAAGGAAGGCTCAAAAATAACCAAGCAAAATAGCTGGCATCTGCGAAAGTTAAATTATAATTTTGGTGAAGTGTTACAGGGGAAGTGTTTGCTATCCAAAGAAAAGATAGATTTTCCACTGCATAACTGAAAAGCCAGGATTTTCATTTGATTTTGAGAAAATGAGATTAGACAAAAATTTTTTTCCAAGAATACCCCCTCACCCTCTCGATTCAGAAGCACCAATGAGCCACCTAAAAAGGCAATTGCTGAGCCTCAAAGCATCTCTCTTAGTGAGACAGAAGACACTTCATGCCACTGAATGTATTGGTAGAAGAATGCAGGCCTACATGATTTAACTCTTTCCCTTTTTCCATGAGCTGCTGCACATCTAAGTAAGGTTTATCTCCCAGTTTCTAACCAGCTATGTCTGCTTGGGTGAATAGCTGAGTGACTGTACACAGGTAAGTTTACAACCCACCACACTCTTCTCCTGTCCTGTAGCTGGAGAAGAGACTCCTTGGAGACTCAATTCAAGCATACAGTAAAAACAAAGATATTTCCACATCAGTTGAGTTATATATACATATCTATATATATATATATAGTGTTTTATATATATATCCTTGTAGATTTTAATTTGTTTTGGAAGTTATGCCGTGCTCTTATTTCTACAGAATGCCTTATCTACAATCCTAAGCAATGAACTGAGAACCACAACTTATTGACTGTGCCGTGCTCTGAATCTGTAATGATACAGCTGGTGCTAAATACAACTTTCTACAGAGGAGGAGAACATGGTGTGCAGCAAACAAAGCATCTAAAATTGTGCTGGGAATCAGAAAGCCAAAATTCAAGGCCTGAAGGATCAGTATGTGATATGTATATATAACTGTGTGTGTTGTGTTACGTATTTTTTTTTCTTTACTTTATTGGTTGCACTCTCCTCTACCTGTCCCCTAATGTCAAAAGAGGAGATTGTATTTCTTTCTTGCTAATTGCCTTTGACATGAAGTTGGCAACCTTGTATTTGAGATTCTGTGTGTGATGTTCCGAGTGAGCCTCACCTCGAGGATAAAAAGCCCAATGTTACTGTATCTAGGACCAAAAACAATGCAGAAGACAGTCTTCTCATGTCACAGTTTTTAAAAATGAGTATTTTTCCTTCAGGATTCAAGTGTGTGGGATGGATCAGCTAAAATCCATTTTTTGAAATATCAAGCCACCAAGCACATGGTGTCTGCAAACCAGAATTGTTTGTTGAGCTCTTGCTGTGCATGAACCACAGAGAGCTCCCCATCATTGCTCTGAGCTTCATGGCTTTACAGGGAGATGCTCAGCAACACCTGAAATACTGGAAATTTCATTTCAATTGTTGCAGTGGAGGCTGGCTAAAACAAACAAACAAAAAAGAGTTTAAGTGACCAAATCTAAACCAGTCTGTCTTTAGTTTAGGAGCCACCTTCATCCTTGATGTAAGTGAACTGCTTTTAATTGAGCAGAAACACAGACATATTTAGGCTTCTATCACCATTTTTTTCAAAATTCCTGCTTTCTATCAGGCCAACAGTGGAAATCAAACTAAGGAAGTTTGAATTTTCATGCAATGAAAAATGTGACCACTTCCAACACTTGAAGAACTATTCTATACATTAAAAAAAAAAAAACAAAACCAAACCAAAACACCAAAAACATAGAGAAAATAACTACACACACTGGATGCACACTGGACTCTGAGGGGTGCTTGGTTGCTTGTGTAGACATATCTGAGCTGGTTTTAAATTAGCTGGTGTGGATACTGTGAACATTATTGCTTTTGCCACACAGGTTTCAGTTTACTCAGTGTCTTTGGTGAACTTTACAATACAAACTGTTACAGCTATCCGTCCGTGAGCAGAAGTACTGCAAAGATAACTCACATAACATGCTTGCTTATTTTAGGACTTCAGTACTAATGTACCTTGACAAAAGAGACTTGAAACAGTGTCTTCCTTTCCCATAAAAAATGCTTTTGATGGGAAGTTGCTATTTGTATTAATTTTGAGTCCTCAATCCAACAAAGAAGGAATTGTAATATGACATTACAAATTCTACTCATTCTACTTTTGCAGTCCTACTACACCTCCTCCAGGTGACCCTGTCTTGTCAGGGGAGCTGGACTAGATGGTCTCAAGAGATCCCTTCCAACCCTAACTATTCTGTGATCCTGTAATTCTGTGATTGTCAGGTTAATTAAAAAATGTTAACCAATGTCTCATGAAACCTAACAGATTTAAGTGTTCTGACAATACCAACTGACTATGGCAGATAATGGAACTCCTGGCTGGAGCTAGGCCTGATTTTTCACCAGAATTTTTAAAACAACTATACATCCCTGGTGACAGAAGTTTGGAAAACCATAGTGAATGGTCAATTTTTAAGAAAAAAAACCCACATTGAAATTCTGGTTTGAAACATAATTTCCTGGCAAACAATTTATTACAAATTGATTACAAATGACCAAGGATTAGTGGATGATAATCCTATTGTGAAAATATAGAAGATCTATCTGTGAATAAAACTCAGTATTTGCCATTGTCTTATTTACTGATGTTTGGTTCAATCCTACAGAAGGCTAGTAAATAATTTAAAAATCCATTCCTTGTTGGGTTTACTCCACAGCTGTATTTCAACGTATGTAATCACACGATCAAAAAAATGGAGGGGGCAGAAGGAACATAGAAAAAGTCAAGAGTCATTTATAACAAAAAGTCTTCCCTAAACTTCCTTCAAGGAATAAGAAGCGAAAGGCTTGTTTCAAAGAACATCCTGTCACCTTACTATCCAGCTGCAGACAGTCACCACAATCTGTGTATTCTTCAGTTTCCCAGTTCTAGCAGGAGAACAATCCTTTGTATCCTTGAAACTTATCTGAACAGTGCTGATATTCTGTGGCCTTATTATAAGGTGCATGTGTGTGTGTGTGTGTGTGTGTATCCAAGATATCTTTTTATATATATGTATGAGGTGTAGTTTTAGAGTGCAGTCTCCAATTTTTACTTTTGCAATTGTTCACCTGCTGTACCAAAATCGAAAGGAGGACAGGCAGACACCTCAGAAACAGCCCCTTGTACCCCTGCTCCTTTGCAGTTTATGCTCTTAGGTTTTCCTTTGTGATAACGGCCTTTACCTTGTTCCTTTGGGAGTCCAGCCTATCCTCAGTCTTCTCCCTACTTTAAATAAATGAATACTTTCCTACACTTGAGAAGCAAAAGGGCAGAGTCACAGAGTACCAGCAGTGGCAGTGAATTGATGTTGCTGCTGTTCATGCTGCCCATTTATTTCCTGTGCAGGACTAAAGACTTTAAGGATTTTAATTTATACTGAACATTACATCTATACTGAATGCTAAATGTATTACAAGCAGGCAGCAGAGACAACAGAGGTACACACACATGGAATAACTCTTTGCTGACCGTGGTCTGGTTTAGTACATTGCTCAGATGACTTAGCCAATTACTAAATTGCACAGCTCCAAAATTATACTTAATAGTACTGCTATGGAATTGGTAATTTTGAAAATCAGGCACACTCTCCATGAGAGCACCCTGCTCAAATCAATTGCACTGTCACACCATGGTCCTGACTGGTCCCTGCGAGCAGGCAGATCTGTTGGGGGAAGATTCATCCTGCCAGCACAGAAGGGAGCACCTCCAACCCCAACAAACCCTGCAGTGGCAGATGAATTCATCCTAAGAAAAATTAAGGTGTTTAGTTTTCATTACTGTTCTCTTTCTGGAATACCTCCAGGGGAGATCAACTTTCACTTCTCTCCTTATTCTGGCTGACAGGAGCTAATTACTGGATTTATCTTGCCCTTTTCAGCACCTCCTTTACACTTTTTCTGGCCACCTCTGAGTCCCTCCTTCAGCCTCTTGCAACCCTCCCTGTCTCAAACCCAGCACTAGCACTGTTCTCTATTGGTGTAAAAAACTCCCCAGGAATTCACATTTTGAAGTTCATAGATGGTTGCTTAAGCTTTTACAGAAGTGTGACATTGCAGATGGCCAGTGTAAGAAAGCCAGACACTTTCTTCACCAAAATGCTCCACGAGACATTCATGATAAAAATCACACTCTCCTTCTGAGGAGAAAAGGGAGATAAATGTGTTCTATGTGGTCAGATTAGTGAGTGCTAAGCACTGAGATGGCCTGCAGGTATCACAGACTTCAGATTTATTTTACAGGACAGTATGGCCAAGTCTGGCTTTTCTCTTAACAACAATGCTGGGGTTGATCAATTCTCTCACCTGCTGCTGCCTCTGCTTTGTTGCCAAAACAATACAGGGCTTTTGCATAAGCAGCATACATAGCAGGAGGCCCTGGGGAAAACTATTTTCCTCCAGGCTTATAATAAAGACTCCTTTACAAAAAACTGTGTGCACAACCCTGCACACAGTCACACACACATACCTGGCCTGTCCTGTGGACTGAAAGCTTCATCTCCCTCCTCCTTCCTAGCCCAAACTGGCAGCTCTCCAGTCTCTGGTTCTTACAGCTGTACTGAGGAACAAGCTCCATTTAACTACTGATGGAGGCATCAGGGGTTTTCAAGCTTCTCCTTCAGGTGAATCATGTCTTACAGTGTGGCTGACAGAGCTTCGCAGCTTCTGGCTGGTGGCATGAGAAGTGAACCCAAGAGCAGCCCCTGTTGAAGAGGGTGCTGAGTGGCTAAGGAGAGCCTGCTTACTTGTGTGGAAGGGAGGAGAGGGCTTCTTGAAGATGTATGATGTAAAGCTTCTTCTCAGCTAAGGCAGTTCATTCCCACTTTGTTAGGGTTGCCTGACTGCCAGCATTTCTTTTCCTGTATTATTTCTCTAACGTGGTGGAGAGTTTTTGACACTCTGAATTGCCAGTGTCAAGCCATGGAAAAGGTGAATTGGTGGGAGGGATGGGGCCCCTCCAGCTCCTGGGCTGGGCTGGGCAGCTGCTGCCCCAGAGCCCAGGTAAGAGCATGGGGCAAACTCCTTGTCGATCTGTACTCCTGTGCACCTACAACAGCCATTTTTCCTGAGGGTTGTGTTAATCCCCTTCCTCACTGATGGATGACCTCCACAACAACAACATTTGTGAAAAAATTACATGTGATTCTGTGAATTTGAACAAGCTAAAAGCTTTGGATAACACTGTGTGTTTTAGTGGTGTGCCATGCTTTTTGCAGAAAGCTCAGCCCAGATCTCAGGGTGGTTACTGAAAACTTCTGCTGATAATAAACAAATTATATAAACCTATGTCATTACCATGTGAACCTTACATATGTCTGTCATCAAATCTCTTAGTACCAAAGATTTGCCTAACAGAAACTGGAGTATTAATTTACACAGTTGATGATATATTGTTGTTTCAACTAGTGTTGTGCAGAATAAAATAATGCGAATACCAATTAAAATGGACTGAGGTGGCAAGAAGGGACATATATTCATGAAAAGATATTTCATGGTTATAGACTGACAAGGTTGGAGAATGACTGTACTACCCTAATAGCTTCTGTTTTCATTAATGGCTTAATGAAAACATTCCCCTACAATTACAAAACATGACTGCAGATCTTAAACACTGGAATGTGTGTTCTTTATCAAACACACGCTGCTGCGGCTACAACTGATGTTGCACCACTCTGGGATTTCAATGGAACCCAATGACAGATAAACTGTTTACATTAAAAGACTCTATCAAAGTTATTTTGCACCCAGTTTCATCCTAATCCATCTGATTTTTCTATAGCTTTGACAAGATGACCTCTCTCACTGTGTGTGCAGTATTGATGTCATTACTGAAAAGCTGTTCTTCAGCCTTTCTGCTGATAACAAAGTAAATGGAAATGTAGAGAAACCTTGGGGAGGTAAACAGCTTGTACAGGATCCAGCTAAAAAATGGGAAAAAATACAACAGGAAAGGATATCTATTGCTACAAGGAAAGTGGTCACTGCTGCACTTTAAAAAGTGTTTACATGATACAATGAAAGCATATTATGCCTTAGAAGTTCATAAACTTTAAAAAAAATGAATAAAGGCATTGTAAAGGATTGTAACCTCAGCATGCATTATAAAAATTCAAAGCTCAGCCTATGGCTGATTACCTTTTTAGACTCAGCTAAAAAGTCAAACATTTTGAATTGAATTACCTAATACTAACCTAGCAAAAGAAAATTCTGTTTATGTAAAATACAAACAATAGAACAGAGCCATGGATTACATGTATGTCTTGTGTTTGCAGGGTTTTCAGAGAAGTGGCAATCATTAAGGGGAGGACGAAGAAAAATCAACCAGAAGAGAAAAACATCTTATTGATTTGTTCTGCCAAAACCACTATATACATAAAATACTGAAAATGGAGCAGGTCTGTAACTAGTATCAAGGTTTCTTTGGTTCAAAAACACACAGAGCACTAGCAATGTGCTTTAAATTAAGTACACATTTAAAAGGTTAACAGGACTATTCCTTAGGCAGAAGAACAAAGAGGAGCTGGTTAAAGAAAATTGGGTACGCTACAGCTACTTAAAATACTGTATCCATGCACAACTCATTTGGATGCCTTTGAGCTCAAAGCTAATTTGAATTATACAGAGGTGCTTTAGAGAACAAAAATACTAACCTGTGTTTTATCTAAGCTCTTTCAGCTGAAATGAGCTACTAATTAAAAATCTTCACTACTCTTCCTCATTTCTGATGTACTTTTTAAACAGAGTAATAAAGCCATCTAAAAAGCTCTGTCCTTCCTCAGAGGAGAGTTTTAACATTAGCATCTCTGAAATGCCTTGTCATCTACTGGTTTTACTAATAGCATGTCTGTCATCTGCCTTGACTGTATCTCTTGTAGCCAGTCTGAACACACTGTGGAATAGGACTCCTGAATGCAATACTGATGCCCATGCCAACCTTCCTCTCAGTGACAACACCACAGGAGTTCACAATCCAGACAATGCTTACATGTAACAGTATCTCTCAAATAATACATTAAACAGATGTGTACTGGTATTATAAATATGTGACATAAAAATCTATTGGGTTGGTCAGTGTGCATATTAAAAACCATTCAAGTAGGTCAAATTGTGGATAACTTAAAACTTTAAAGACAGCAATTTTAATAAAACTGTCAATACAATTTTCTTTGTAAAAACATTTGACACTGATTATGCTGCTTATATTGAAAGAGAAACACAAGGTCTATATCTTTAGATCTTTTATTGAACTGTGAGCACAGCATCAATAACTGCTTCTCAGCTGTAAATGAAAATTGATTCCAGATCTAACCCATCGTTTTCTGTGTGTCTTTTAATCCCAAATCACCCACAATGAGACATAAGAATCAGCATTTTGTCTACGGGACAAAGCATGCGTCACATGGCCAGCTCCAAAGAGTCGGCACTGGAGACACTGTGGTTGTGCTTACATGTGTTAGATGCAGGTGGTAAATGCAGTCTCTCCCTGCGAGGGCCAAAAAGTGCTAACAGGAGTTTGCAGCTGGGGTGGAGTGATTGTAACTTGCCTCATGCTCTGTTGCAGTGACCAATATGGTCCAAAGCTTTACAGATCTGAAATCTGAAGGCACCTGTAATGAACACCTCACCGGACCTCCTGGAGGTCACAGCCCAAAGAAGTTCACTCAACAGTTTCTGCATCAAGACCACAACTGCCAGAAGGCTAAAGGGAAGGAAACCCACAAGGTTTCCATGAGATTTTCAGTCATCTGGCACTAGGAGGTTGGATTTTCAGCCAGCTCTCACTTGCTGAAGCCTCTTAAGCCCTCTGGGGTGAAATGAAAATGTAGAGCCTCCTTCTAGGCATCTTTTTTTCAGTGATATGTTGCTAGGCCATCATCATTGGTGCCTTAACCAAAACAGAGATAACACTTACATGAAGGAGGGCTCTCCTAATCATGTTTATAACTTTTAGGAGCAACTTCCACTTATTCAAAATGCTGTTTGAAAAGCAAATGCCAAAACTGAGCAGCATGATCAATAAAAGCCTCGCTAATACTATCCACAGAATAAATACCTTCAGATGACTTCAACCTGGCAGTTCCTGTCCTATCCAGAAATGAAGCTCAACTTCTTACTTACATGACTGACTGGAGCTATTGTGTGTTGTGTTCCTCCCTCAGCAGTGGGGAGAAAAGGAAGGAGATGTTTAACACCTGAAAGAGTATGAGGCCCATGGATCCCTAAATAAATGCAATATGGTTCATACATGAGGGTGCTTGTTCATAGCAGTGAGAGACGAAAACAGAAGAGCTTTGTTCCTTGCAGCCAAGTTTCTAACAATCTTCCACCATGACAAATAGACTACTGGTAGTCTCAGAAGACAAGCTGGTAGATCAAACTCTCTCCACATACTATAGACCTTCACTAGAAGCTGGTATCAAAGTGCATTTATGGATCAGTGTTACTACTGTCCTGTCATGTAAAAATTGAAGGGTGCCTAGCAATTCTCAAAGGACAAATCCTAGGGCTCCCTACTGACCACTGTTCTCAAAGAATTTAAATTTTCTTGATCTAAGAGTACAAATAGAGGGAACAAACTTGATTTTTGCATAATGTGGGGTTTTCTTTTAAATAAAAATGAGTAAATGCTAGCTCATGCTTCACATTGGCTGCAAGCTTAGAGCAGAAAAAAATCATGAACACTGTAAAGACAATGATTGCATTTCCTTATAGAAATGCTGCACAAACTATTAGAATGGTTTTGAACTGAGAGCTTTAATCTTTTCTCTCCCTGCCAGTAGGAGCACACGTGTACATCTGAACAACAACGGTCATTTGACTGCAAAATATTTATGTTAAAAAAGTCCTTGAAGTTACTTTGTTGATGTTTATGTGCCTGACCAGTAGGCCAGATCAACCTTTCTTCCAATTTCCAAGCCCTTCTCCTGAAAGAGATACAGCAGACGCTATGAAGTGTAATGCATGAAGGATACTGATCAGTTTTGCAAGGCCTTGGGCTGGGGACCAGTGTGTGCCAAAATATAAAGGACAGACACAGTCATTCATTTGAGAAACCTAAAAAGCTGTGAGATGCTTTTCCTGGGTAACTTTCTCTATACCCTATTTGTAGTACAAATAAAAGAGATGCAACCATACATATGTGGGGTACATAGGAAAGCTGAAGCAATATGAAATTGTTCACGCAATGATGCTGCCTTGCTAAGAGTCATGTCCCACAAAAGATGGTTCCAGAGCTGTCAGTAGCCCTCTGTGCACTGTGCATTCTTTCCTGCTTGGAATTAACATCAGAGGTGACATCTGGTCAAGTCAGTAAGGAATTTTCACTTGATGTCAGCAAACACTGGCTCAGGCATTTACTTCTTCATTCAACTGTGATACGGTATTTCATCCTAGCAGTGTAAACTGTGTAAATTGGGAATTCTGTAAATTCTGCTTAAGTCACTAGAAAACTATTACTGTAGGAAAAAAATCAGTAACTGCTAACTGATAATATATTTTCATTTCTGTATTTTAGGCATCTCAGTATCACAATGTCATTTTTCAGGACCATTTGGACAAATTTCCAAAGATCAGGAAACCTGATGGTGTTGTAAGTCACTATGTTTGCACAACAGTGCATTGTACAAGTGCAGGATTTTGACCCTTTGGCTTCAGAAGAGAGTGCAAGTCTTTTGGTGTTAAAAAATACTGACTTGTATGACTAAGGGGTCAACTTTCACCAGAAGGTAAATCTTTCTTGGCATTACGCTAAAGGATGGATTAGGTAGGCTGAAGGAGGACATTTAGGCGGTTTAAAAATAAATAAGAAAGAAAGATTGGCCTATAATTAGCATTTCCCAGACTGAACAGATGATCTTCTGCTGAATTATAGCATTACCTTCCTCTCTATTGCAGACATTTAAACATTTGAGACTATTGCATATAGAAAGTAAAATGAAGGATAATTTAACTGAAAGTTTCATTTTTTTTCTGATAAGAATGTTGAGAACATTAATTTAACCAACTTTCTTTCCCAGCATTCTCCATAAATATTTATAAAGTGGGAAGGATAGAGAATGACATGAGCCAGTCTTCTGAAAATGATTCTTCATTAACATACCAAATACGTGGAGAAACTTTCAGTACTGATTTACAGCTACATGCTGTATGGTCTCTTTCACAAACGGGAATCACTGGATTAGTGGCTGTGAACTCTCAACCCTCTACTCTCTGACTGGAACAAAAACTTATGGACCAAATTTTCTTGTGCAGGATTGTATTAATGGACTGCAAAGTGCAAACCAGCTCTGTAGTTGTGTTGGTGCTCTGATGTGGTCATTTCACATACACTTCCAAAAAGCTCATCAATTCAGAAACTGGGTGCAAAGCAAGGGGAGGCTGCTCCACAGTTAGGCTGGTACAGTGGAGGACAGAGATTCAGAGCACATTAGCTATTCCTGGGTGATTCTCTGTGTGGTCTCTAATTCCAAGGTTAATAAGTTATATTCTGGTTTAGTTTAATCCACTTCTTAATCAGCAAAACTGACAAAATGAATTTCTATTTGAGAGTAAGTTTCCTCCAATGAGAAAGATGCAAACAAAGTTTAAGCTAATAGATTCTTCAGCACCTCAAAATGCTTTTGATGCAAATACAGTAGCAAACACACAAGCAGATCCAACCGAATGAAATAACTTTGTTAGATTATATGGTCTAGGCATATATATCAGATGTATTTACCTGTTCATTGTCATCTTCATCACTGCTGAGTTTTAGATCATCCTCAAGCATTCTGAAAAAAAACAGAGACAATACAGAACTACATTTAATGAATTAACTTTATACACAAGGGGCTGAATGTACACCTCAGCAAAGTCAGGGGAGAAATTTCTTCAATTAAACAAGAGCAAAATCAGACCTGTGTAAGTAAACTGATGAATACTCCATGTATGTATGTATGTATGTATGTATTAGTCTTTCTTTGTGATGCTAGGGAAGAACAAATGACTTTCAGACTCATCCATAATGAACTTTGACAGTCAGCTCCCCTTTCATGTCCTCTTTAATTTCCACATTGTCTCACGGTGATTAGTCCATATACACCTGTGTGTATTTCTACATCAGAAGGGCAATGCAGCTCTGAGACTGCTAAAAACTGAGAACAAATCATTCCTGTTTTGTTCTTGATCTAGGGCACCACCGATTTTCTTTCTGGTACCAATCCCCACTTTATCAAACTTAGAATGCAGAAGGGAGAAGAGCAGGAAGAGGAGGTGCTTGGTTGAGGTTTGACGGGACCTCACAGTTGTTAGTGTCCAAAGGCAGAGCACATGTTTTCCAAGCTAGGAATCTGCTACCTCATACCTCCATTTTTATTTATTTATTTTTTAATACAGGGAAATCTCACAGGTCTGCCCCCTGCCCTTGCGTAAAGGAGGAAGGGAACTCCTAAAAGATGAGGCTGTCCCTATGCCTCCTTCCCTTCCTTTGGCAGAAGAGTGAGCTAAATTGCACGTTACTATATTAACACTCATATGACTTATTTTTCTATTATTTCAAGGCTTGGGTATGGAAAGATACCTGGGATAAGAAACCATATTATTTGCTGTTACAGAGACAGAAAAGGTCTCTTCTTTGGAGGTCTGTCTACCCAAAGAGACTGGCAGTCACCAAATAAAATCCTGTATAGCTTCCCATATATTCCTGCTTTTATCTGAGCTGATAATCATCTGGGCACACTTCTACCTCACACCCATCTTTTGACCTTGACAGATTGCCTTATCACAGGATGACGTAGGAATGAATCGGTGCATCTCACTCCGATCTGCTGTGACAGCCACTGAAATTGCAGCTCTTCCTTTCTGCCAGCCCCAGGTCCTTTACCCACGCCAGGAGGCTTGCAAATTGTTTCCTTTCTGCCTTGATGGAGACTGAAGTCTATGATTTTTTATTGTTAGCCTTTAAATAACTCTAGCAATCAATGGATTTCTGTTAGGGTTTTTCTTTTTCTTTTGTTTGAAGACTACCAGTAAATCATGGAAGCCTCCTGATACATGGAATTTTAAAGAGGGGACAATAATCCCAGTGTGGAAATATAAGAACATTCGAAGCCCTGACGGTGCTCTTAATAAAAGAAAGTGAAGAAGATCTTTAAACTGGTTTGTGAGTCATCTGTCTTTCAGTGACCTCTGTTGTCGGGCAACTCAGTGGTTACAAAGTATGTGGACACATAACTACCAGTCATTAACATCCAGATAAATGGCCAGCGCCTCCCTGTAATGTGTGAACCCATAAAAGTACAACTGCAGCGTGGATAAAAAAAATCTTCTAAAAGTTAGGGTTTGTGGTGGGTTGACCTTGGCTGGATGCCAGGTGCCCACCAACGCTGCTCTCTCCCTCCCCTCTTCATCTGCAAAGGAGAGAGAAAAATATAACAAAAGGCTTGTGGATTGAGAAAAGGACAGGGAGAGATCACTCAGCAATTACTGTCATGGGCAAAACATACTCGATTTGGGGAAATTAATTAGAAGTATTGCCAATGGAATCAGAGTAAGACAAGGAGAAACAAAACCAAATTATAAAATACCTTCCTCCCACCCTTCCCTTCTGCCTGGGCTCAACTTCATTGACAAGTTTTCTCTACCTCTCCCGTTGCAGCAGTGCAGGGGGACAGGGAATGGGGTTTATAGTCAGTTCATTACACTTTGTCTATGCAGGTTCTCCCTCCTCAGGGGGAGGACTGCTCCCACTCTTCCCCTCTTCTTCCAGCGTGGGGTCCCTCCCGTGGGAGACAGCCCTCCACGAACTCCTCCAACTCGAGTCCCTGCCACACATTACAGTTCTTCAGGAACTGCTCCAGAGTGCTTCCTCCTCCAGGCATGGGCTGCTTCAACGTGGGTCCCCCGTGGGGTCACAACCCTGGCAACAAACCTGCTCCAGCATGGGCTCCTCTCTCTGCAGGGACACAGGTCCGGCCAGTGCAGGCTTCCCATGGGGTCACAGCCTCCTTCGGGCATCCCCCTGCTCTGGTTTGGGCTCCTCCCCGGGCTGCAGGGGGATGGATGATCTGCTCCCCACGCTCCCCTGTGCTGCAGGGCACAGCTGCCTCTCCATGGGCAGCACCAGGGGCTGCAGGGGAATCTCTGCTCCGGCACCTGGAGCACCTCCCGCCCCTCCTTCGGCCCTGACCTGGGTGTCTGCAGAGCCGCTTCTCTCACATATTCTCACTCCTTTCTTCCAGCTGCTGTTGCACAGCAGTTTGTTCTCTTTTTTAAACCTGTTATCCCAGAGGCACTGCCACTGTCACTGCTGGGTTCAGCCCTGACCACTGGCAGGACCCTCCTGGAGCCAGCTGGAATTGGCTGTGTCGGACCTGGGGGAAACTTCTGGAAGCTTCTCACAGAAGCCAGGCATGCAGCCCCCTGCTACCAAAACCTTGCCATTTAAGCCCAATACTCAAATTTTTCAGGAATTATTCATCTTCAGAGGCACGGACTTTGGTGATGATCAGAAACTTTTAATGCTGTTTATCTAGCAGACACATTCATTTGTTTCCCTAGAGCCATTACTTGCTGTGCCATTCTCAATGTATCGCCGTGCCTTGATCTACCCACAGTCCCTGACTGTTATCTGCAAGTCTCATTACACCAGAAGGACAATACCCCCAGGAAACTGAGACCATTTTCATACAGGACTATATCATTCTGACTCTTAACTCTAAGTCAATCCTACACTCCTACTTTTAAACCTACAACTCACTTTAATGTGTAAATTATCCACTGCTTTAAAGCATCACTGCTAGATAACGCGTTCCATTGTTATTTTTTAATGCAGATCTAAGAGGACATAATGCAAAGGATCTTTTCATGAATGAAACCCAAAGGGTGGTGTGTTTTTTTCTTTCAGCTATTTGGTGGTTTGTTGGTGTTTTGTTTTTTTTTTTTTCATTTGTTACATGTTAAATTCCTTTTTGACATACCCTGGTAGAAATAAACAAAAAAGGACAAAAGAAATTCCATACTGGATAAATGGAAAGAACAAAGAAGAAAACATAAAAAAGATAAATGGATACAGTTACTAAACTAACCCTACAGCCATCTGAAATGGCTGATTAATAACTGTCCTCATACAGCCTATACTGCAGACACTTTCTAACAAGTAGGGTAAGCACAAGACATGTTTATTGAATATTGAAAAATATAAAATTGATATAAAACATGATTAGTAGGAAGGACAACTGTTAGAGCTGGTTTCAGATAAACTAAATTTGCAGGATTTATGAGTTCCCTTCAAGAGACTAATAGATGTTTAGACGACTAGAGAGAGGAAAAAAATTGGATTTTGGCATTTCTTTAGCAGTTCCAAGCTTATCACTTGGAGTATATAATTCTTCTTAGCTGGTTCTGCTAAATGAAGAATATGTCATCTCATTCAGTTCCAAAACTCAAAGGTTAAACAACTAAACCAACCAGCTTCTAAAATGCATCATGCTCTCCTGGCAGATGGAATAATTAAAGAGAAACTGAGTGTAGTAGCAACAATAAATACATGGTAGCCATAGAAGTGAGGGAATAAATTAAAAATACACAGTACATGCAAATGCAGAATGCTGAACATTTCAAATTATCTGCTCCCAGAGTATACTGGTTAGAAAAGCTAATATTTTACAGAATGTTGAGGACTAGATGGTCTTCCACAATTTTAAAATGTGCTTAATATTCTGAAGACATGGGTCACAGTAGCTTGTACTGTATAATGTTTCTATTAACTCTCATTTATAAGCAAGTACCATCTGATTGCACTCAAAGCCCAATAAGGACTTTTTAAGATTGCCAGAAACCTTAATTCAAGGTGAATATTTCACCGTCATATCTAGGAAGGTATTTCAGCTTCAAAGTCCTGAGACAGAAGAGCTCTGCATCTACAGCTTTCCAAAACATTGTCTGGATGGTCTGAACGTGAAATTAGGCCCTCTCAAGCGAGAGGTGCCTGTAAACACCCATATGATCTATTCTGCTCTATGTAATTGCTCACCTCAGAAACACCCAGACTGGAGATTATAAAGTATATTTGTTATTAAGATCAGGACAGCTATTACTAAAGGCCAATTTGGTGGCTATGTTAAAATTACAATGAATACTGTCAATGAGGGCAAATCAAAGAGAAAGCTGCCTGTATCAGAAAGCTATCTCCAGGGGTGTTATGAATTCATTTTATTTCCTATTCTTCTCTGACCCAGCTGACATTATTATTGAATATACATGTACTTGTTTGTCTTTTCATCCATAGCTAATGCAAAACACCACTTTAGGGAAAGAACAGGATTAAGTAGGATTTTTTATTTCATTATTAGAGCAATGCCATTTACTGTAACAGTTGAAGTTGTGTCAGCACATTTATTATAATCTACAATTTCCAGAGGTTTATAATTTGGAATGTGAAATTATTGCAAAGCAGAAATGTTGGGACAAAGCAACACATTTATCTGTGGTGTAAGTAGGGGCAATCTCATTGACTGACTACAATACCCACTTCCTCCAGGGATGAATTTGCTCCCAAAGCAGATTGTCCCTACATTACAAATTTAGCTAGACAAATGGCTGAACAAGGGCTTTATTAGGATGAGTTCTGTAAAAGTCTCCTTAGAAATAATAGCAATATGAACACTGAAATAGGACTTGTAGCCCATCCCAACTTTTGAGTTCAGTGGATGTTTTGTGCACACCAGACCTGCTGGTTTGGGATCCTGTCAATTAGCAAATGATGATTTCATTAGGAGACATGAGAGAATTTCCTCCCTGAAAAAGCACTACCACAGTTATCACTCTATTTCAGGTATTTTTATACAAGACTGAACTTCTTAAAGGAGTATTTTCACAGCTCAACATCCTATTTTTTTGCTTTTACGTATAATGTACTTAAATGCTTTTAACAAATGACTAAGGTCTGGATTGCTGGTAGACTTCTGGGAATGGTACACATTTCTTCCTGCTCTGGTTGTGGAGGGCTGGGATGGGAGTCTGCTGTATTCATAGTATCATGTTTGGTGACACAGCTTCCTCAAGGAGGAGGCACTTAAAAGGCAGAGTGAGTAGGATAAGGTTCTGCATGTATAATTTGCTCTGGGATCAGTTCACCACTGCACTGGGGCTCACTCCAATGTGAAAAAAGCCTTGTGGTAATCAAAAGGATGGAGAAAAGGGAAGAAGGTGTTGCAAGCAGACAGCCAAGGGAATACTGGGCAATTCCCTAATCCTGAGATGCCCAGAAAATGAACTCACTCATGTCAAACCACATCTGTACAAAATGCATATCCCATCTGAGTCACATCACAACAAACACAAGTGTTGCTCCTGCAGGAAGGAGGGCAGGCAATGGTGTTAGCCAGACACACAGACATGCCATTCTTTTCTTGCCAGATTTGTCTCCAGTAAAATGAGAATACATTTATAAGATTTCTGTGCTACACCTAGTTATTCTGTTCAATATTACAGAGAGAGCTTAGAGTGTTATAGCAAATTTCTCGCGTGAAACTTAATAAGATTTAATCCAGAACAGGCAGGAATGTAATAAACGTCTTTGAGGTGGAAAAAGTCGTCCATTGCAGCCTTAGCTATGAAGTCCTTGTCACTCCTGTTTGCAGCAATACTGCTGTGGAGGGAACACTGTCCATGCAAATAGTGACTAGCACCAGATGCAACCTTTTCCACCCCTGAACTTTCATGGAAATAAGGCCATCAGTTCAGCACAATCTCTGCTGTTTTACCCCATGGACTTCATACCCAACTTGTTTTTCATTTTCTTAGTGCGTTTCTCTGTAGTATATAAGGCTTCTCTGAGAGTGGTAACTCAAAAGGTATCATGCAAATGACAAACTGTATAATGGAATTCAGATGTATTTCAAGAATGTGTTGCACACACTGGAGCACAATTTTATCATTTATCAAGGGGGAAGAAGGGGGCCTACGTGTGCGAAAACATCTAACAATAGATTTCCCCAGAGAAGTTCATAATACAGTGAACAAAAAACTGAGGAAATGAAAATAAACGGTAGAGTAATTCCAAAGGAAAAAAGAACATCTTTTGTTTTAAAACATCCCATCGATAAATCTTGAAACCTTATATTCATTCTTTTGCTGAAATGTGCAAGTCATCTTTATATTATTTCCTCTGAGATACTGTAAGAGTTACGGTAAAAGAAAATCTCAGAAGATTAAATGGAATTTACAAGCACCATTTACCTTAACAGTCAGGACCATTTGTCCAGCAATTTTATACATACTTAAATATAATTTATTAATTTTCCCTTCCCCTCATCCACCATTTTTTTGGTCACATTTTTGTCAATGATGAGTTCCAGTCTTGCAAATTCTTACTCACAGAAGTAACTTCTGCTCATTTAAACAGTTTCAGTGGCCTGAATAGGGCGACTTTGCTTAAAGTAGAGATCAACTCTTTAGTCTATGGCCTGAAATCACCTACCCTTAGAAAGAATTGAAGTCAAGTTTTGTGTCTTCACTGCAAAACAACCTGTGAGCATCAGAGGTGCCTGTTCTCTTCCCTGCCACAGGAAAGGCACACATTATCCTGCTGACATGGTCAGCCTCCCTCTGGCCAGGGATGGACACAGATGGCCTGCTAAGACACACTCCATTGTGTGCTGTCACATGCAGCCTGCCTCAGTGTTCCTGGCACCATATCAGTAATTAGTGTAATTACAGCTGGTGAGAGAGAAGTAACCCCTGTGGTTTCCTATTAGGTACCTCACAATTAGAGAGTGCACTTCATTACTCATCTCTCCGTATCATCTCTTAATTTCAAAAGGATTAAGCAAAATTAATTCTTTCAGTAGAAGAATTTCTTTATCCAGCCATCCATTAATGTCTATGTATAAAAAGCTCTTAAAGGCAACTAAGATATTAAGTTGCTACTAAGTGCATTATAACTACTGCTCTGTTGACAGGCATTTTGTGTTTCATTAAAGCTGAGACAAGAACTTTCGGAGGAGGGAGAAACCTGCTGCCAAATTTTATCTGTAGATTATAAGCACAGATGGAAATCTGTAAGTTTAGTAAGAATAATACTCTGGTATATCCTATAGCTTCCCATCCCTATTGAGCTCCAATCCTGCTCCCAAACAATGCTTCCAATAGAATAGGAGCAGAACTGGGTCAAAATATTTTAACAGTGTTATAGGAAGTTGTAAAAACATTACAGAAAGCAGTAACCTTTAATTTCAAGTTGGTGAGTTGATATTTTTGCCTTAATAACACTAATACCATTGGGTTTGCTTTCTGACTTAGAAAAGTGCAATCTCTATCACCTTGTGTCTCCCTCACTGCCCAGTGACTCTGCAGCACAACATACATCTCTATTTGGCAACTTCTGAGTACCATTGAAGCAAAAAGGGAGGAAAAAAGAGAGCAAAAAGAGACAAGAACAAAGAAAAGTATGGGTCCAGGAAAACACAGGGAAGGACTAACAGTTTCTAAAAATGCCAGTATAAAATGTACATTCTTAGAGTTTGTGAAGAAAATGTGAAGAATTTGTGAAGAAAAATGAGGACTCCACCTTTTTAAGTGTGTTCAATTCCGACAGTGTGCACAAAGCTTTTACTATTTTCCCTTTGACAAACTGCAATGGTTGATATAATTTCAGGTTCTGCTATTTATCAAGAGCAATATATAGTCCAAGAGCCATTTCTGTGATACATACTCATTTCCAATACATTCCACATGAAAAACACCTGCTTACTCCAACTGTATTTGATTAAAACTGTCTCCCAGCCAGAGCACCAGTATTTTCTCTAGTAAACAAGCCTTCAGTTGGCATATTTACACACAAAGGCTAGGGGAACTTAGTACACAGTTAAACAATGATTGATAATTCTACCACAACTTGTAAAGGTGACTTTAAAAAATCATACCAGAAAATCTGTTAAAGGAAGTTGTTCAACAAGGAATGAAGTAACACAGGACTGGCTCATCTATCCAATGTCCTACAGTGCATATGGAAGGGCATTAATTTTATTCCTTGATTATATTCTTTTATCTTTTATTTTATTCCCTTTTTAATCTGGTAACAAAGTGAGTCCTTCAAGGAGCTGTTTGATGAGCTGTCAGTACCAACACGACATTTGCAAATCTTTCTCTGTGCTCTCTTTTCCCCTTGCATAGACTAATATTGTATCTGAAGAGCAGAGTTCTTTTGTTTCTGCAGATTGGAATTGAGTTGTGCTTGGTAAATCTGAAGCTTCAGTAACCTGTTCTGGAGTGGAAGCAGCTTTTTTTGTCCATGAAAACCTTTATACTGATGCATTTTTGCATCTCTTTCTGCCATCTGAACTACTTGCCTCTAATTTCAAACTGCTGTGTGCAAAGTTCAGTGCCATGAAGAGAGACTGCACTTCAGTGTTAGTGACAGGAATGACCCTGAGTCCTCAAGGCCCTTTGCAGAGGCAACAGACTGAGATGAACTCTGCTCCTCTGGTCTGAGGACTGTGTGGAGCTGGGCAGTGGGTGAGGAGGAAGAGGAGCTCCTCCAAGCCTGCTGTGGGATAAGGCAACATGGCAGCTCACCAGATGAGTGCAGGAATAGCAACAAAGGCTCTCTGACAGTGATCTTGGGTTGAGAGGTGTTTAAATCCCTGGAGTCAATTAGTCTTTAAGAATGAATTGCTGGGGAGGAGTGTCCTATAAACCAATAAAGGAGCCTGGCTTCTTCACTTCAGTGCAAATGCAAAACAACGTAATAAAACTGTAAAGTAATTATTTACTCATTCAAAAGGAAGACTCAAGATGTTTCATACAGACTGGTAGAAGGAGGTTTTCCTGTTGCAGCTACTGAAAATGCAATTCAGTGTAGTCATGACATGGCTTTCAGTGACATGTTAGGCTATAGAGAATGGGAGCTTTAGCCTCAGAAACAGTGTTTGTGCATAGGGGGAAAAGTGGAATTTGCCACGTCAGAGTTTTAAAGAGTGCTCTAAGCTTAGTGTCTGATTGACAGGTTTTCAGCAGTGTGCATTACCAAAGCAGAAGCCCAAGAGGGGATGCAAGTCCTGTGTGCTGGCCTGGTGATGGTGCACGGTGAATAAAGAGCAGGGGTGGCCATAGAAATGATGAGCAAGTACCAGGGGCTTATCTGGGCACGGGAGAGCTGACCAGGGCTTTCTGTGCTGGAAGGGAACTATACCTCTGTGAAAATACTGCTGGACCATGCCTGGTACACAAGGTAGTTCAGGGATGACCATCAGCAAAAAGCCCCATAGAAAGCAGAGATAAGGTTATCTTGGGGAAGGTGAGCTTCATTTTCACTGTGCTAATTTGTGATCAGTTTTAAAGACACTTTTGTAGCTGCAAAATCCTACATCAATAATCCGTAGCTATCCCACAGGTCTGATAAAGAGTTTGCAAAGAGAAATGAATCTTCAGTAAGACTGTTCACTTCTATCCATAAATGAACATTCTGTTGATCAGTCTAGAAATGCATAAACAGATTAATCCAAGCAGTACTAAAACTAATGTAAATAGAGGGGATAAAACCAAGCAAGACTAAAACTAATATAAATAGATGGGATAAATGAAAAAAAATACTTAAATGATTTCTGAATCTGGATGATTTATAAGGCACTGCATATGCATGAGAGAAATCAAGTACCAAGCACAGTCCTGAAAACACTGACTCATGCAAATAATCCTTGCTCCTGCAAGCACTATTTTTCAGGCTCAGATCCAAACACAATGCCTGACACTGTTTGCTCTGATAATCACTCTAAGATAAACAGATATGAATAACTGCAAATACTTCCAAGCATTTCCTTTCACTTAGAATGTAAAAAGAAAAATTAGAGGATAAAATGAAAATGTATGTTTCCACTTCCAGATTTCATACATCATTAATTCTGTAAAAATATATCCATCTTCATGCTGATAGTTCTCCTTGCTTGGCAAACTTGAAGAATGCAATATGCTAGATAACCTGATTGAAAATTTGATCCTATTGTTTAACAAAATGAGGATTGTTTCATAAGGGGCTCCAACATGTCTGTGCACATTTTCCCCTAAGTAACAGTGTAAGACTTGTATTTCCCCAGACAGCTGAACATTTAAGTTGATGTACTTGGCTACAGATCCAATCTTGCTCTGGCTATAATACAGGAGAATTTTCCTCAGCATTTGAATTATGGCACTGAAATAATTTAACAGTGCCTTCTGTGCATGTTACACAAGTTTTTTGATATAGTTAGCTCTTACTGAAAGCTTGCTTATCCTATAAATTGTGCCACATAGTTAAACCATTCTTTGTCCTGAAACCTGCAGAGGGTACTTTTTTCAGTATCACTGCAAATGGTGGAACTCTGGAGAAGCCAGCATTTCCCCACAGTCACACACACCCTGTGTACACACACTCTCCAATCTTTATATTCCCTAGAAAGCCCAGGTTACTTCTGAGCTATCTGCTAATTTGTGCTTGCAGAGCCTTCTATGGTGTTGGAAGAATGAAGCTGTGAGGAACCAAGAAAGGAATATTCAGTGGTTTGTTTAAATGGCTACATTAGGGACACCCAAAGACACTGTTTATGCCCAATCACAGAATCACAGAATGGCTGGGGTGGGAAAGGACCTCTGGAGATCATCTAGTCCAACGCCCCTGCCAAAGCAGGTTCACCCAGAGCAGGTTGCACAGGATCACATCCAGACAGGTTTTGAATATCTCCAGTGAAGGAGACTCCAAACCTCTCTGGGCAGTCTGTTCCAGTGCTTGGTTCACCCTCACAGTAAAGAAGTTCCTCCTTCCATTCAGATGGAACTTTCTGTGTTTCAGTTTGTGATCACTGCCCCTCATTCTCTCTGCTTTAACATGTCTCTCCCAAATTCATCTTGAGATCACCCTGGTCTTCATTTACCACAAAGCCTTTGAGGAACATTATGGTTGCTTCCCAGAGAGGTAGGTTAATATTATTTTCATACCAAATTAATTATGAGATGAAATGCATGTTACCAGTGGAAAAACCCTTAAAGCTCAAAACCTGGTCCTCAGTGCTAAAAACATTCTAAAAAAGAAAATTCCAGAATACCAACCTTTTGCCTTTCTTTTTGAACATTTATATCACGTCTGGCACTTGGCTTCTTTGTCCACGACTAAAGTATCTCAATGTTATTATCAGACAAATAAACAAGAATATTAGTACATAAAATTGATAAATGGATACTCAGAGTTTTCTTCAAAGGGCAAAACTTAGGGATGATGCAGACTAAACTTAATTTGAGAAAGTCTAATGACATCATGACTTTACAAAGACAAATAATAGAATAATAGTATGTCAAAATTGTCAGACTGGATTGGGTCCGTGGTACATCTAGTTCTGCATCTTGTCACAGGAGGCTGTTCAACGGAACAATTTGTTAGTACTAAATTATTTTTCCTAATACAGCTGGAATGAGACATTGGTTCATTATGCTCATGAAGCACATATGCCCCCCAAATTCTTCATTATGATATTTTTTCAGTTTCTTTGAACCCTGGCTCCACTGCTGGCAGCAACCTGAGTTCTAACTGTATGCTATGTAAGAACCTATTTGTTTTTCCTGGCTTTTTTTTTATCCTAACATTTAAATTGTGAGAAAAGATATGGGAATTTCATAGGATCTAAGTGGGTCCAGGTGTTTGCCTCCCATCAAATTGCACTAGGGCTTCAAAATTAGATTTTCTATCAGAATAGTTATATGGACATAAACGCACGTTTTTTCCTAGACTACTACTTGTGTACTTTCTCATCTTACTCTATACACCTGCTGTAGCAAGTCTTAGTGACAATTATCTTCTGAGGAACAAGTGTGTACATTCACCTTATGTCTGACATGCAAGCTGCAAAGCCCTCCCCACATCTGCTGAGTTTTGATGTTAGTTCAATGGAAAAAGGATGAGTCCCACGAAGAGGAAATTGCACAATCCACCTTGCACTTGGTGCACGAGCTGCTAATCTACAGACTAATCCAGTTGATACATATGGTTAGGCAGTTGGGTAACTATCAGGGCACAACACTACCTTTCATCTCCCTTAAGGTAATGCAAAAGTCGTATCTCAAATCCAATTTAAATTGGTGCTCCCTTGAGCTCAAAGATAATTTCTCTCTAATCCTCTTCTGGTTGTCTATAGGGTAACCTTCAAAATCTCAGGAACGATACTGTAAAAAAAATGATCAAGTCATAATTTTTTAGCACAAAACCTAGCTATTTTTCCTGGTGGCACTATGTTCCAGCTGTTATCAGATTCAAGAATTCTTCAACTGCCTTGAACTCTGCATTTATTTTACTTTTCCAGATTTTTGCCAATGAAAATACCTCAGCACTGCTTGAAGAGAGAATAATCCTGTCAGTTTTATTGTGCCATATCTGAGATGATGAAGGTCATGCTAACTACAAGTCTGTTCCAATTGCTACGGGGTTGGGTGAGGTGGGCTTTTTATTTTATTTTTGGTTTTCCCCTAGCTCCTACCACAAAGTAATAGGGATTTTCCCCTTTCATTCATCTTGCCTTTTGTTGTTTTTAATCGACCACCCATCAGTGCCGAATTGCCTTGTAACTGTCTGCTGAGCTTTCATTTGACAGAGATAGCTGCTATTGTTAGCAGGAGCCTTCACTTCAGCCCATTTAACTTTCCTCAGTTTGACAGCTTCACAATAGCCACCTTCCATCTAAAGAAAACTGTGATTTAGTAGAAAGGGAATGTGGGACAACAGCCTGATCTGTCACTCAGTCTCCAGTGAGTTCTCTTGGCATAAAGTTCCCCCACAAAGCCGGAGGATGAAATACTACATGAAAATAAGACAGTCATGAGACATGTTCAGTTATATATTCTGGCAAAATCTAAACAGCAATCACACTTAAAAATACAGCCCTTTCCTGTCAGTAATACCCCGCGCAGGGTAGCAAAATAAATATTTTGACTAATTCTAAATTTCCATTTTTTACTTACATTCCAGAGTAATACTTGATTTTTTCCCCTCTCTTTTATTCACCTAGTAATTTTTCTCGGATTGATCTATAACAGCTCCTAGTGGAAACAGTATGTCACAAGTAAATTAAAGCTTTCATTGGACCAGTCGTTGGTCCTACTCCATGGAAGTCTACATGAAAAGATGTTGATGAATTAAGAGCCTGGATGTCCTCCCTTACCGATGATTAAAAAAGTCAAATTACAGCTGCCTAAGCACAGCCTCCGAATATTTCTTAGCTTAGCGCCACACTCAGTTTCCCTTTCACATGCACTTTGGAAATACATTTGTAGCTGATTTTTAACTGCTGTGCATTTATGCCTAATGCCCTTTTGCATTTAAGCTTAAATTTGGTTTTATCATTTGGCATAAATGACAAGCTGTAGACATCTCAGTATTAGATTTCCAGGCACCATATTTTTTCTAGCCAGTTAAATAATACGATTTTCTTTTCCAAAATCTTCGTTCCCAGTTTGATGAACACTTTTCTGCTAAAAATGTGTCCAGAAAATTGAGTTTGGTTACCATGAAGCATAATTTATTTCAGTCCATCTATATGCTTTTCTTTAACTCTCATTCAACTTCATAAGAGGCATGACAAAACAGAGTTGGTACAGCTGTATGCTGCAAAAGGAACCCCCTAAACTGACTGCCACATTCACCTGAGAATAATTTCCTAGTATTTAAAATACATAAGTCGCTCTGGTAGTGGTGATTAATCACTGAGCAACACATGAACTTTTGTTTTGCAGCAGCCATTCAAAACTTCAGTTAAGAAATTACCACAACTATATAGAAAGGTGTGTACAGAAATGGAGAGAGAAAATTAGATGACAGACAAACTGCAGTAAGAAAACAGATAATAGTTACTAGAGAAGCATCTATTGGCCAGAGTTCACTTGTGAGAGAGTACCCACGAGGCTACAACTAGGAAGAATACCAGACTGCTCCACTGTTTCTAATTAGAGAGGACATCCTTCATTTTATAGCTCCTGTGGTCTAATTTGTAGAGAGCCATATCCCCTAAAGCTTTCTGTAAACCAAATTAAAACTCATTCCATCAAGGAGTTTTAGCAATATATGGTCTCTGATCACAATACATACTCGTGGTCATGGAGCTGCTGCAGGCAGTCAGCTGGGGGGTGCTTTATGTTTGTGGGTGTTTTTGTTGGTTTTTTTTTTTTTTTTAGGAAACAGCAAATTTCTTCTAGGAAAATACATTTTAAAGACCAGAGAATCTGGTTCTGTTTAACCAGTCATTCATGAGAAGGAACAGTACACACAGTCTCTCTCTGCTGATTTTCCTGGTATTCTCTGACTTTTAATTAAAACATATTTCTCGCTACTTTTTACTCAAGACACCTCAAAGCTTCAGCCAGCTCAACAAACATTGCCAGCAATTTTTTTCTCTAAATTAAAAAAAAGTTAGCTTAGGGCTTTTTGGAAGCCTTAAGACTCCATGAATGCTTTTGAAGTTTGCAGTTCCTTCTCAACCCAGAAAACATTCCTATGGCATGCAGCAGGAACACAAACATCCTACTGGTCTTTAACGCAGCCCTGGATAAGAAGGGGAAATTCTGTCCCTGTGCCCATTCAGCCCTTGGCCTCTATGCCAGGACTATCAGGAGTGACAATTAGCAGTACAGCTTCTGGATTTGGACATGTATCCATTAGACTCCAATGAAGAACTTCACACAGCCACTGAGTAGCTCTGAAAGTGTAATGACTTCTACAAATCTGCCTTAATTTGAACTGGTAACCTGAAGGTCAAGGGATCCATCAGCCTATTGTTCGGGCAGCCTGTGCCAGCCAGAGCACCCTTTACACAGAGAATTTGGTGTCCCTTGGTGGCTGAAGTTCTTACACACAGACATAGAATTCCCTGAAAACATGCCCCTCCTCCATTCCCATGGGACCAAATACAAATACACAAGTTCATGTGCATCTGGCATGGCTGCTTGTATCAATCAACACCGCAAACACTAAGGTAGATGCTTATTTCCTCCCACGTGCAAAGGGACCGAGCTAAATTTCTTCAAGTAAGATTTCAAGAAAGTATTTATCACAGCTGGTGTAATTACAGAATTACCTGTGAAAAACCACAAAGGCTGGGGGAATCTAATGAGTAAGTGGAAAGCCACAGCATAATATCAAACAAAATGTCTACAGTCAAAATATTCCGCTCGGTAAAGGTCACACACTCCCTGCCTTGAGGAACAGCAGAGCACACTTCGAATGCAGGCAGGTGAGAGCTTTGCCTGTATTATGGGAGGAGATTTTGATAAACATTCCAAACTATTTTGACAATGGGTGGCCAATATGGCAAAGTGGTTCACTGTGGTTCACCGTAGCAGTTTGATACTAAAAACTGACCAGTAAGAAATTTGAAAGGCTGGCCCAAAATGCTAAGAGCTATTAACCTTGAGAAGCTTGTGGGAAGGGGATGCCCTGGGCAGGCACCACTGGCAGGGAGAATCCCCAAACTCCCAGGAGGGTGCTGCTGACCACTCCTCTCTGCCTGCTATACCCAGCTCCTTCCCCCCCTCTCTGCATACGTGTGTCTTCCATTCAGCTTTTATCCACTCATTTCAAACCAAACAAATATATTCACTGTTGTT
The DNA here is from genome assembly GCA_013398175.1 of Climacteris rufus. Taxonomy (NCBI): domain Eukaryota; kingdom Metazoa; phylum Chordata; class Aves; order Passeriformes; family Climacteridae; genus Climacteris; species Climacteris rufus. Next base: position 1,752,933 of record VZRZ01004936.1, on the reverse strand, counting down.
TAAAGGCTCATCTACATTTCCTGTAAGCTATTTTCATCAGCAGCACTCTATTAAAGTTATTTCAAAGTAAACTAGAGAGAGAGCAGAGACTGTGTAGCACTATATCATGTGTCTTCTCAAACCAGTTAAATCTCAGCAAGAAGTAAAAAAAAAAAAAAAAAGAGATCTATTTAAAACTAGATTAAGCTCAAGCTGCTAAAGCATAATAAATTGCTCTATTTTAACTGACTGAACTGTGCACACTTAGAATACAAGGGCATATTTCATTTGGGTTTATGCAATTGTTCAGTCTACTTTTCTACCATTTCAGCCATCACCAGATGAGAGAACTTGTCAGGCAAAATTGTAGTTAATGATGTTTAATGGTGGCTAAGCCCGATAGACTTGTTTATTTCTTTTCTTCTTTTTTGTTGCTTTACTCTCACTGAACTAATGAAAATATTACATGAAAAAATTCTATATTATTTGCAGGAAAAGCTTCCATTACCAATGCTAGGTAACATAAAGCTTTATCTGATTTATACAGCAATCTATATAAATCTACTTTTATGTTTTATTTGATTCCAGCCATTAGGCTGTGCTAGGAAGTAATTCTAAAATATATATCATAGTGGCAATTCACTGTACTATACCAAATTAATCTACATAAATCTATACCTGTGTGCAGGGAACCAGCATGGTAACATCACCAGTATGGAGGAGGAACAGATGCCAGTAATACTACTTGTAGGCTTTCTAGGAAGTTCAAGCTTTCTCTGAGCAGAGAGCAAATGTCTGCCGTTGACAAATTCCTCCATCTAAATTAACTGTATCATCATTAGCACAGCTCTTACATTCTATATTTCAGAATATGAAACTGCATTTTAGGAGAGGTATTTCCTCTTTACGACTGATCTAGAGTCAGAGAGCTGGAGCACGAATGGGCTGTTTGGAACAGCATATCCTTTTAAAAACCTGTATTCCTTACTGATTTAAGTTCCTAACATAGCTGAAGCCAGTGTGCTCTGCACAGCTGAATGAGGCCAGCTGGCAAAGTAGGAGCGTATCAGCATTCTGACTGCTTTTCTTTTGTTTGAATATTACCTCAGTGGCCGCATGCTAAACGATGTGAACTTGATGGGCTTGACTATGACCTCAGCTAAACTGAACAATATGAAGCTGGCACATCTGTAATCTCAGGCTTGCTATTTTTCAATTTGTTTTTCACCTGATTTGTATTAAGATGTGGTTCAAATTTTAAAATAAAAATAAAAAAGGGTCCTTCTGCATTCCAAATCAATCAGCAAATGCTGGCATGCCAGAAGGCAGGCTTCATCTGCCTCTTCACACCACATTTGGTGGATCCCTGACTTATGAGAGCTTGATTTCTAAATGTTTATGCAGAAAGAAATGCTTTACACATCCGCTCCTTCTCAGATAGCCTGCAGGGATTTCTGGCAATACTTTTTTTTTTTTTTGCCTGCCTTCCAGGTTTTCTCCCTGTGGATACATAAAGACAGAGTGACAGCAGGAGTAGGCTCAACTCACAGTGAGCAGCATCCGTACTTATTACTGATACTGACTATATGAGATAAGCTGGACATCTGTCTTTACTTTTTGCAAGTTCTACAAGGATAAACATGAACATGAATGTGGGTGCCCATGGACAGTTTACTGGTGCTCTTTTATACTCCCATCCCATAGCTGGGCTTCTGTCACTGTTGTCTGAGCTACATTTCAGCCTCGGGTCACAAGAGTTCAAAACATAGTCAATTAATCAAATGGCTTCTATGAACATAACACTGCAGTTCAATAACTGTTTCCTATTCACCATAAGCAAGGAAATGAAAGCAGGAGGTTAATGTGAAGACAGCTAGGTTACATGTGGAGCTTTAAGCAGCAATCCTTGATTAGCCATCATCAGACAGTGCATTTTATCGGTGCAGTTATTTTATGTGAGACAAAAGAACAAACCCAAGATGTTTATGGCCTGATCCTGCTCTCAATAAAGTCAAGTCAAGCTCTTCTGTTGACTTATGCCTACCAGTTCAGGATCTTTGATCTTGGCAATAAAATTAACACAGCAGCAGAAAACAAGAGAGAGAGAGAGAGAGAGAGAGAGATATAAAAACTCTCAGAATGCTCTGTGTTTACACTAAGAAAGATAGAGGATTCAAGTCTGACGTGAAATAACTACTGACAAGAGAAGGGGAACTGAATATGGGACACAGCAGCCAATGTGATGAAGCAATGGGGTCAAGGGTATTACAGCAGTGCAAGAGGTTTACATGTGTTGTATCAGTTGGATGAGGGGGGGTTTATAGAGCTGCTGATTCCAGTGGGTGGAATGGAAGGCCCAAATTCCTCAGTCCTTGCTGTCCAAATGTGACCTGTGAAATGGGGTGGGAAGCAGTGTGCTTAGCCCGCCAGCCACCCTTTAGGAGGGTTTTTCTCTGTCTCAGCTTTATAAAAGTGCTGGGATTCTGCTTCACATCACCCAACTCTGCTAAAAAGGGCTGAAAAAAACCCTCTAAGCAGTGTGAGAATTCTTCTTTTTGATGCGATAAAAACCGTAAATGTGTGTTTCTAACCACTGAAGACAGCAAGCTTTGGAGGGCTTAAATGGAAAAAGCTAGTTTAGATTGAGCCAATTCTGGGTATTGCCACACATGTCAAATAGCACTTCACTTGACAAATGATCCCAAAGAAATCTATGGGAGCTATTCAGGGGGTACGGTGATGTTTGGTATGAGTAAGGAGATTAGAATCTGGCCCTTGCTTTATTTTCAGAGAGATTTCAAACATGTGTTTGTTCTAATTTTCCCTTCCTTCTAGGATTGCTGGTATTCACTTGGCTCAGCTTTAGAGGCAGAAGGATGTGAAAAACAGCACCAGTAAAAAAAAAATTATAAACTCTCTAATATATGACCAAAATAGTTTTTCCCCCGTAAAATATGTGGCATAAACGAATTCCATAATGATGCTATGTGTTATAAAAGTTTTATTGGCACTCATTTGGGATTACCCACATAACTCACTTGTGAGTTCACTACTCGTGGGTAATGCAGTCATCCCAAATGCATGCTAAACACCAGCTTATGTAAAAAAGTCCTATTAGAGCTTAATAGAGATTAAACTAACAGGTTTTTTTACTGAAGCCTCTTATAGTACAGAGGTCCACAGAAATTACAAAAATCTTAGTCTATAATAGGCAATGTTTTCATTAGGTTTATTCTAATCATCCCATATTAAATTCTGTAAATTCTTTACCAGTGACACACACATCCTCTCAGCAATTCTACATTTTTCCTCTCCCTATGCACAACTTTGTGCAATATCACACACATGTGACTGTACTGAGAGAGAACACAGTCCCTGGTGCTAGGTCAGTACAAACACACAGTGTAGAAGTCCTTGCTTCAGCAACTCTACTGAAAAGGCAGGGAATGCGAAAAAACACTGTTCCTATTTACAGACTGAGAACAGAGACATAATTTCCTAATGGTCATACAGGAAGTCCCTGTTAGAGCTGGAATTAAAATAAAATTCTCCTGAGCACCAATCTAATGCCTTAACAAGAAGCTAATCTTCCCCCAACATTTGTGTTTTTCTTCATCTACTGTATCCCACACTCATCCCTGTCCCATTTAAACCACTCTCTAGCACTGTGACACCATTAGTATCTGTTTGACTTAAAGCATCATACACCCCCCCTGCACACCTGGATAAGCCACCTTGTGAGGAGCATGGGTCAGGCTGTCAGGCACTCCGTGCATCAGGAAGCAACAGTTCAGTTTTGCACAATAACCACTACCAAGCGCCTAAACTTGGTAAACACAGCCTAGGGCAATTCCACGGAGAAAGCTGCAACAAAAACTGGAGCAGAGCAGCAGCTGGCTGGGCACAGTTAAGCTGATTTTCCTGTTTTCTTTCCTCCTTTCCCCTGTTTTCTTCTCTGAGCATCTTCTGACTCATGATGATGCTTGTGAGAACTATACAGGCAACAGTCAAAACTCCTGTGCTGCCAGGTTCAATCTGAAATACGACCACCACCCAGAGAAGTTCCTCTGCACATTTCTGTGCCTGCAACTACACATCCTTCTAGGACAGAATTAGGGAGAATTTTCTGTAATTAACCTAAGACTTCTTTTTTTTTTTTTTCCCCTGAAAAAAACAAAAAGGGGCATGAAAACATCCAAAGTACCTAATTATGTTCTCTAAGTAGGTATTTCCTCTCAATATTCAGGTGACTGTTCAGTGAAAATTTATGAAAAACAATAAAATTTAAAGCAATGTTTTGTGGACAGTATTTTTTCTATTAACTCACATAAGAGAACTCTAAAACTTGGTATGAATTAAGGTTAACCCTTAAAAGAAGCATCTAATATGCCATTATAGAAAAAGATTGAAATTAAAGAAAATGCTTTCGTAATTTGCTAGGTATATTGAGTATTAATGCAATATAGTTATTTCCAAGGAAGACAGAAACAGTAAATAAGGAAAAACATCTCTCCTAAATTTCAGAATGATCTCCTACCTAAAGATACACATACCACTTCATTTTCAATCACTTCAGAGCAAGTAACTTTCTCTAAAGCCTAAAGAACATACCTGCTATTAACAGTCTCAGCAGTGTCTAATAAAAAAGCACTTAAGCACAAACTGTACTTAATTTATATGATGAGTAGCTATAAGTTATCAACCCCAGAATCCTGTGCAGAAATTAAATATTATTTTCTTTACTAATTCAAGTAGGATTTTTATCCCTCAATTGTGCAACCTTGACAGTGGGGGAAAACAAGTCAAGTCAACCCTCCAGCAAGAAACTGTACCATGGAGGGTGCTGGGAGGAGGAGAGATGCAGGGAAATCAGAGAGGTAGAAAGTTTACAGGCTTTCAGAGCATTCTCAGTTGTCAATACAAGAATAAACATGTCATCTGTTTTCATAGAGCCCATTGGCAAGGCTATGCAATTGCTGGAAAAAAAATTATTTTACTATTTTTAGCATAGGCAAGCCCATTGCTGAAACGGATTAGAGCGGGAGTGGAAAGTGCCTGAATCAACATAACAGATCTGATGTGCTGGATCAACGCTACATGGAAAGCTGTAGGAAGGACAAACACACACATGCTGCCTACCATATATTGAAAAACAAATGTCAGAGGACTGGTCAGTCCGGGAACAGGGATAGAAAGAAAGAAAAAAGGTAATACAGCAATGATCTCAAGTGCTGCTCTGGAATGATCCAAAATCTGCAGTGTTCTGTAGGCTTTTAAAGAGCACATTTAGAAAATTTGTTAGGAATTAGGAGAGCAGGGTCAATAAAGTTGAACTCTGTCAATAATCACTGTAATATGTACAAGGATCTTTCACCCTCGTGCCCAAGAGCTACCCCTGAACTTAAAACTGAACTTTTCAAATTGAGAAAGAACCATTTATTGTAGCCAGTCATTTGAGAAAACCTTTTTATGGAAAAGGCCTAAAAATAAAGTTGCTTTTTTAACACTGGGGACCAAAGCCCCCCTCTTTCCTCCCTGAGACCCTCTACGAACCAAACTTTGCCAAGAGGAGAATTTAATGAGAACATAACAGGGCGTGGTGCAGCTGCAGGGACTGGGGAGGCTGGAACTGGCCACACATGGAGTGACCAGGTTATCCAAATACTGGGGCTGGGGCCGCTGGGAGCAGCACCCAGGGAAGGAGCAGGAATGGCTCTCTCCTGTACCAGGTCATCTTCACACCTCTGAGGCTTCATGGCCGTGTCCCCAGCACGTCCTGGTGTGCCAAAGGGGTGTTTTTACCTGAGCTGAGCACACGGTGCCAGAGCACAGGCAGCTCACAGCCCTGTTCCACTCCTGGGGCCATCGTGGGCCATGGGGACACAGCAGCTCTGGCCTGGGAATCCCTAAGGACACCACAGCTATTCCCACAGCTCTCATCCTTGCGGGCACTTTGGGACATCACCCCAGCCTCAGAGGCTCGCCACAGGCTTTAGGGATAACTGGGCATATGGCTTTCAGAAGGAAAAGGGATACAAAAATTCATTGCAAGCTTATGTTTTACTTGAGTATTTACACAAAGCATGTGGTCAAAGTTAAAAAGCCCTCCACTTCTATAATTCAAAACATTGTGGTAGTACAGGACGCTATTAATGCTGCTTTTATAGAGATACAGACTGCCTAAGACTGCAGCCATTTGAAGCATTTTGCTCACATTTTGCTATCTAAGAGGAAGAGCAGGAGTTGTGTGTTATATAATATCAAAGAGCAAAATAGGTGATTTTTTTTTTAAAAGATAACTATCTAAATCGTGAATGTTTTTAAGAAGGCTTTCTAAGCCCTAGAACTGGATCTTGTTCTTTTTATGCAGATGACATTCCAACAGTCTTGTTTATTGTTAAATGGCTCCATGGTGCTAATCTGCAATGGTATGTTACCAGAAAACAGAAAATGCCCAGAAGCACTTGATAAACATGGTTCTTGAAAAGGACCTTCATGTTCTCCAGATAAATGACTCTGGTAAATTCACTGAGATTACTTTTATGACTAAATGTACTACAATCCTGCTCCACTGTTAATTCATCCAGAGTATCCAACAACAGGGTAAGGCCACCACAGCTTATACTTGTAGGAGATTCAGCTTTTGGGTGTCACATACGAAAATACCCACTCAATTTCAAAAGTTTCATTTTTAACTTCTAACTTCCATCAGAATACACCACCAAGAAGCAATTTCTTATTCTTCATGCCAAAGAGAGTTTTGCTATTGCTTTATAAACAGCCTTCTGGAACTCAGTCCTAAAGGCTCTTGCCACTTAAGTCCTAACCCCATGAGGCATGAGATCACATGCACGTGGGGTTACAACCAAGAGCTGGCAACACAGCACACTTGGGTCTACCCTCAGCTCTCCTTTTTCCCCAGCAGTAATTTTGTTTCAGCACAATTTGAAGATTTTCTTGACAAAACCCCACCAGGTTTCCTACAGGTGCAAGCCTGTGAGTGCCAAAACCACATTGGCACCATCTGGACTGAAGTGAATGCACTTGGGAACTGCTGCAGTACCCTGAAGGCTGTCCTGGGCAGGCACAGCAAATCTCAGCACACAGTAAATTAAGAAAATGTGCACATGTTCCTGCACGGGAAACATGACAAATCTGTGACAAACCTTCTGAACTTTGCTCACAAATTTAGTGGGACTCGGTGCTCACAAGCACCGAACAGTCTGCAGATGAAAACCTTGAATGTTTAATTCTGCATCCCTGTTGCATTCTGCTTACGTATGCTGTCCAGAACTCAGTGAAATGAACTGCAGTTTCAGAATCTGGATACTAAGTCTAAACATTTTTTTTTTCCTGAGTACAAGCTCTGAAGCTGTAAATTATTAATATTAATAATGGGGAAAATCTGTTATGTATAAACAATGTAAGCAAACAGTAACAACCACTTAAATTTGTTACTATGACAATTTCTTTTCTCTGATTCTCTTTCATAAACAAAATACTTTTTTTCATCAGGCAGTATTCATTATATTCATCCTTGGTGTAGTTACAAGGCAAAAAATGTGGATTATTGATGAAATAGATCATAACGACTCTTTCCAAGCCATTATCATTTATCATTTAAATGTGTATTCAATGAGCTTTAATCTGCAAATTTTTCACGTTTGGGAGCCATTATGATTTAACAGATTCATTGTGTTTGCTTTATTCTTTTTTTAATACAATGCATGGCACATGTTCTGCAGGCTACACACAAGGTAATGTTACCTATCAGAACATATTTCTAAAAAACTTACTGCAGATGAACAGCAGCTGATTATTAAGGCCTCCAGTCTCTAGAAACACAACAGTGCTGGAACACTGTATTGTTATACTAATAAATGAGTCCTGCAAAATCTTCATAACCAGGTATATTGCCCTTTCTCCTGAAAAGTCTCATTCTGCCATTACTTCTAAGAACAGTACCTCAACCAATCACATCTGAGATTTCAATTATATAAATTTTCTCTAATCTCCTAAACAGGTACTTTTTCTACTGCTTGAGACTAAGCAAACAAAATCAATGAATGGTCTCTCATGGTATTAATCAGTCTGAGTTGTGTACCTTGTATTACCAGGGATCCAAATAACATCAGTCCTTGTGTGGGGTATTTTTTTTTTTTTTCATTCACAAGAGTCGATTAATAATAAGAAGAATAGTGGATAACACTTTGGCTAAAGCAAAAGAGCACTTAAAGTTCTTTCCTTTGGAAAAGGAAGGTGATATTGGATTTTTAGGTCAGTGTTTGCATAGCTGCACAAGTTACAAAACTGCAAGAAATGTCAGCAATTGGCAATACATGAGCTCTTACTGGGTTTTGGCTACAGCAGATTAATTCCATATCCAGATTGTATATAATTCACTTAACACCTTTTCTTACTCAAGTTTTGCAATTTCCTGAATAAAATCCCTCTGAAAGTGAGCTGCACTCTCTCTGAGCATGCTGTCACCAGGAGCACTGCTATTTGCTTTGAAAGATGGGATGGGTAAATGCAGAAAAGCTTATCAACCCACAGTTCAGATCATCCTCCAGCTGTGATGTCCCATTCCTTCCTAACATAACCCCTGAATGCTGAATGGTGGGAAGGCTCCTCAGCCAGGCATGGGGCAGATGCCAGCAAGGGCTCAGAACCATTCCTACCCTAGCACAGTTTCTCTCATGCCTCTTCTATTTGCAGCAGGCTGCTCTGAGCTGGTTCAGGGTTCTGGCATGGAGGCAAATGATGTGCACATGATTGACAGATGTGCCAAGATGAGTTGGAAACTGTGGCCTCCCAAACATCTGTAAGGCACTGTGCCCCTCCTGGGGAAGCAGCTGAGGGAGGCCCTGCTGCCCTGGAGCGGCTGGGAGCTCACCGTGGGCTCAGGAGTGAGGAGGCTCCGTGTGCCCCTGGAGAGGGGCTCTGACCACCCTCAGGCCATGCCTGCAGGCTGCTGAGAGGAATGACAGTGCTGAAGGCTTTTCTCATTACCCCTCACAATACTGTAACTCAAAAAAGCCAGCGGATACCTGTGGCAGGGTGGCACGACACCACTGCACTCTGCCCACCTGAGCTGCGTGGGGGCACTTTCATTCCACCCTCAAGCATGGTTTGCCCCATGCTCACATATTAATGAATTATTCACAGATTTTCTGAGGACAGCTAACTTTTGACTTAAAAACAAGTATTTTCAAGCATTAAAAGACATGCATCTAAAAATAAAAAAGGAATAATCTATTTGGCTTAACGCAAAATAATCTCACATAAAAAAAAGTATTTTTTAAACAGCACATATCTACTTTATGGCACTGGTCTCTTTACTTCATGCTTATGAGTTAGGGAAACAGCCCCTTGGTGGATTACTTTTCATAGTTTGCTCAGTAATGTGTTTACAAAGCCATTGTTGCAACTAGATGCTTATATATTTTGATATACAGTCTACACTACAACAGTACATCTTCAGAGATTTCATGCTTATTTCAAAAACCTATTAAAATGGTTCTTTACCTTCCCTCTCAGTAAAACACAAGTTTATTGCCAGATACTCCAGGGCTCCATAGTCCAGCCTGACAGTAATTAAGGCAGAATTAGTGGTGTTTTGCAGGAAATGCTAACAGTGGCAAGCGTAGAACTGGATGGGCCAAATTCATCTCTGACAACAACTCCTCTGAAATAACTAACTTATTCTAGGAATTAATTCGACACTTGAAATTTCAAATAATGGCCTCTATTTTTAACTGTCTGAAGCACATAACTCAGAGCCTGAGAAACATTAAGTGGATTTTATTTTCCTTTGTTAGAAAACTGCTCGTCTACTCCAGAAATGGGTGTTTCTTTAAGACAATACAACACATTATTTCAATAAACCTGCACTTGCTTAATGCTCATCTGCCTTGATAATGAACACTATTAGTGGTAAACGTTATCTCTAAACCATTCAATGAACGATACAAAACACATCATGCAAAATTTTGTGTTTGTCAACATCTGCAACATTTCCTCTGATTCTGTAAGTCTACCCTGCACCAGTGCACAACAAATCCAATACTTGGGTAGTACAGTCTGAAGAAAACTAAAGGTAGTACTTTTCTGGGTATGCCTTCTACTTGAACTAGGACTCCAAACATGGTCTTTGATTTTGCAGTAAGTTTGGACAGTAAGCTTTGGCAAAACTATCTCTTCCAAAAATTTAATGCCATCTACCCATAGCTGTTAAACTTTCATTGAGCTATATATGGTGCTTACAATCCAATCTGATTCTGCAGCAGTTATCTAACTCTACAGAGCATCTAAACCAGTTCAACACTATTTGCCCATTAAGAAACATCTTTGCTCTCATATGCAAAATCTACATTTTTATGGTTTTAGGGTGCTTTTTTTTGTGAAGAAGCCTGCAATCCCTGCAAGGACTCTAGAAAGATGGACTAATGGCTGCTAGGAGGCAGCATTCCTCTGTGTGATGGGGGCTTATTCTGGTCCTTCGTGACCTTGGGAAGGTGAGCAGGGCCCTCAGAGCATCCTCAGGACCCTGGGAAATGTGGGGAAAGTCACATGTTTACGTGAGATTGTGTTGCAACCTGATCATCAAAATTATTTGATTTTGGGATGAGGGGGATTCCTGGATAAAGTGAAAAAGAGTAGGAAATCCTTTAGGTGACCCTCAGCACCTTCTCCCTTCAGGCTACAACTGCATTCTGCTCTCCATGGGGAAAAAAACAACTTAACCTCTTTTAGCAATGAAGGACTTGCATTATTATCTCCCTCTGACTGTTGCATTGATTAGATTGGAAAATGAGTAACTTTTATCACACTTGATCTGAAATAGCACTATCTAGCTTATGTTTATCCCTTTCCATCTACAGAACAGATAATTGCATGGATCCTAGGAGTCAGAAGACACTGTGATGTCCCTTTTGATCCCTGGTGTCAGGTTAAAGGAGAAAAAAATAGAAAGTTAACCTGTGATTTAACACTGGCCACTGTCTGGCTCCTGCTGCCAGTCTGGTCTGGGGGATTGAGACCTTTGCAAGTGCACGTCTGGCTCCCTTCTCACTGTGCAGGTTCTCTTGCTGCCACCTCTAATGTCAGAGTCTGTGCTGCATTCGGCAGCATGGGCTCTGAACAGCAATAGATTTTTGCCTAAAAAAATCAAGTCACAATTTTTTGGTTTTTTGCTTGTTTGTTTGGTTTTTTGCCTTTCATTTCTTTCTTCCTTCTTTTTTTTTTTTTTTTTTTTTTTTTTTGTTTTTTTTTTTTTTTTTTTTTTTTTTTTTTTTTTTTTTTTTTTTTTTTTTTTTTTTTTGGTACAGGGAAAGGCAGATTATTTCAATTAAGAGCCTGTCACTGACATTTGTAAGCAACCTTTCTTCAGTTCAGTGCAGCAATTGCAGTTTTAAGTTTCTCCCTGCTTCTGTCAGGATCTAATTTTCAAGGCCCTGTTGCCATGGCAGCAAGTTGGAATTTTAATCCAGTACTAAAGGTCAAGACAGGTCACCAGTTTCAGTTCCTCTTCAATCTCCCCATAAAGAGCCACAAAAAGAAGCTGAGATAAAGGTCTGACCTAACAAAAAATTCCAGTCTAGCACACAGCCAGACTTGAAGCTCTGTGATTTGTATAGGCTTTCTAATTTGTCTGGAACTATTGAAATTCATGCTAAATCAAACATGGGCAGCGCTGATTCGTATTCCTCTCTCTGCAGAAAAGCAACATATGAGTCCTCAAAACACAGTTACGTGCATGTAAGTAAGCAGGGATACCCAAAAAGCACATACTTAGTTGAGTCTAACAGGTAAATAGCTGTGAAAGCAATCCCCTCATTACTGCAGACATTTACTGCTTCTGCAGACTTAGATGAGCCTGACAGCTGCACTTATGTCTTTCTTGACAATATGAGGTAGATAAGTCAACATCTTTCTTTCAAAACCCATAAAGATCTTCCTGTGAAGCATTTTGACAAAACAAGACTTTCCAGTAAGGGACAATTTCGTGAAAGCTAAGCTACCTTCAGACTTTGTTTACTATTTTTAACTTGAAGGGCAAAAAGCTCCTGTGGAAATTAGAAAATAACCAGTTATTTGCCAGTTTTCTAGGCCCCCCTCCTGTGTTTTCACAAGACGGATATTAATTAAACAACTGGTTTGCACCTACTGAAGTAAGGCTATAGACATCTCCCTCCTCCTCCTGGGCTATGTAATTTTTTCTGAAAGCTGCATTTACACCATTAGGGAAGTCTCAAAACGCATTTTTCTGAGATGTATGGACACAAGTGAGGGAAGCAGCTCTTCCTCCAAGAATTTAGATCAGTAATTAGCCCAGCAGTGGGGAATATTTTCCTTTTTCATCATTTGGGAGGATGTATTTGTAAGGTACAGCTACTCTGAATCTGTGGCTCCAAGGGCTATCCAAGACAGAGGATAATGCAGTGAGCGTGGCCTAGCCCCGTGGGGTGTTGTGAGAAGTTCACTTCATAAAAAATAAGCCCTCTGGCCAGAAAATTGATAGGCTTTGGAGCCCTGCTGAGCCCTCTGCCCAAAGGATAATGGCAACAATATAAGTTCCTCTGGATAGAGAGTGTGAAGCTGAGAAAAATGTGGTGGATTATTGGGGTTGTCAGAGGGATTCAGAGGAAAGATGCAAAGGATTAAGTTGGGATGTTAGGAAAAGTGGCTGTTAGTCTTACCTAGGGTATTTAGGACACAAATTGGGAGTTTCAAGCCCACTCTGGTATTACGAATGCCAATCTTCCTGGCAAAATCCATTCTTCTCTCAAACTTATCACCCATTTCTGACTATGACTATTTTGCAGCGTGGTGCAGGTGAATCTGGGTGACAATTTTCTCTGTCTCAGGCTACAGGAAGAGTGAAAGGGACTGGAGCAAAGAGCACCAGGAAGAAAAACGCCAGAGACAGAAATGGCATGGCTCTGGACCAGAAATTTACTGACAGGTCAGAGTTAAGACAAAGGGAGCACGGTGAGGTCCAAATTATGGCAGCCAGAAAGCCAAGCAACAAGTTCATTTGTATGCATTTTATCAGCAAGTAGGTAGATCACAAAACAAATGGGTGGGAGAGATACTGAGTGTGGTGGCTTCCTCTGCTCTATCCTGATTTACATTTTTGGATTTACTGAGTACATTTGTTTTTCAAAATGAATGTCTGAAGTTGCACTGAGGTTCGGAAGTGACTCCATCCCACAGAAACGTAAATTGAAAGGTCAGTTTTGAGACTGGCCTTAAGCCATAAAGGCACAACATATGCTGCTGCCTGTGAGAAAGCTCTTTAACTACAGAGAAATCTGTGGCAGATTTGCAGTCTAACCAGTTTCCAGAATGGGAAGTGATACGTAGTGGACAGGGAAATACATCAGGAATCCAAACATGTTACTGTGTGTCGTTTACCTCTCTCTATTAATGCTGACATTTCAGTGGTCGCAGTTCAGTGACTGTGCACTTGGCAGTGACACAGTAGTGCATCCTCCTTGAAAACAAAGTATTTCAACTGCTACTCGTTAGTTAGGGCAAATAAATGTTGAATTTTTAATGGGGGGTTATAGAGTATCAGAGGAAATTCAAATGGTTCAGTGCTCACTTGAGTCACAATCAGCAATGCTGGCAAGAATGCAGTAGGGTTAGCTTGTTTCAGGCAATCTTAAAAGCAGTAAGACCCTGATAGGCAAGAAAAATTATTAAAAATTGATCAGCAAAATATCACAGAATTAATTTAGTTCTGTTACCACAATTTTTTAAACTGATTTATACACATGTCAGGAGAAAGAGATCATGGAGAAGAATGTATTAGGAAATAACTTTATTTTGACAGGGAAGTTAAACTGTATGTGAGCCAACTGAATAATGAAAACAAATTAAAAGTCTAATTTAGAAATTATTTTGAATAATGGGCTTATCTTCAAAGATACAGGGCTTTTAATTATTACACTGGATTTTCACGTATTTCACATCAGCTGAAATATTTTGCAAGTTTGCTTCTGTAGGCAACTGTCCATAGGAAACACTTGTGTATTTTATTCCAAATTACTTCATAGTTTGCTCAAAAGTCAAAGCCTACAGCAGCAAGGAACAAAACAATTCAGTCTTGACTGACTATCCTTGCTTCAAACCCAAGAACTTATGAGGCAAAAGGATTCAAAGAAAACTTCTAACTTACAAAACAAAACAGTAAATATGAAAGATGAATGACATCTTCTCAAAAGAGACCCATCTATTTTCATCTGCTATTTGTCCCTTTAATACAGTGCACTGGAGCTCTCTAAAGATTAATGGAGTTCCAATTACATGCCACTGTTGTTTCACTTATCATAATTTGTACATGGCAGTGCAGGGCCCTCGTAGTCATGACTTTCCCAGTTTACCCAGAGGGAGTATCTTTGGAACTTCCTAATTCCAGCAAACAGGCAGCACTTAGTGTAACAATCAGGCTGGCCATGGGAAGGTAGGCTGTGACAGAAAGCTGGCTGTCACCGCTGCAGGATCAACTGGCGCTCTCATGCTTTACTGCGATCAGCTAAAAACTGTAATTAGTACTATTAACATTTCAGCTTCTCCAGGGTTATTACACCTGGCCTGCACTGTGACTGGAACACTGATAGAGAGTTGATACATAAACAGAAACATTCTTCCTATTCCAGTTGGAGGTGAATTTTTACATTTTGGGTTTAGGGTACATTTTTGGAAATTATGCATGAACATTGAATGAATCCCTTTTTTTGTTGTTGTGTTTTTAAACGGATTTCTTTCCAGGTTAAGAATTCATCAGTGCTTCTTGATTTGAATGTTCTGAATAACAACATTACTTGTTGTTGCAATACCCAATACTTGGTGTAAAATCCTCTTGATATCTGATTACTCTTCATAAGGACCTCATGCTGATTCATTTCAAACCGTGAATTACCTTTAATTCATAGGTTGCACATACTGCCAAATTTTGTTTTCTGTGTTCCCAGGTGGCTGTCCCTGACACAGTGGAGAAATTCCAAAAAGCCATTAGATACTTATGAAAAGTAGTTAGATGTCGAGAAGCACATTTCCATTTTCAACCACACTTCCATCAAGTATTATGATAATATTTGGAAAATAGAAAAGTACTGGTATTTATCTGAATTTTTTTAGGATTGTGAAGCAAAATCCTGGCCCAACTGAAATGTGTGGTGAACACACTTAGAAAAATCCTTGCTAAAATATCACAAAAATATTTTCAGCTGTGTGTTTTAGTTTTGAGCTCATTGTATTTAGCTGCTCTCTAGTCCCCACAGAGGTTGTGTATCAAGTATGACGGATAACAAAACCTCCATAAAGATAAAACAAGTTGATTTTGTCTGATCCATAAAAATTTGCTGCTCTAAGTTTTTAATGGTTTCCGGTAGTTCACTGAGCCCATGAGAGGGGCCTTTTAATACTGTATTAATACAGTAAGTATAGGAAGTAATTTTATGACAGGGGAAGAATACCATTATGATTACATTCTTCTTTTTAGCTAGGCTTTTATGGAAACTACCCAAGACTACTCTGCAGTATGATTTCGAAACACAGGATGTGCTTGATTAAAAAGGTTCTGGGTAGTTTCCAACTGGACAAAGGCCAAATGCTAACAACCAAAACAGAACAAAAGGACTGGATGTTTGAGAATGACACACTTGTAGTGGCAATTATATAACAGAAACCTAAGTCATGAGCTGAGTTCGTCCCCTCAAACTCATGGAAGCTGACAGAAAATCCTTTGCAGTGCAATTGGTTGCACCTTATCTGTTCCTGCTTACTATGCTTCATAATAAACTAATCAGAGCAGACTGGCTGAGAACTGACCGCACAATAGCAGCAGAGATTTACAGTGAATTTGAAATTTAAAAAGGGGAAGTCAAATGCTGCAATTTCAGCTCTAAAAATTCACCACAGCATACACACACATGCACATCAGTGCTGAAAATCTCATTTTCAAGATTTTTGAGTAGAAATTAGGAGTTCAGGTTAGTTGAAGGCACATGTTCTCATGTGCAACACAAGTGCAGAATTTAGACACAATCCCAACTACTCTACCTTCTATTTTACCTGCTGCAGAGCACTGGGGATTGGGTTTCTCCAGCATGTGGATGTCACAAAGTACATTGAAATATTACAAAAAGGATGAAATTAGTATTTCAGAAAGCTTTAGTTGGACAAGAAGCCATGCATCTTGCATCCCCCTACAAAAGCAGGACACATTGGTAAATTAATCTACCTTGCAGTATCCTTGCAGTATGTTGTCCTCCTTTTTCCTCCCAGAAGTGTGCACCTGAAAGGTTATCTTGCAAAGATCATACATTCTTTTGGACTGCTCTTCCATGATGCCAATATTCCTACACCTGAACTCTGTAATGACATGCAGATAGCTGGGCTGCTGGAGCAAAATGCAGCATCAGGAAGGTAAAGCATCTTTGTTCTGCATTCACCCCTCAACTAGTCATGGTATAACTCAGCAATATGGTGAGGGCAAGCACGTTACTGCCAACTCCTATGCTGTGTGGCTGAGAGTGTGCAACAGATGTTACTGGGGATAAGCTGCACTGTCATTTCACCTCTACACTCCAATATCCCCGAGACTGACCAACGTTAGAAAGACTAAATCCTTCTGAATACAACTGCAATCTGATAAACACTATTATTTATTTATTAAAATTCACAATGACTGCAGGAGCTGTCTACCTATCAGGGTTTGTTTGGATCGCACTACCCAGCTCTACTTCATACCATTACGTTTGTCTGCCCCACTCCTGCTTTAATTTCATTATGTCCTCAAGTACTGCAATTCCCTGTGAAAGTGCTGGTAACTGCACACACAGATCTAAAGAAACACATTGGCCTCGTAATACCAAGTCTCACAGTGGACTGCCTTCTAACCTCCCAAAGCCCTGTGGAAATTCTTAGAAGCTGCCTTAACAATTTTTCTGCAGTAAAAGAGAAAAAGTGATAGTAATGGGTTAGCTGATCTTCATTTGGAAGCTAAAAATAAAAGTAGCTTTATTGCAGCTCTGATCTCTCATGTGTAAAATCTATCACCTACCGTAAGAAGGCAGTTCATTGCAGCAGAAATCTGATTGATAGTACTGGAACTTTAGATCAAGCAGCAGAACAGAGAACAACTGGTTCATAAAATGTACTCAGTGTCTTCGGGTTTTATATCAGGCTTCCTATAGAGAGCTTTGGTCCCATTAAATGCACTATATACCACTGAGCTCTGAAGCACTATTCTTTTGAAATTCAGCTTATAACTATAAACCATGATTGACAAGTCTATTACTGTTGGTTACAAACTATTGAAATATTGTATTTTATGGTATACTCACTAAAATATTTTTCACAGTGGAATCCAAAGACACTTGCTTTAAGAGAAAAATAATTTTAAGATGTAATAATATTTTTTTACTTTTTTTTTTTCCTATGGAATGTGCTTGATGTTAGATTTGGATCACTTGGATATTCTGAAACATGAATGCACCCATTCTGTTACCAGGAACAGTGGGTACAGTTGGCTAGATCCTGTACAAAACCCAAGCCATTACTGGAAACCAACAGCAAAGGGCAAAAATTAATTTGTGACTAGGTTTAATTAAAAATGCTATTCATGCAAATTAAATATCATAGCATTCCCATCCAATTCTCATTTAATCTGAAAAAACCCTATTTAATTTTAAAATGGAATCATTCTTTCAGCCACAATTTTGTAAAGGTTTACTCCACCAACTTTATTTGAATGAGTACCTCCATGACTTGAGTTTATGAGTAAAGAATTGGACCTTCAGAGGCTAATGAGTACATCAATGGATTCAGCACCGACACCTAGTCTAGTCCTGTATCTCTTACACAGTCACAGACACATCACTGAGCTCCAACAAGTCCTTTCATATACACAAATTTGCACTAAGGTTCAGTATATTTAAATTCATTTTAAAAACCTGTATCTCCATAGGTATCTCCATATTGATTTTTCTTCCCCTATAGGGATTTTTAAAATTCTGTCTTTAGTAGATTAAGGGCAACCACTAGAATAATTCTGAAGTAATTTTAAATTAACATATTGTATTTACACAACTGTCAGTTAAGCTCGCGTAGTTCTGCATTCAGTACTTTAAAACACTTAACACTAAAAAAACCAGCAGCTCTGAACTGAAATCAGACCCACACATTTTCATAAGTATAAAACAACCTACTTTTCAAAGTTGCTATTTACTTCCTGTTTGTAAATTACTTAGAGAATCTGGGATAAAAGTAAAAAACTATTCAGTCTCCACTCACTGCTATATTCCTGCAGCCTTACACCAGAGAAGCACCAAAGAAAAATGGCTGAACACAATGGAGAATTGCTCTTTCACAATTTTCAACTGTCATATTTACGGATCATCGGTGATTTTTGGCTGTTTCAAAGTGTATGAAACTCAAGACCAGCTTTTCAACACCAGCTAGCAAAATCATTCCGTACGATGTGTTTTACTCTCTCTCACTGTATGAATGTTAAAATTCCTGCATCATCTGTTCATTGGGTTGCATTTTCTATTGTAAGAGGCTTAGTATCTGATGAGAGTAGCATAAAAGTGATTTAATTTTGGCAAGCTATAGAACTAAAATCAGCATTATTTCTGCTTAATAAACTCATCTTTCACACATACCTCTGTTAGCTAATGCTTAAAAAGAAGAAACAGTAATAAGCACTGAAAACATAAAACTGGTTTATGGCTAATTTTTAAGGACTACAGAGAACACCTGAACACCAGGACAAGATTATGAGCAGAGCTAGGTTTTAGTTACCTTTGGAGAAATAAGCTCACTTTTTATGATAAATTTAAAACGAGATTTAAAGCTGGAAATAATCATACTTACGACTTTTGTGGCACTGACTTAGTTGCAACTTTCCCTGCTGGATCACTCCACTCTGCAAACAAAGGAAACACATTTTCAAATGTCAAAAGATTACTGTAGAATTAAAATGCACCCAAAGCTGTCAGCCCATCTAATTATACTTGGTTTCACAACATGCCACAATGCATAACATGTAATAAAAAAATGGAACTGAACTGCTTTAGCACCACAGAAATTAATTTTTTAGCCTTTGTTTTAATGATGTTAAGCAGAAAAAAAAAATACCCAACCCTGACTGTTAGGACTAGGATGATAAAGACCTACTTTGTACATTGTATCCTGAGGTCAGATGTTGGGAGTCCTACAAAGAAGAACACACAAAATGTCAGCATTAGTTAAACAAGATGAAGAAGGTAAGATATATCTTGGCTTGCTAGATTAAGGGCACTGGCATTACAGAAACAGGGAAGGAGATGGCACAGGGAGGGGATCATGGGATTGTTAAGGCAGCTCCAGTGACATTATTTTTAAAAAGCATTAACTGTGGAGACAGAGCACCACTGAGGGACCCTTCAGAGCTCAGGCAAGAGCTTGTCCTCAGCTGCTGTAAATCTACATCCCCCCCCTTTATGGAGACACTGCACAGATTTACACTCATAGTGGCCCAAGCCTTTCCCAGGCTCGGCCATGGGTGTGTGTATGAGCCATCTAGGATGTACAATTTAGAACACAGCATGAATGCAACTATGCAGTAAATTCAGTGCCATTGCCTTTCTTTTGTTTGATCTCACTGCCTGGAAATACAGTAATCTTTTATTGATAGTCACTGTTTTTATTTGGACTGTGACACACAGGACTTGATAAAAGATGCGGAAAGTAGATCTTCACCTGATGGAAATTGGTCCAAATCCAATGAAATCAATGGAAGCACAACAACTTCAAACCAGCAAAGGATCTGGCTTGCAACACTGAGTGTGCTAATGCCAGGATTTTTGTTGGCTCACAATAACTAAGCTGCTTCCTTAATGTCACAGTGTTTTCTTGCTTAGTTTTTCTCTAGGCTCTATAGTCCACAGTGACTGTCATCAGCTTTCCTTCCAAGCAGAGTTTGATCATTTGAAATTAAGGTGTTATTTACAACCTCATCTTACAGCCAGGCACTAGTTTGCTGGAAGTGTTAGTTCTGTAGGATGTTAAAGTCATTAAAGCCCTCACTGCACTTCCTCTTAGGGCATTATTAGTTCCTAATATTATATTGTGCTGTCAGTCCCTTGTGAAGTAAATAATGCCCTAAGAGTAAACATGGCACTTTAAATTTGAATGTCAAGGGGATAAATTGTTCTGATAAGGCCCACCTCTTTTATCACACTTCTTAATATATGTTTCTCATGAGGATACCTTTATTTTAATAGCTAAATTGAAAATTTCTAATAGTGCCTGCCTCTGGTTTATATGGCTGCACAACCTAGCCACATCAAGTCAAAATGTATAATTTGGCCAGCCATAATTGATTTAAAGTGATGTTTTGAAGAGACATTTCTGTTGTATTTTTTAAGGTAAGGCTAGCAAACATGGAAACATTTATGTGTTTGCCTATTTCTGGAAATGCTAGCTCAAAAAAAATTAATTTAATTTATATTTTGTATTGAAGTGATATGGTCAAGAATTTTAGGATCAACATATAATGTGCCCAGAAATTAACTTTGATGTGGATCTTAAAAGTTCAAAGCCAATTTAATAGAAACAGAAAAGCAAACCAAGATTTTAGCTTCTCTGAACCCATACTTATACTGCTGCCAATGGAGATAGCGGCAGTCTGCTGGACTCAAACCAGTTTCTGTAGGGCCTACCAGAATCAGAACACTAAATTAAGAGATGGTATAAATGAAAACAAACAAACAAAACCCAGCAAAAACCTGTATTCACACAATTCACCTAAACGAGTTCAACTGACTTTTACCCAATTTGCCATGAGGATTATACTCTTGTAATTATGAGCTTACAAGAAAGAGGGAGAGGGAATTTCTACAAGAGCATGTAGGACAAGGGGGAATGGCTTCAAACTGAGAGTAGGTTTAGATTAGATATTAGGAAAAACTTCTGTACTGTGAGGGTGGTGAAGCACTGGCACAGGTTGTCCAGAAAAGCTGTGGATGCCCCATCCCTGAAAGTGTTCATGGCCAGGCTGGATGGGGCTCTGAGCCACCTGGTCTACTGCAAGGTGTCTCTGTCCATGACAGGGAACTAAATGAAACTAGATGATCTTTAAGGTCCCTTCCAGCCCAGGCCATTCTCTGATTCTGTGACATCTGATGCTTCACACTGCAGCAGGAAACTGTAGCAACAGTGGCAGTGCTAGAGCAGTAACAATCATATTCCATTAAAACAAGACATTCTAGGCACTGGCTTTGGTTTTGTGTAAGAAGCCAGAGGTACTGCTAATTTCATTTATTTCTGACTAAGTATGGTGGCTATATTTCAGACAGGGGAAATCAGCAAGAGGAAAATCACATTCCACCTTCTAAACGAGGATCTGATTGCTTGAACTATAATGTCAAGTGGTACCAGTTTTATAAGCTATTTTTCAAGATCCCGTGTTTAGAAAGAAACTTTTATACAGCTCCACAACAGAATGGTATAGATTTCCCACCCTGGGGAAGTTCTCCCCATCCCAAACATCATCAGCTCACAGTTGGTCAGGTCCAATCCAGAGACACCTCTGGCAGAACCTGTCCCAGGTTACGAGATCCAACTCTAGCAGTGCTACCGAATCATAGCTAGAAGGCACTACTGGAATCTGGGCTAAAGGCATATTCAAATCACACCATTTAACAATTCACTGTGTGTTACAGGAACTACAGGCACTCTGGGCAAGTGCTGAGTGTGTGCCTTTAACAAGGCCAATACTGAGGATCACACTGCCTGACCCTGTGCCTCCCTCTGGGGTGTGACACAGACAGATGCCTTTGAACTCTTCACATGCAGGGACCTTTTCAGTCACCATAATTTGGCTATGCAGCCTAAACCTCACCATGCAATCAATCAGTAAATGGGGAAAAAATGACCATTTCAACCTTTTCATCGCACAAATAATAATGGAAGTAAAACAAACAAAATATATTGTACTTGATGCAGACAGAGTCTTGTAACAACATAAAGTTCACTTTGCTTCCACTGGATCTTCTGCAGCTTTAAATAAGCAGTTCTACTAGTAGCAACAGTCTGATTGGGAATTTCCAGCTAAAAATAGTATTAGAAATTTTTGAAAGTGGGACCAATTACAAAAATAAACTCTCCAGCGAAGAGCACTCAACAGAACAGAATGCTAATCAGGTCACTGGTAATAGCCCACTTGTACCTTGCTTGGGATAGAAAACTTGCTCTGCTCAGCCTTGCCAGGAGTGTGAATAGCAGTAAGAGGAGGAGGCCAGGAATGGGTCATCTCCTAGGAAAGAAAGAAAAAGTTTTGAAAACAAATTCACGTACATAAAGAAGAAAGAGAGATAAAAATGATCACATATGCTCCACCGAGCCCAGAAATGCAACTGCTTGAGGAAGTGACCCCACCACCTCACATCCTTAGGTCACAGATGAAGACACCTCAACTACTACCAACAGGCAGTACTCCCTCAAGATGAGTGAGGACACATTTTACTCTTTAAAATTGTGACCATTTGTGTCTTCATTTGTGACTCCATCTCCATGGTCAGCCTGTCAAGCTGTATGAATAGAGCAGGGTTTTACCTGCAAAGCCCAAGCAGGCAGGGGACACTCTGTACAGCACGAGATGCAACCCTACAGAGGAGTGCATGGTGGCAAGATGCAGCCCTACTCAAGACTGCATAGTGGCAAAAATAACAAAGACAGGTCTAGAAAAATCTAGAACATGATTACAGCATGAATGCCTAGTGCAGAAGACAGCAGGGATGGTGTCCTGTGCACCACAGCATCTTCTCATGGCACTGGCCACAAGCACTTACTGCAGTAAGCAACATCACAGCCTCAGAGCACTGCTTTCAGTCCCTTTGAAATAAGGGACTGAGAAATCAGATGACTTGCACAAGATTACACAGAAAGTCTGTGCTTAACCAGGAAATCTTAGTCTCTAGTAAAGACCTGCCTACCAGATCGTCTAAGCACGGAATCCATTTCCTGTCACCATTTGTACAGGCAGGTCCCAGTTCTCTTCACAGGAATGACCTGGCTGCCTATGGCTACCAAACACCAGCAGAAGAGGCAGTGCTCACCCACTCCTCCCACTGCCCCAGCGAGCCCGACAGGAGCAGACTGGGGCTTGTGCTTGGAGGATGGGGAAAAATCTGGAAAAACCAAGGAACTGCAGAAGTGTTAGCTTAGGCAGAGCTTGTAAATGCCCTTGTAATGAGTGTGTTTTATGGTAGAGACTACTTCTTTCTCTCTCATCTTTGTTTTTAATTTAATAAATATCCAGAGAGGCAGTAATACTTCTCTCTGGCATTCTGCTGTATCTTTGTCTTGGTTGTTTTTCTTTGCCTACAAAGCTCAGGAAGATTTCTTTCTTGAGACAGGGGAGGTAGACAGCAAGAGCATCTGATCTAAGAAATCTTATGTGCAATGGCCATAATCCTGACTGCAGTAAGCTAAACTTCCCAGCTGCTCTTTCACACTGGTCAAATCTTGGGCTAGTCACAACAAAGCTTATGAACAGGCCCGTTTGTCCAGGTAATGTCATAAACATTACAAATGCTCCACAAATAGAAACTTAACACAATACAATACAATTAATTAAAGAAGATATGACTGTTGTCAAAAGGGCAGTGTGGTGGTTGTAATGTGAATAAAGACATGCCCTGGGTGGCTACAGCTGACTATTGAAGATAGAGCCATCAAGTTTCAGATCTTCAGTTGTCTCTCCCAAATTATGTGTCATATAGGAGGTTAGGAGAGAGACCATGCACTATGGTCCCCAGTCAGTGGGACAGGCAGACAGGAAAACGTCCTTGGGCAGATGACCCAGGGACAGGGGATGGTGTCTGCGCTCCTGCAAGAACTTCCTGGTTTCTGCTGTGGAGCCCAGGGCCTGTTGTCATTGCAAAAAGCCCAAATGGTGGCAGTGAGGAGGAAAGAAGCAGCTGTTGAACAGCTCATCCCTCCTGGTGTGTGAGGCTGAGGCAGCTCTGAGCCATGACAAGAAGTGCACTGTTAAACAGCATTGATTGTCTGACCTCTGCACAGGGGAAGGCAGCGAAAGATTTCAGCATCCCATGAGCTTTTCTGTGAGATAATATAATCCAAATCCTGCATGCCTCTACCAAAGCCTATGCCACAGAGGTTGCTTTGTGGCAAATCTCTTCATAGCAAAATGATGAAACAGAGACTGTATCACATAATTAAAAGAGGGCCAGGCAGTCTGACTGAAGGCAGAAATGAAGCATATTCTAGAGCTGCAATTATAGGCTTGACCTCTGTCTCATCCTGCCCACACAGAAAAGCTGTATAGAGAGCCTGGGATTCATGGGAAGGTGATGCCAGCAAACATTTCAGAATATTGACTGTCAAAACTCATGTAGCATCCACTGCCTACCCACTTGGCAAGCTGAAGTGTAAGCAAACCTAGTCATCTCCCTGTTAGGGGACACGTGAACATAAAACAGTGGGGAAAGGAGTCTGCTATTATTTGAGGAAATTCAATTACAAGGTAAGAAATCCTGACTCTGCTGAGGTTAGGACTATCCAATCTCTGTTTACAAAGAGACCTCGTGAGCATGAAAATCTCTTACAAAGGTACAACCTGGCAAAACTGAAGCATTTCATTTCAATTATCACTGCAATAAAAATTATTGTACAGAAAATTCCAGATAGGATCACACATGCAAAATGGCACAAACTTTTAAAGCTCATAATATAAACAAATAGTGTATATGGAAGGATTGAGAAATAGTTAGCTAAAAAAAACCCATACCTACATCTACGTACAGACAGGTGCCAGAGCACTGCTGACCAAAGAACCTTGAGGGGTGGTAGAGAAAGTTTTGAGCTTACTCATCTGAAAAAATTCACTTCAAAGTGTCTGGGCAACCACCAGACGGCTGCGTATTTCACTTACACAGAGCTGAGCTACAGAACGACACGCAAAACTGGCATGGCACTGCTGTCACTGAAGGGGCAGAATCCCAACACCACATCCTGCAGGGATGTGACTGCTTAGCTTGCTCCTACTCTTGTTCCTTAAGCACAAATAGGTTACCCTGGAGCATCAGAAGAAAGGATGTCATTTGTTTAATTGTACACATGACTTCACCATTCTTTGTTATGCCCCAATTTCTTTTGGAGGTCCCTCATCTTTAAGTACTCACTAAGCTCTGTTTTGTTTAGCTTGTGAAATCTGATATATCTACCTTCTAATATGTTGAGACTATATAAAGAGCCACACAGACTGTGTGTTCTGTATGCATCCATTAAGATATGTCTATAACAACTTTAGCTTGTAAATACCTGGGAAAATAGGGAATTGCATTAATTTCTTTTTTTTCCAGGAAAAGTTAAAACACTTTAATCAATCCAAATTTGGAAGTATTTAGAAATTCCTGGAAGTAAAAATAATAAAAGCAAGCATATGAAATGCTTTAAAGAGGAATCTAATGGAAACAAAGTAATCCCACAAAATTGAGTTAGGATTTATTTTCACATGGTTTGGACTTAAAATAATTCCAAAATCATGTTAACTGTTGGAGTGGCTAGATGACTGCTATGGAAGCATGCATTTTTTTAGACCTGGAGATTAAATGAGAAAGTAAACCTGCACCATTTGTTGGCTTAAAAGTCACTGTGGTCCTCTGATGTAGTAACATCAAGCATCCTTCTTTCTGAAAATTATTTAAACATTGTTTTAATTGACTCCATGTGTTTTATTTATAAGAGCTAGACATGCTCGTCTCTTCAGCTAAGTCTGTTTTTTTCAGCTATAAAAGCCCTCAGGTAAGTAACTAAGAAGGACACATGCAGATGTGATCTAATGAATCACCCAAAATACAAATACCCCAAGCAAACGTAAGAGCTCCAGAGGTACAAGGCCAGATCATGATTTAAATGGAAGGAGAGCACTGGAGAAGGATTTAAACTTGCAAGTTTCTAAGGAAAAGGTCAGAGTGGGAGAACTGAGTACAAGGGATATGGGGCAGATGGTAAATAGCTTTACAAAACCAGTCCCTAGAATTAATAGCCGCCTTCAAGATTTATTTCCTGTCCCTGTACTTCATTTTTCCATCATTTCCTTCTTGCTCAAAAGAAAGTGTGCCGTGTTTTTAAGTACAGATAAAAACACTGAGCCAGGCTCTAAGAGGTCATTATGGTAAAAAAAGAAGCAGGATTGTGTACTTTGTGTTCCTACTGAGGCAGTTTCCCTTCCTAGTGTGCTCTAAACTGCTTAGCCTGATCTAATTTGAAGTCTTCCAAGATACAGGGCTCATGCTACTTCCCTTGGGAGAACTGAGGGGAGACATGAGAACAGCCTTCAATTACAGAAAGAGCTGGTCCTAAAGGAGAGAATAATCTGTTCTCCAGTTTTATGGTGGATACGAACTTCAACTGCAGCCAGAAAAATTCCAGTTAGACATAAGAAAAAGCTCTTTAATGGTAAGGATCCTGCAGCATTGGAACAGATTGTTCAGGGAGCTACATGGACTCCATCTGTGGAGGAACACGCTTAAGAACAGATTAGCACACATCAGTCAGGAATGGCTTAGGCAGAATTGATTCCTACATAGAGACACGGATGTGTAGTAGATGGTGAGATTGCTAAGACCCTTCCCAGTCCTTTTTCTTGTTCTGTAGTTTTGACAGATCTCTGTTGGCCAAACCCTACCCTTACTGCCTCTCTTGTGGCTCATCCGCAGAAAGGCAGAAGAAGAAAGCAACAATCCCAGTGTTTTTCTTCTGTGGCCCCAAAGACAGTCTCAGGACTGACACTTAGCCCACATCATTAGCGGGCAGCCAGTGGAGCAGGAGGACCTGTCCCACACACACATCACCAGCAATGGATTCAATCCAAGGCCACTGCTGCTAAGGAAACCTTATCTGTGATATTCTCTCTGCCAAATGCCCCTCTCAGCCCTTTTAAATCTTAGATAAATCTGTTACTTTAAGTTTCCTTCAATTTTTGG
Source organism: Climacteris rufus (assembly GCA_013398175.1). Taxonomy (NCBI): domain Eukaryota; kingdom Metazoa; phylum Chordata; class Aves; order Passeriformes; family Climacteridae; genus Climacteris; species Climacteris rufus. The sequence continues at coordinate 1,725,946 of VZRZ01004936.1, read as the reverse complement.
AGACACAGTATGTGAAAGTTCCATTCAGAAAAAATTAATATGTGATGAATAGATGTTCTAAGGTTATTACAAACTTGATACTACAGCTGGTGCTAAGCAACCTATTGCCTTGATGAATAAAGACAGCCAAGTGATTTACCATTTATTAAAGACCCTATTAATGATTTATTAATGTTTTATTAACTATTTATCAATGCAACCTTAGTAAAACGTGTGTCTTGTTTCACAGCATCTTTCTGGTTTCTGCATTTATAGAAACCTGATCAAACTCTCTCTGCTAGGAAGCCAGTAATGCATGAGGGGCAGCCACATTTTATATGTGTGATGCATACTGAATTAAAAACCATCTCAGCCTGTTTCATCTTTAGGGGAAAGGCTAAGGAAAGAATGAATATATAGATATATATTTATACATGGAAATTACAAGCAAATGACATTAAAGCCTGAAGGAACACAAAGGCAATAAATCTACAGGTTGTTTTCATTCACAGTCCTTATGAAGGAATGGAAAATTTGCACGAGCAGTTGGGAATACCCTGACCAGTAATCTGACCTGCTTTATATTGGGTCAAAGGCTTCTTTATGAAGGGATTTTGATCCATTGTCAGTATTGACACGGACATGATAGATAAATTAATGAATATATGCTGGATTATGATGCTTCAGCATTTAAAAAAAAAAATTATCATCAAAGGGATGCCACAGCTTTTTCCCTGTAAGAGAAAAAAGACCCAAAAGACTTCAGTGATGGTCTCCAAAGAAAGCCACTTTTCCTGTTATGAACATTAAAGCAGGAAATCGTTTACTCATCCAACTGTTTTAGCAAATCTATTTTGAGTGGCTAGTGCCCAGTACATATTATTTGAGGAACAATGTGGTGGCATCTACATTTTGTCATACTAGAGTTTGTCTTGTTACTGTACCAAAAACTGTGTGAAAGACTTTTGGAAATACAGTGCATACATGCATGAATTCATTATTGAGTTCATTATTGAAAAGTTAGAGTTTATTCTACAAAAAGCAACCATTTCTCTGACAGAACCACAGTGCTCACCAGTGGGTTTTATCAATGACATCTAATAGGTTCCCCATGCCAACTGGGAAATGGGATGCATTCTGTAACATCCCATGGTAAATAAATATTTCTTTCCATTTTAACAAGAAGGGGACAGACAAATATTATATTCAGTGAAAATGGATAAAGAAATTGATTTAGAAGCCAATTGTGGTTGACTATAAATTTTACAACATATGTTTTCCTTTCCTACTTTGTTAACATTTGGAAATCCACAAAGAAATATGGATATTTTATTTTTCTGTTGAGTTTCTCAGTACTCTATGACTCCTGTATACCTCAAACTTTTCAATATATTTTCCTCATACTGTAGCTTTTATAACTAATAACACTCATATTCTTTGCTTAGAGCATTTACAAGCCAATAAAAAAAAACAGTAAATCATGATTGATGCACTTACTGCTCTAACCAATCTTGTGAATGTGAAGAAAAACAATGCTCCGTTACAGTGAGAAGGTATCAGCTCAAGAGGCTGTTTTAGGGAGAGAGTAATGAAGCTACACCACATGAACCCACCACCAGATTCAATTTCACGAGTCTGCTACAATCCTAAAGGAAACCATAGCCTATATAATAGTGTGTGTGCCCTGCCAAGTGATTTAGCTCCCTGCTGGGCCCTGGGCCCAAATGGTCCACACTATGCATACAATAGTTCACACCAGAGGCTCCTCTGTGAAACAGCTTGGATACTTTTCTCCAAGGTGGATCAGGATAATTTTCTTCAGAGTCCACCTCAGGAAGATTATATGGTCAAAAACTGTCCTGAAGGTGTCTGACACTGCCCAAGACAATCCTTCAGTTCAATACCAAGCAGGTTTTGTGCCTTTGAGCACCTTCTCACATGTTCTTGGCATTTTTTAGAGCATGCAGCACAACCCCCTATGGAACAGAAACATTGTTATGGTGAATTGCACAGAATGAGAGACCTGCAGCCTGCCAGGCTTAGGTTCCCTGTATGAGTAAAGCAAGGAAGGACAAGGGGAGTTCACAGAATGTAATCAGCAAAATAAAATCACACAGTGTAAAAAACATGGCAGTACCTTACAGGAAGCACGCGGGACAGCTTCACTGACAGGTTTTATATGATGAGAGAGAATTAAGAGTTCAGTGGAAAATGGGAGCCTAGGAGATCATGAAGTCAAAGGTAGATGCACCCTGCATGCATGACAGCCTCTCTGAACATCATGTCTTTGTCTTACACCATCGTCTGAGCTTTCCAGACAGGGTTCAGGAGATGAGGAGGAGCCAGTGCTTTCTTTGTGACAAGTCATGAGCCTTCAAACCGTCCAAAGACAGGATGTACTGACAGGAACAACAACACTGAGTGGAGTGGTAACTCCACTTCCCATCCAAGACAGGCAGGAGGCATCTTGTTTACTGCAGGAGTACATGGGGTTTGTTAAGGACAGGCCATAATGGCTGTGTGCAAGGAGAGGATAACCCAAGTTTTGCCAGGCACACATGAGATGCTGTGCCACAGGAGGTATTCCTATTTTCATATAACTTTTTCTGCACAGACCTACTGATGGGTCGGGAACATGGACCCGTCAGAATGGGTCAGAGTCAAGGTCCTGCTCCTCTGGACAGCTACAGACAGTGTTTGGTGCAATGTCTTTCACAGAGCACTTCAGTAACACCATAGCAATCACAAGAGTAAAATCCTGATCCTCCACACTTGACTAATTCTCAGCTGTGCTGAGAACTTTTCTGTTTAATATGGCATCCAGAACTGGATATTCAGTTACCACCACCTAACACCAGTTTTAGAGTCTTTGAAGCCAATGATACACCCATAAATATTCAGGTACTTGCAGCCATGTGTACCAAACCAGTTCCAGGAAATGAGGCATCGTTCAGCTGTCACTCCTAGAACTACTAATGGCTTTGTTGCCCAATACACAGAACCAGAGTCCTGCTGTGGACAGTATGGCCAACAAAATACCTCCTGTTCTTGGCAGCTTCTCATCACCACTGAGATGCACAGCCATATCCCATTGATTTTATTTATTCAAAATAATACTTGTTGGTAACCATCCCCAGGGATGGCACATCTAATTTTCACAAGGGCCCAAGAGGTAGGACATGTGCATTGAACTGTTAAATACAACACAACATCCTGGCACTACAACAGTATAATATAAACAAAGGCACAATAAGTCATAAAAAGTTAATTCTTTCAAAAGTTACTAATACCAACATATAACTTCATCTCTGCAATTTAAAAAACATTGGCAAAAAAACCATTCTCCAAGCAAATAAGCAACTGTGTTTTGAAACTATTCACTGCTGGCACTTGTTTAAGGGAATCTGGTAATTTGTTCCATCCATCCTGAGCTTCACAAGTAAGAAAGCATGTCTTGAATCGCGTGTTTTCTTCTCTGAAACTTAGGGTTCACACCAAGAGGAGAGCAGAACTATAATTTACAGTTACAAAACAAGACTACTCCTACCCTGAGGCACTCCACTGTGCACATTTATACAATACATTACATCATCTCCTTTACATTGCCAGATGTAATCAATTCATGGTTTTTTTCAAACAAAATACAACAGTGAGTTATATAGTCACAGGACAAGACCTTATCAATGTAATTTTTTAATAAAAGCATGAAATTTCTGGAGCAACTTATGGCAACATAGTGAAAAAGTAAAATCTCCAAATTCAATATCAAGCAAAATTAGATTGCTAAACTACAAAACTTCTTGTTCTGTAACCTTAGCACAGAAACTATTTAAGTTTTACATTGTGCAATGATTTTTAGACCCATGTAACAAGCTTATAACTTACAGCCTGACAATCTGATGAAACTGAGTTCAAAAATCATCAAAAATTTGAAAGCATTAATTTGTGCCAGAAGACACCAGCTTTAGTCTTAAAACAGAAGCATTAATTATCTGAAATAGCACATAGGAGAAGTCAAGAAACCAGGTTAGGCCACTTATTTGAGATTAAAGCTGAATTGTTTTGTGCAAGCCATGATTTGCTTTAAGATTGGACTCTGAGTTGTTACTCATCAAATACAAAGAAATGAAGCTACCACACGCTGCTGTACAATACACATTGAAATCCTTTACAAAAGCTGTTTCTTTGCCTTCCAAACCAAGACTCTGCCAGATCTCTCATTCTGTTTACCACACAAGCAGTATTGCAGCAGGGTTTTCCTGTGTGGGTGTGCCAGGGTAGCATTTGTTTTTAACGTTGATCTTACACAGTCTCATCAACACCTCCACTGTAATGCCATTAAAACAGCAGTCTGAGGCTGAAGCAAAGTGAACACCTAGAAAAGCTGAAATTTCCCCTTACAAAGCTGTCCTTTTTCACCATTTCCTTTTCCTTGTCTCTGTGATGCTCTCCCTGCTATGTGTCTTAGTTGAGAACTTGCTTCTCCCATTGTGTATAGAGTATTCACATTCCACTACGAAGCATGATTATCCTCCCTGTGCCTACTTCAGAGACTACAAATGCTTTGGGGCCAAAAACTATTTTTGTTTTATGCAATGCCTAGGGTAGTGGTGAAACTTCTAAATATTGGCTGGAAATTTGGAACAGAGATTATTGGCTGGAAAACACAGGCAGCTTGATTAGCATTCAGGAAGCTCTTGATGCACAAAGAAACTCCAAACTTAAGTCTGATCATTGGCCCCTCTAATTTTGTCACCTTGATTTCTCTTGTAAAGTTAAAAACTTTAGTGTGTTTGCCAAAAAATATACTATGGGTTCTCATCTGTAACAGAGAGGTAGAGTCCTTGCTGCCTCTCATGCTCAATCCTTTAATTCTCTTCTCTTAGAGAAAGACCTAAGCAGCCACCTGAAACCCTCTCATGCAACCTGGCATTTATTATAGTAATTTTAGCCTTTAGAAAAGAACAAACATTTCAATCTGGATTTCCTTTTCCTCACTTGTGCCTTGAAGCAGGTCTGTTCCTGCATCTGTGTGTCCTGTAAATCTTGCCAACACTCCCCTTTGATCCACTCCTGCTAAGGTAACAGGTGTAGAAAAAATGGATGTATGCTATAGAAGATGTTTTGATACAACATATACTTTTTTGGCATGTCAGCCTTACCCAGATAAGCCAGCTTAAACAGTAAATAAAACTGAAGCCAAAACACGCTGAGGTCTTTTTTGATCTCCTTTAAGGTATGGAGGCTTCAGAGTATTGCTGGTAGACAGATTCCACTGTTGCATACATTTGATTCCTCATTTCCCGGCATGTTCTTTCTTACAAAGCTGGTTGGAGGCTAGAAACATTAAACACTGGGGACTGCCACTAAGGCATATGACAGCTGAGGATGCCTGGTCCCACACAGAGCAGTCCTAACGTCTGAAATCAGTGTGTTCTGACTGTGTACCAGATTGATAGAGCCTCCTGTGTACGCATTTTTTAAAAACTTCTGACAGCAAACTACATTGAAACAAACTAGCTCCTAAAAACAGGGCTGAAAGAGGGCAAAGTCCATAACCTTCCTGTCTCAAAACACTACACTACTTTTTTTCCCACAGGAAAATCAATGAATAGGACACAAAAGCCACAGCATTGAAATGCTGTAAATTTGGTGCTCCAGCATTTTAAAATCATATATCCACATTACTAGACAATGACATGTATTGTCTTTTTTGCTTCTAGATGGCCAAAACAGAATAGCAAACTGTTCATTAGCAATAGTTTATCAGGCATCGTACAAGCAATTTGGAACTAACTTGGAGCAAGCCCAAGAAAAGACCACCCAGCAGACCCAGGGCTGCTAGTTAGCTCCAAGCAGTTCGAGCAAGCTCCAGCTGGTGTCAAACACTGACAATTACCAGTTACCAAGCAAAGATGAACTGGAATAAACCTGCCAAAGGATGTTTGTTTTGTTTTGTTTTTTTTTTCAAAGTACAAAGTGCAATGTATTATTATGTTCAGGCAACTACCAAAAGGAGTTGTTGATCTCACTTTGCTGGAGACATGCAAAGGCTGGATGCAGTAACATGGCATTCTTTTTGAAGGGTAACTTGTGTTGTAAGTGAAAGACGCTATAAAATGACAATGCTGCTGCAAAGTAGATAGAATGATACATTTAGTCCAATTCCCAGTCTAAGCCTTTTCAAAGAACACAAGCAGTTAGTGCAACATTCCTTAGGGTTCCTATATCCTTTCAAACATGATAGCTTTCTTGTAGTTTACACATATCATATTAAGAAAAATGGTAATGAGGAGATCATGACAACCTCTTCTAAAAGCAACGATGACTCAATTGCCAAGGAAAAAAAGGAGTGATAACTATTTTCATGGAAAGAAGCCTCCAGTGAACGCCTCACTGTTGAAGCTGTATTCTCTGTTTTTGTCTGAACTCAGGAATGACAAGGGGCTGCTCTTCAAAAGAACTCTGAGCACCAGTTTTCATTTGATTGGTACCACACTACTTTTTTGGATAAACCGGTAGTTCAGACCTCTTGTTGAAAAGATTAGGGACACAAGAGGTTAAAAATTATAAAATACTGCAGTAAGTGGAAAGGGATTAATTGGCTTGATTAAAAAAAAAAAAAATCACTACTGGGAATGTTCTGCTACAAACCAAACATGAAGGGTTTTTTTCCTGAAGCTCAGAGGAGTATTTTTAAAGGTTACTGTACCTTGGTGTACACAACATATTCCTTAGTAGGATATACTCAAGGCAAAGGAATTAATGGACTACAAAGCCCAAAGGGCCTTTAACACTCAGTGCTTGTGCAATAAATTCCATCAGAAGATCTCAAGCCATTCCTGACAAAAGATCAGTACCTGTCACTTTCCAGCTTGGCTCCAGAGGTGAAGTGTGGTCCATGCCTCAAATCCCCCCCTCAACCCACAGTAAATGCAATGAACACAACTCTGCCCATTTTTTCCCCCTTAACAACACATGCCAGTCTCCTGTGTCGTTGGGTGTCCATGCTGCTCCTGCTTCACCCTGCAAAGCACTACTAGGTATTTCCACCTCCCCCTAACAATATTTGCTTAGATGTTGCACAGAAATTTTGGAATAGAGAAAACACTTAAACAAGAGCTGTAAAGTGTTGATAACAGGGTTTCTAATGACAGCCACACCAGAGTTCTGGCCCTAGGAGCTCTGGAAGGCCATGCAGTAACACAAGGGTATGCAGAATGTTGAACAAATATAAATCTAGGCACTTGGGTCAGACCTTCAGGTTCATGTTTGTAGGCAGTTTTTCTCTCTTGCCTCTGAACAACGGTCAACAAACACCTCACCACCTTGAACTAATAAAATCATCTTCATTTCTAATGCTAGAACCTGACATTTTCTTCAGCTGACTTCTGCAAGGTTGGGTGCCTGTATGACTCCTTTTAAATCAAAAAGAAATGTGAGAAATTCCTTGAGAAGGAGGGGGAAAAAAAAAAAAAAGAAAAAAGAAAACACAGAAACCATTCCGGTCAGATTTTCCAGCAATCCAAAGAAATTGTTACACCACTGACAAATCAATGTGGCACGATCTACAGGCTAATTAAACAAATACGACAATTTTACCGTGACAATTCAAAAACACTCCAAAGTGCCACCCATCCACACTGTGCATTCTTCTTAAATGTATATTAAAACCCATGTAGTGTATTAAGAAATTGAAAGGAACTTACATATTCAATAAAAACACAATTATAAGCACAATTTGAAAGTACAGCTAAAATAGATTGGAAGTTCATAAGGTTTCTCAGAACACTAAATTCAAGGACACACTTTCTTTAAAGAAATGTTAGCAATTCAGATAAGCCACAGTGTGTAGCATAATTTTAAATATCTGATTGAGCCTTGCTTTTGCCCAATTATCACACCAATAACTCCAGCTGAGGACATCAATGAATTTTGCTAACAACTAATTTAACTTTTAACAATTGCAGCATGGGTGAGGTTCTGTTTCACCATTTCATAGAAGGAGACAGTGGAGCAAAGGGGCATCTCAAGGTTATTCAGGAAGATTAAAGGTAAGATGTTTTATCTGAATCTATGTATTCAAGCATTTATTGAGAGGGTGTTCAAAGATATGAGATGAACCATAACAGGCTTTTAGTGGCAGGTTTGAAGTGGTGTGTTCTGAATATTCTGACAGCTGGAACAATCTCTACAGGTATGAAAGAAGATGCCTCCAGAAAGTTCTGCAGATGATGGTGCATGGCAGACCAATGGCATGTGGCAAAAACAGGGATTCTCCTGCCCAAAAGGCAGCTTCCAGAAGTACTCTCACTACAGAATGTGGAACAACTTGAACTTAAGACAGATGATGATCACAAGACTGTCTGCTCATGTCAGGCTGGTTCCACCAAGCCCATGGGGGCTGGCAAGTCTGACTGTGTGTCACCACATGACTTCCCAAGGAAAAGTCCACCTGCTTGTCTCTCAGGAAGAAATAAAATACGTTTTGGTCCATACATCAGTTGGTGTCTGTACTCTTGCCTTAAGAAGAAATTAGGAGGGATGCTGGTAAAATTTAGGTAGCAATGCATTAAGAAAATGGCAACAAGTATTCCTGGTATCTGCTGCAACAGAACACCTGCACCCATTTCTTCTGAGAGCAACAGTGAGATTCAAAGTTGAAACTTCAGGTTTGCTCAGCTTCGTCCTGTTTTCTTTACTCTCCTTCTAGAAGCAGAAAGCAGTAAAACACCAGAAGCTGCAGCGTGCAGGTGGAGATAAAGCAGGGGAACTGCATGGCTCAAGTGTCTGGTGTCTTTTCAGTCCATTATTTTAATTTCTCTAGTTCTTTCCTTACACATGTTTCTTTTAGGCATCAACTGTTTTTTGATTATCACAGCCAGCTGAAACTTCAGAGGAGAATGTCAAAGAGGTGAGCTCTTGAAACTCTTCCTGAAGATCTGTTTAGTTACATCTCCCAGCCCAGTCTTCCCTCGGACACTGCAAGCCCTTTCCTAGTCTTTTTCTCTTGACTAATCACAGATGGCTAACTTATCCTTCATGGACCCCATGAGCCTCCTCAGTGCTGACTTATGGGGAAGCTTTATACCAGGATTTAAAACCCACAACACTTGCCCTCAGGGCTGCAGAAATGAAGCTCTTCCCATTTGTGAGGGAAAGAGCCACAGAAGATGTTACAGGCATTACAAACCAGAAATGTTTCTAAAGCATGCATTCATTTCAGAAAGCCTAACTCAATTTTAATATGTTTCCAATGTCTTCATTCTGTGCCTAAAGCAATTTGTTATGTAGAGTACACACTATTAATCTATTTAAATGAAAGGTAACATTGCTAGCAGTTTAAACACTCAGTGCCCATATTTAACCATGTTTCACTTTGACGGGACAAGATGAAATAACAGAAATGATTAATCTGAAACCAGAGAAATATTCTACTACCTATATCTCAAAACAGGACTAGATTTTTTTGCTTAATGCTCTGAGAGTAGGCTGTGTAAGCGGAGTATGGGAGCTTCAGAAGGTTTTTCTGCTTGGCCATACTGCAGACTGTGTCATTTTGGAATCAGCAGCAGCACTCCAGGACAGACATACAACAGGCTCTGAAGTTCTTAATCATGTTTTTATACAACATAAACTCATGCAGCCCACAAGGTCCTTAAGGGAGGTTACCTGGTACAGCTAGAGCCAAACACTGTAACACTATAGTAGTGTTTAGAATTTTCCATCAAGTTCAGCACTCAGGGCCTTTTTCTGTTCATGGGAGCATACAATAGGTCAAAGTTGATCTAACATGCCAGATTTCTTGGGTCTGTTTTCTCTCTCACTTTCACTCCAAGATAAGGGAGTTACTCTTTATTTACAAGGATAGAAAGGGATGGCAATTCAGGTCCCATGGGTCTCCAAACTGGGAGCAGGAATCTTAGTTTTATGACACTCTCCACTCAACTACAAGACTGCATCAAATAGTTTTCCCACATTTTTTGTCTCTTTCACTTATTTCTGACACTGCAAAACTTCGAGATACTTGAAAAAGTAGTATATAAAATAACTAATACTTTTAAGTGCTGCAGAGAGTGCATCTGATCTTCCACAAAAGTTGCAAAACTTACTATCTTTTCCTCTAAGACAATGGCTTTGCTTCGATTACTTTCTTGTTTGAACTGGCTTTAAAAGCAATTACTTTGTATAGTCTCATAAAATGTAATTATTTTTATCATAACAGAGTACTCAATCAGAGTGAGGATGCTGAGCACGTAACATTGCAATACATAGTGGATTATTTCTGAGCTGACTGTCAATGAGGAAGAGAAACTGAAAGTGGTTATTTGGTGCAAAACAGGTGCTCAAGAGCCTGGAAAACAAACTTCTCTTCCTCACTGGCAGTCATTCACTTAGCATTTATCATGGGAGTGCTATGTTTTTCTTCAGGAGCAGTAATACACGTCCAAACTCTTGTGATGTCAGCTCACTTTACAGTAATTTTAGTAGCAATGGTAAATCTGGCAATGATGGCAGAATTATAGAATACTATTGAAATCAGCAATATTTCAATTTGGCAGTACAAAAATATGTGTTAAAACATTACGGTAAAGGAGATAAGAAAATAGAATTGAATAGTGAGTTTGAAATAGGTGAATGGCAATCTCTCTCTATTTTCCTGAATACCTTTTGTAATCTTTTTTTATTGTTACAGTGTAGACAACTGCAATAGACCCACATAATGATCAGATTTTACATTTCAAAGTTCTTTGCTAAATAATTTATTTAATACTGCTATGAAAATAAAACCTTTATTTGATAAATGTGCCTGCAAGCTGAAATCAGACCTTGCTTGTCTGTCCTGACAAAGGTCTAATCTTTTGCTGCATTACATCTTGAAGAGGCATTTATCCCTGTAACAGGCAGGTGCAGAACACCAGCTTTCGAGTAGAGGAAACTCTGCACACCCACGCGCATTTGTCAGATCAGACAGTCAACCTTTCCTCCCCGTCACCTCCCCAGCAGCATGCAGTCTGCTTTGCCTTCAGCTGGCAGCACAAAGCAGATTTATGCTACAGATCCACATCACAAGTGCATCACTCCCCTCATACATAACCTGTGCTGTGCCAGCAGTGCAATGGGGGCCCACAAAACAAACCCCAAACCAAACACTCGGCATTGGCTCACCCACCTCCCACTCAGCCAGCCTAAAGTTAGCTCTCAGCTTTCCACTTGATGCACCCTCAAGTTAATAGAGACAGCTTGGGCATAGTGCTCCAGAGGCACCTCTCTCATGGGTGCCACCATAATGTTGTCCCTGTAAGGGTGAATGGCCAAAACCCACAATCCCGTTATGGATAATATTCCTGTCCTGCTGTGGTCAGATGCAGCACACAGGGGCCAAGGCACTGCTCTAGGCTGAAAAGACTCAAGGCTGCCTTCCCCAACACCCAAAGAGTTGTCTGCACTTCAAGCTTACACTGGGCTGTCCTCAAAGGACTGCCACTATTCATCTCACCCTTCCTGTGTATATACTGGACAGTGCACAAAATGCTGGGAAAAAGCTTCCTTTGACCTTCCTGGAATTGTTGCTGAATGCTTGTGGTGATAATGTTTGTGGTGATACTGAGACCAGAATTGAGCTGATTACCTACCAAACCAGGAAGAAGCTGTTCTCAAAGAAATATTCAGCATTTCCATTTTCTGAAGCGAGACCACATCTAGAGAGTCATCAGAGCAAAGAACTGGTTGCTGCTTTTATGGGTACCTAAAGTAATGCAGAGGTAACTCCTTTTTATTTAATAACAGCAGCAGCAACATAAGCAGACCTGCTGCCAATTTATACCAGTGTGGGAGGAAGAAGAATTCAATGAACTCAAATGAGATCAGAGGTCAGTGGAATTACCCCTTGATTTATACTTATGTGAGTGCAGAAACTGGTTCTGCCTCCATTGAGAAAATGCTGATAAAAAGCTGAAAATGCAATGGCTTAGAAATTGCTAAGAAATTAATTGTTTTTATCCATCCAAATCTTTGTGTACATAAGCAAAGTCTAAAGGAAAAAAAAAACCCACACCTCTCAAAGCAGGCTATTACCCGTTCCTTGCACATTTTCAAAGGCTGCACGCCAGAAGAGGGACAAAGGCCACAGATCCACATTTACACGTGGGTTAACTTTTCAATCCATTTTTTCATTTCAATAGAAATAATAAATCACCTTATCCTGGAGAAAGAAGCAGCTTGACACAAAACATACGGTGCTGGGCTATTTTTATAGCACACCTAAGACGTATAGGGATTCATTTATTTACTCAGCTATTTAAAAGTGGCTACTCTTACTCATTCTCTGGACAGCTAAATGCCAGGTTGCTAAGTTACTGTTACTTGACATCATCTCCTCCCCAACGTGTTCCCACATTTGACAGGTTCACATGATTTACTAGGCCAGTCAGCTCGTTATTCACTTGTCCAATGACGTCTGGATAATCATTTTAAATTCACATCATGTCCTTCCCAGCAAGCCCCCAGACTCCACATGAAAATATTTAAACTACCCGTCAGCTACTAAGTGCATTTGTAACCACACTGGACAGCATACCTGTATTTTTCAAATTACAATTATTATAATTAGGTTTAGCATCATTCTTCAATGTTGGTTTGTATTTTAGAAGAGAAAACAATTACTGAGGGGCAAATAATGGGCTATATCTGTTACAGTCTAATTTTGCTATGTGAACAGCTCACTTCACTGCGGATGAGACATATTAAATCTGTTAGTGCTTTCAATTGGCGTGAGGAAGGTAATACTATACATAATTTGCAGAGTCAAGGGCATTTTCACCTGCTGATCAATTTACATATTCTCCAATGTCATTAGACAGGAGCTAGTCATCAGAAGACGACCACACAAATTACAGACTTTGCTCATTTAACTCCAGTCATTTTTAGACATATTACAATCTGAACTATATTTGGGATCTGTTTGGCTTCCAGACTAAAAAGCTTCTAATTAGTATCGCAGCTGTCCACATAACATCAGAAGTCCATCAAGTTACTTGATGCCTTCCTACAGTGAAAATGCATGTACAAGAATTCTTTTGTTCCTCTAAGCAGGGACAGATTTGCAAACAGCAGTGTCTGCCCAGATGGTTACAGCACAGACCCGAGAGCTGCAGTGCACAGACCAGGCCTTGCTGCTGCCGGATTACGTCCCATCAATTGTCTAAACACCAGCCCAAAGTTTCAATTTACTACCAGTCCTGCTGAAGATTTAGTCAAATAAAATTTCCTTTCTCTCCCGTGCAATGCTGTACGCTTATCAACTCTTCACCCAGGGGTAAACCAATGCTAAGGAAGGTCCCTTCTGTGCTCTCCACAGACAGGAAAAGGATCACTGCTTGTTCACCCTCAGTGTCACCTACACACCCCCCACGCCCAGGCCAGCACATGGTTCACATCACATGCAGTGACAGCCAGGCACACTGTTGTAAAGCACTGGTACAAGTGGCACAAGTAACAGCTTTGGAGACTGGTTTTAAATGTCAGCTCTCCTGCCCCATCTGCACTTTGGATCACAACATTTCAATGAACTCATTTTTCAATGGATGCACACAGCAAGTGACAACTTAATTTAAATCCACATTAATAAAATGTGAATTACACACACACACTTTTAATTGCCTGTCTTCCATATCATCCATACCTTAAAAATCATTGCATTGGTTTTAAAAAAAAAACACTACCACATTTTTGAACAGAAAAAAGTGTTGACCACCAGGTATTTCCCTATATCCCTCAATTTGGTATTACCAACCTGTATTAAATGCAGATTTGTACTACCATTACTGTTTGGCCTTAGTTGTGTAAGAGATGATGATGATTATTATTATTTATTATTATTTTTCACAACCTTTTCAGCCATCCTGGTTAGAAAACTAAAAGCCACATGAGACTGGTCTGCCATTAACCTTTGGTTGTAGTATTGGGAGCAGTCCTTAAAGCATTTACACAAGATGACATAAGTAGCTAAGTGTTTCAGGAAATCTAAAGGACTGTGAAATTTTGTCTCTGAAGACTCAGGGGTCTAAACGGAGTCAAGACCTTTCCCCTCACTCAGCTGAAAATTTTAGAATATAAATTCAATTAAACCTTTTATTTCCAAGTTAAAAAAAAAAAAAAAAAGAAGACAGATTAGGAATTGCAAACCTCTACAATTACAAAAACCATTAATCAAGTTCAGTTTGAAAAAAGAGCTGTGTAAAATCAGAGGTCACAGATCTTTGCCAGACTACCTCTTCCTTGTAAAGTCTAGCAAAAGAGCCTCCAGAGTTACTGTGCCTTTCTGAGGGATGGAACTGAATTAACTCAATTCCCCAACCTAAAAAACAAAACAAAAACGAAACCAGAAAAAAGGCAAATGTCAAGGCACACAGTGCTCCAAGGGAGACTGGCAGGCAGAGCATCCTTCTCCAGCCCTTCAGGGAGCACAGCCCAGAGCAGAAGCTGCCATGGTTGCCAACGGTTTGCTTGGTCAAAATGCACAGCCCAGTTACAGCCCACCTGTCCACCTGTGGGGCTTGGCTGTCCTGGAACCCTTTGTGTTTAGTTCTGTAACATTCCTGACAGGACAGAATTGTGAATAACCTGTTTTTTTTTAACCCAAGGAAGCTGCCATCTAGGAGCTGAGACCCACACTCCCAAAAGTTCATCAGAGCCTATGTAAATGGCCCTGAAAGGCCAAAAAGAACCTGTCAGGGCTGGGGACTTAATCCAGGTTCTCAAAGTGCAAATCTCTGCTGAAACCAAGGGTCATTCTTTCATCTTGAGCAGCCAGCCTGAAGCTCCTGACACAGGGCTTCCATGGGGAGCCCAAAGACTGGATTTTGACCACTGCTGGGCATCACATCCTCTTACTTATTTTCTCTCCATTGCCTGTCAAGTAAAATACGATACTCTGCATGCAGCCAAAACCCATTTCCTGCTAGCTTGTTCTACAGCATACATTTGAGAATAACAAAGCCACTGACAAAAGCCAGGTATTTCTACTTCCAGGTGTGCTTCAGCCCCACACGTGGCCGGAATCGTGAGCCGCTGCCTCGACAGCAGCCAGCTGGGGCTGGGGTTTGCTGGGTCTTGGCTGGGCAGCCCCAAAGGAGCTCTGTGGATGCTGTGCCCAAACAGCCAGGGCCAGTGCAGGCAGGTTACAGGAGGCTGCAGGCAGCCTGTGGGTACCCAGAGCAGCCCAATGCTGTGCCAAGGGCACAGAGCCGCCGTGAAGCACCACCAAACCACCTCCCTGCACGTGGGAAGGAGCACCCGAGGAAACCATGGCCAAGGCCCACGTGCCAAGCCTGCATCTGCTCCCTGGTACAGGTGGTTTCATACACTCAAGGTGCCCTCTGGCTATGCCAGCAGCTCTGGTGGACAGATTTACTCCAGGATGGGTACAGGGGGTGTCTCTGGGTACCTGCAGCCAGCAGTCAAGAAAGATCTACTAGTTTGTATCCCTTATGCAGGTGCCCTTTACATGTCCTTTTGAGAGAAATCCCAAGACATGTGGAAACCTGCTAAATCCCTGCTCTGTCCACCCCATGAGTGCCCCTGAGTTCAAGGGCCCACTGGTGGCAGGAGTGGGGACTCTGCAGTTCATCCCCATCCTCTGAAGGCAACAGAAAGTCCTGTTCCAACCTTGGCATTTTTCAGAAGGAAGCCCAGGACATTGTGCTCGTTTGTTAACTCAAATTACAGTCATGGGGTAGGAAACAGGATCACCTCTCTTGATTAGAAAAAAATACTTTTCTGCTTCCTGTGATTTATATGCACTGTTCGCACATTAAAACTGTCACCTGGATGATTGATCCCTGAAATTCACCACATCGCATTTTCTTTTGATGCTGTTTACTGAAAACAACTGCTCTCCCCAGACAACAAGTCATTCATTCCAAATATAGTAATGGACCTAATTGAAATACATAAACAGGGAAGAAGACATTTAAAATGTACTAAGTATTTTGCACAGCCTTTCAACATTTCCTTTGCTTTTGCTCCCTTAGTATTCTATAGGTAATAAACCTCTGCTCACTTTGAAGGTTGAAGGCAAATGTTATTTATTTCCTTGCATTCATTGCTTCTGGGTGCACATGCAGGTTCTCTTCTTACTGTAGAGCTGTATGTGCATGCCTGCCTGCTGCTCCAACACACTTCTGCTTAAACACTGTCAACCCACGAGGACATCTACAGCAGCCCAAGAGAATGTACATACAAACCAGGAGCAAGTTACCCAAACTATTTAACTTTGGATTGCAATGAACACTGAAAACTTTTATTTTATAAGCAAGAGTAAGTCTATGTCTTTGTAAGCAAGTTGGCATGATTGTTCCACAAGATTTCAGGTTTGGATTAGTCTGCAGCACTACCTCCTAGTAGTAAGGGCATGGCTGGCACAAATTCCCACTGAAATTTTATTCCTTCTGCACTAAAACCCAGCAGGTTTGCTGGCAATCCCAGGAAGGTAGCTCTGACAGAGGGGAAACTCAAGCCATGAGGATAAAAACCTCACAGAGAGAGACTGGGTGGTTGCAAAACTGGCCCCAGTCAAATCTCACTGCCAACAGGGAAGCCCAAAGTTGGGGTATGTGAGGAAAAGCCCGCCTTACAATTAAAGTAAGGTTTACAACTTGTAGTGCACACTCCCCTTTTTCATGTTACATGATATTGTTGCAATTAAGCCATGCTTAGTTTGGAGTTGCAATTTTCTGTGTTCAATCACTGACCAAAGATCACAGAAAAAAGTGTCTGCAAGTCTTTAACAAAACCATGAATGATGAGCAATTGTAGTCTGAGGGAAGGAGGAAGACTGTAGATCAGTTTGTGAGTGGGAGAATTAAGGCAACTCCACCTCAGGGCAGGAGAGAAATGTGTCCTGGATAAACTCACAGAGACTGAGAGCTTAAAAACAACAGGAACATGTGTAGATCCTGACTGAGACAAGCTGGCAGATGCAGAGTATTAGGTGAACAGATCTTACTAAGGAGCACCCTGGGCCTACCCCTTGTCTGTGTCTCTTTAATTCAGATCCACTGATATGTTATTTAACTACAGTGTTAAAGACAGCCCTATAAACTCCCTCCTTGAAAGATGAAATAACAGCACTACAATTATACAAAAGATAGAAAAGCAAAGGATATTACTTACCCGCAGTATTTCTTCCACACAGCTGGAGTCATTGGGAAGTGCAACCTAGGTTTAAAGAAAAAAAAAAGATATGTTTAATCAGGTGCTGGATGCAAAGTTCAGTGACTACAACCACACAGGTGAATAGCTAACAAGCAACTGTCTGTGTTTGAAGACTGCTGTATCCACACTTGCTGCCTACCAAATTTTCCAGTTCAGATCAACATAAATCATCAGCAGGACCCATTTTGTCAGAAGTTGTTTTTTTCTTCCACGCTGCTTTGTGTTACTAACGACACTTTTGAAGCAATAAAGTACTCTGATTTCCTCACAGTTGAGAACTGGCACTAGAATTGCCTGAAACTTCTGTAATTGAAGAAGATCCCACTGTTACTCCTATCGGCAGCCTTCAGAGAGAGGGCGAGGTTTAGTTTAACTTGCCACATGCTGCAGCGAAGGACAGAGGTGATAGCAGTTAGGAGAAAGCTGTTATCATCAACTATCTTATCCTACAGTTTAATAGGCTAACAGCATAGACAGCTCCTAAAACTTAAACATATACTGTAGTAAAATACTGGTTGGACTAGAAGGATGGTTGCTGATTTTGTTGTCCCTCATTTCATCAACTTGTTGCAGGTTCAGTGTCCTCTGCAGCCTGCAAAGCACACAGGTATGCACCTCGAGAGGCCTGACAGCTGTTCCTTCACCCCTTACAAAGATGCAACACATCTCTGCACACAACCACACCCACGCACACACACAGAGCGGTGCTACTAATATATTCCAATTGAAAATACTCGTTAAATCTTTCTTACAGCATTTGCCACAATCCCTCATTCCAAGGACATGAAAGACCACAAAACCTTTAAATACTGTGGACAAGTACCAAAACAACAGGCAGAAACAATGGGCAGACAGGATATACAACTGTACGTACAACTATTCTGTGGCATTGCAGATAAATATGGTGGGCTTTTATCATGGGGTAAAGCAGGAGAGGAAGAGAAAATATTCGGGAAGGTACAAAAACATAGCTAAGTCCTTTGTGCCATAAATATTCAGTGAGACTTTTCTGCCTGATACTTCTATCCTACTGCTGTTAGTAACTAGTTTGGTGAAAGATACTCATGACTAAACTTAATCCCTGTCATCCTAATCTGCTACAGAGCTTGACCAAAAGCACTGACCATGGCCTTTGCCTATATTTCAGCCAGCACTAAGCTTCAAAAATAAATCCACACAGCTACAAAAGTCAAATACCACAGAAACCTTAGACCACCAAGTTCATGCTCCACTAATGTAGCACATTTCCCCCATATTTTCTAGTACTGTGGCTAGTCTGACCCAAAAACTGTATGGAAATGAGTCTTCCATCCCTTCTTTCAATAAAATATGGAGCAGTATTGTAAATTATTTGGTACTTTCTTTATGATAATGGTTAAAATTCTGTTTTCAGTGTCACCTCAGCTTTTGTGTAGAGCTTTTCCCACCCCTGTACATAATTACTTCCATTCACATTTACACCACACACAGACATGCAGAATTATACTCCACTTTTTTCAAATGCTGTATGTTCAACTTTTAACTTCTTTCCCAATAAACAACTCGCCTTTGGCTTATTTCATCACTGTTCTCTGAATTCCCAACAGTTCATCAGTATCTTAGTAAAGAACTACCCAAGTGAATATGACTACACCACAGGGGTATTACTGATTTTTATCTACTATAATTTTCTATAAATTACTTTAAAACTCTCAAACAACCAAAAAAAAAGAGCCTTACCTTTGGTCCCCAGTTTCTACTAAGCTGAAATTACCTAACAAGCCTGGCTGAGAACTGCCAGTGGGTGGTCAGCATGAACTGCAATAGGCATGCAGTCCACCCTCACACCACAGGACTTGGACTTCACCAGACTTCATTCATCTTCCTACTCACTTAAATCACTGTTTTCCCTCTCAATACCTGTAAGTTCTCTGCTAATCTGTGTTTTCCATTCCTTATACCAGCTTCCCATTCAGCGAGGAATATAGTTAACCAAAAAGTTAGCAAGCAGCAGTATTACTGCACTGTACAGTGAGTGGGACAGTACATGTGTCTCTAATACTCATATTGCCTCATTTTTTTCATTGAAAAACTAGTATGTTGGAATATGAGAGAAAAAAAAAACCAAATAGTCCTGCAATAAGTTAACAGTGCACACATCAACCACAAAATTTCTCGCCACAGTAACAGGAGCAGCCCAAAATCCAGCGGAGTGATTCAGATAGGGAAGACTGAGAGCAGCAGAGGTACAGAAGCTCTCTTTATTTAACACCCTTCCCTGCCATTACACAGGCCAGCTTTAATGGTTAGCCAAGGTACCATGTGCATTCCTTTGTTTAGAAAAGTGATGACTGTGTCCCTGACAATACAGGACAGAATATGTGCTTAGTTGTCTCACAGTCCTCTCCCAATTCACAGCCCTGTTTATGTTACTTCAGAACTAACGATGATAATAACAATAAACATACCATTTTACTTTAATAAAGCCCACTATATATTATGCAATCGCAACCAGCTTCTGCTGGCAGCACTTGCTAATAACTTTAAATGCTCATGCATCAATTTAATTGTGTTAATGGCAAAGAAGATTTTAATGGTTTGACAGAACTTTTGTTCCCTTTGGCATTGCTTTGTTTTGAATCACTGGTATTAAAGTAATGCAAGATGTCAAAGTGCTGTGATTGTCATACAGGGAGATCCAAGTAGGAGTGAGCACAAAGAGGAAAACATTTAGATTGATGCAAACATTAAAAGAATAATTATTACAACATGGCTATCAGAGAGAAGATCAATGTAAGAATCTTTCAGTACATTACTATTAATGGATTTCTAAAGAAATGAGACCATTTTTCTAAATTCATGCTGCAGTTGCACATTCTAAGTGACTTGAAAGCCACAGATCTATTAGAAATTTACTCTGTCTTAGGAAAAAAAAAAAAGAAAAAAACAACTTCTCAACCTTTCAAAGTGTGAATTGAAAGTTGCAAGTTTAATTGTCCATAGACACTTGCATTCAGCTAACAAGTGTGAGCAGGCCCACATGGCACACCATGGCATCCAAGCATAGATTCATCAGGACAGAGTGAAACAGAGCAGATACAATATTCATCACTTTCTCAAGTGCTAGCACTATAACAAATTGTTATTAGAATTGCCATTAATAAACTGCCAAGTTCCTCCTGTAGTTTAGTCAAGATGGGACGTTCATCCCATACAACCACTTTCCTAATCTAATAAAAATCAAGCATTTTAGGACCCATTATGTGATTCTCCATCCCTTCTCCTTCCGCTTTAGCTTTCCTCAGTACTCAGAGTCTAAAAAGGAGGGCACAGCTTGCTCTTATGCATGCTTTTGGTGCTCTTCTTCCTTGGTGAGCAGAGTGGTCTAACTCAGATGAAAGGACAGATTCCAGGAATTTGGCTTCCACAAGACAGAGTGGTTGCCTTTCAAATCCTGAGCTCTTCCCTCGGCCAGCAGTGCATTCCCAAACCCCACACTGAAGAACAGTGAATGCTACAGAAGCTGCAGACAGATGTCCTGACAAAATAGAACTTCAATCAAAGCAAGATTTCACAACAGCTATATGCTACACTGAACTCATCTTCCAATTTCCTTTTAATCTGGCAAAACACTTTTGCATCAAAATGCTTCATGTTTACTTTTAAATATTGCTTGCTAAAAGAAAAAAAAAAGAAAAAATTGAAAGGTCAGATGGTCAAAATATTCCACCTAATACAAGTCAATATTCTACAGCTTTCTTCACTTTTCAGTCTCACAGGAGAGAGGAGAGAGCTTAAATGATGTGGAACCAAAGGTTTAATGTATGGGTTGGGTGGCTCAGTGCTGAACTTTAAGGGAGGGAAGGAGGGCAGAGTGAGGGAATAGTAGCCTTTAAAGTTATACAGATCAAATGACATTGGGGGAATAGTTACAATATCTGATGAGTAAAGTTGGTCTAACCTTCCATTTATTCACTCAACAGTTCCTTGACTACTCTTACCTCCTGGACAATTTATAACCTGTGTGAGATCAGAGTTTGTTTTTGTGGCACAGAAATATCATATAAAGACTCTTTTCCCTGTAATTTACATCTGACAGCAGACATCTCTGAGAAATGTTAGCATCATAATCTTCCAACAGACTTGTCAGAATAGTTCTGAAAATTCAAATGTAGTGCCATAAAGCAGAAATACACAATGAATAATGTCTTTGTCAGAACTGACCAACTACATTTTCATCTGGATAAACTGTTCATGAACAATCCCCCTGGTTTTATTGATGCACGATTGGCATTCAACAAGTAATCTCTTCTCCCTATCTTTGTTTTATTGAAAAGTTAAGTGTAGCATGTAAAATGAATGTAGGAACCCACTCTCATTTCTTGCACATGAGCACCTATGTGCTTATACATCAAGAGCTCAGCTCTCCTTGTTATCTCCTTTATCAAGGAATCCATTTTGACTCTGGGGAAATGAAGCTCATGCTACTGTTTACTCCTTCGAACACAAATTGATTTTTCACTTGCCAGCATGAAAAGATCCTGTGCATGAGCCTTGATTGATCATTTCCAGTGTGCGCCACACAGTGATAAGCAGAAAACACTTAGAAAACCAGAAACAGCACAACCAGGACAGCCAGCAGAAGCCTTGTCCTCTGAGTGCCTTCAGCTCCTGCCAGGCTTCTCATTAACAGGGGGTTTGGTTTTCCCAGTTAACAAGAGTGGGAAATGGATTGGGCAGTACTGAGAATAGCAGAGTTTCCAGACATTGAACTAGATGACCTTTGAACATCCTTCCAACCTATATGAACCTATGGTTCAATTTTTGCAATATGCTCAACACAAATCTACAAGCATCCAACACTTCCCCTCACTATGCACCCTTGTCCTTCAACACCAGCTTTCCTTTGATTGCCATCAATATTTCCTTGGATGCTCAGGCTTCATTTCTCCACTTTAGTCACTCCCAACATTTCCCTCAGCTGCCATCTGACTACACATTTCTCCTCCTGAGAAGCTTGTTCCACATCTACTTCAAGTAAACTTCACACCTCTGCTCAGAGCCCACTGTTTAAACCTCCTTGGGCTGTTTCACAGCTCATGCTTCTGTTTGCTTCCCATCCTGATATTGTGTCCAAAAAGTGTCATTCGTGTCAAAGACACCTGGAACAGATGTCAACTAATCTCACTAGCTGGAAAGATCTTGGCTCTTCCTTACAAACTTTAGTGCAAATGTGTAAGAATGGGAGAAGAAAAAGAGCAAGGAATGAATACTGCAACCTGATGGTAGTTTTTTTTTCTAGTGTATTTGATATTTGTGGAGGAATCACCAACATACATTAGGGCTGCAACATTTGCATTGTGCAGGAAACTGAATGAAGTCAAACATGGTGGTATTAAAAAAAAAAAAAACCCCAAACTGCTCCCTTGGTATTCAAATACATGTGTTTTTCACAGGGTTATTCATTTTTATTTGTGGGTCCTAAATAATGTATATGCACTGTTTTCTTTTACTGCCTCCACCATCCTGGAACCAAAATACCATGAGAAGACTACATTTCCCATTATTTTAACCCCAAAAATATCTCCTGGGGATTATTAAAAAGTATGTGAAAATATATACTTTTTAGACACAAAAAACTAAGAGAGAAAGAAAAACTATTGCCTAAAGCAAAATACAGAGAGCTGTTCCTCTGTTCCCCTTTAAAACAAATACTGCAGAAGTTGTGTAAAATATGCATTTATTGAAGAACCTGAAAACTCAAACAAGTTTTAAGGAGCAAGTTAATTCATTTGTTAAGCCTGGCCTGCAGTCAGAGCTGCTCTTCCCATGGTGCATAGGGAAGTTTATGCCTTTTCCACTGAGTAAAGCACATTAGCTAGGAAAAACAACTTACTAATGTGGTCCAAAATGTGACTGAATCAGACTCACACTGATTTTAGCCACCTTCCCAAGAGGTCTCTAGTTCAGAAGCCAAAGCTGCCCACAATGGGTACCTTTAGTTTCATACAAAAGCCAGTGACTCTCATATGCACCTCTCCAGTCACCCAAGAGCCAGACACACCAGGAGGGATGATGAACCCCACACTGGAAGGGATTCTGTTTGATCTACCCATAATGAACTCAGCTTACAACGACCTTTTTTACCAGTCCAAGCAAGCCCAGCTACAAGGACAAGGTTTTTTCCACTGGCTTTTAGTTCTGCTACAGCAACTTTTAAACCAGACTGACCTGGATGTGACAATTACACTTTTCTTGTTCTTCCCAGTACGTGTTTTATTTAGTCCATTTTTTTTTCCCACTTCTTTGGTGTTTTCTTTTAACAATACCATTTCAATGTTGATCAGCATGAAACAGTCTCCATGAAAGCACAATATGCTGATGTTCAATTTCAACTCAATGGTTCACCATTATTTTCATGCAGCAAATTGCCAAACTCTATTAAAGAGAGAAGCCTGATAAAGTGATCGCTCACTTCAAGGTCTCCTGGGAGTTTCTTAATGTAGGTAAGGCTGCACATTTTACTTATGGAATATTCTGAATGTAGTATTTTAGAAACCATAATGATAATACCAGAGTATCTGATGTCAGTATTAAGCCAGGCCCCAACAAAAGTGACTTTTGCAGTACTTAATTTATGACCAAAACACTGGCTTGCACAAAGGCTGTTACAACCATTTAATACTAACAAAGAGAAGGAAATTTGTAATGCCAAACTTTTTTCTTTCTTCCTTCCTCTCTCTCTGTTCCTTCTCCTCCAATGACTGCTAGTACTTATTTACTTACATGAAATATGTACATTTTCTTATGTGCCTTGGCATTTTCACCTTATTGTGGAAGACGTTACCTTATACATTTCCACTAAAGTGATGATAAAAGGCATCCTGACCTGAAATGCCACCGTGCACTTGTCCACTTGGAACATCAAAGTCTGTCTAACGGACTCTGCAACCCTCTGCTGCAGTGAGGTATGTGGTGTGGCAGAAATAATGATCAAGTGTCTGTTTCTTGTCTTCCTTTTGCCAAGGTGAGTGAAATCTAGCTTCTCCGAAGACAATGAAGCAATATAAAAGGCATGTGAAGGGAGCTTGGCTTCCAAGCCCATTTGCCCTCAGTTAGGCAGATGTAAATTAGACACCAAAATTATCCTCAGTGTAACCCTTTGAGTAGACCTTTTTGGAAATCATGCAAAATCCCTTTACTACACAGATATAGCTGTCTAAATGTAATATAAATTGAAATTGGATCTCCTTTAAATCTATTTCACATTAGTGGAATGCTTCTGTTCCTGGTATGTGCCACTATGAGAGCAGCATCAGGCATGAATTGTGTAAATTCCTGCTAAAATAGTAGAAAAGTCGCCAGGTCAGACTGCAGCCTTGGTGACATGACTGAAATTCCCCTGACGTCAGTGAAGTTGCATCCGTGTACCCTGAAGCATTATTTGATCCCATGAATTCAGACTGTAACATTTCTTCGGAGGTTTTAAAGACGAACCTTCTTAAACATGTATTTACATCTGACAGTACCTCTACTTTGGTTACAAGGATACAGTGGGTGGCTGTGTTGTTACCTGTTCCATTTCTGTTTTTCAAAGTAGGTATGAATGTCCTCACAGAAAAATGTACTCCTGGGTATAATTTGTACCGCAGTTTGCACAGCTGCAAGGCCAATGCTGGGGCCCAAATTAATTGCTCAGAGCTTGTTTGCAAATTAGTTGTTTTTATACATCCTTCCACCACAGTCACAACTTTCAAGTCATGACCTCAGACTGTCTTCAAAATAGAGGGCCAGAATTCAAAGGGCAAGGACCTGTTTCTGCTCTGGGGGAAACAACACAACTGTATTTTGAAGTATCTTAGGATTTAAATACCAGCTCTAGCTGTTGGCATAACTAGTCTACACAGATACATTTTTAACATAAACTTCAATCAAATAAATTAAATTCTTACAAGAAATAAAAGCTGTTTTCCTTTTATTAATACAACAAAGTAGTATAACTAATGAATATGTTTTTATTGTGATTGTATCTAAACTCAGACTACATTAAGAGCCACATCTTATGTTCATTAAATAGTAAGACACACAGTTATCCCAACCGCCACTGAATGTCATGGTTATCATACAAAAGGGGAGCTAAACTAACACTTTTTGGACACTACACAACTTAGAACAAGGAAAATCTGTTTTTGAATGGGATCTTTATAGCCTCTCTTTTAGTTACATTTTTAATTAAAATGCTTTGATCTATTAATGCCAAGGGACACTGCTAAATGTATTCAATGCAGAAGTTGCACACCTTTCCTGAGCTCCCCAAATCTCTTAGATCTGTGTGCACTTATGCTGTGTGCAGTTAAACTGCTCACTAAAATGAAAAGATATCTAAGAATAACTCACTTCCATTAGATTTATAAATCACATTAATTAATTCTACATCTCCAGTGGTGTAGAGACCAAACTCTAATGCAAGATCTAATTAAAGAAAAGGGAAAAAAAATTGGAATTGAAACACAGAAGTAACTGTTTAGCCTCAAATTAATGAGGCGCTATGCTAAGCAAGAATGTCCATAAATCCCTAATGAGGATTTTAAACACATTAAAACTTCCTAATACAAAGTGTTTGCCTTCCTTTTATCCAATAACAAATAAGCCAATAATTTTCTGCCTCTAAATGACACTATTAACTGTCATGGCATGTTTTATTTGACAAACCCTCCATTCAAATACAGTAAAACCAATTAATTTGCCTGCTGTGAAATGTGTTTCTTGATAGCTTTTATGTGATTTTTCTTCTCAAAGAAATGTAAATAGGAAGTCAATGTAGGTGCCTGATTTTGCTTAAAAATACGACGCAATAACTATAGATTTTCTAGTCAGTTTGCATTTCAAATGAATTGAAAGATAACCTCCATTTTCAGGTCATCAATCACATAATGGTCTCCTGATAAGTAAACAGTTACAGAGTAATAGTTTTATTACTAGGGAAATGGTCCCATATTTGAGCTGTGATAGTTGCAAAATTACCACTTTGTTCTGTTATAAATAATGGTTTGCAGTGGGGGCACTTGGCCTCTGCCAGCCCTGGCACCCACCACAGGCAGCACCCACGGCCCTCTGGGTCCACACCACAATTAAACCACACATCTTGGAAGGGTGAAGATGGTGATGTATTACATATTTTTTTTTGGTCAGAAAAATCTATAGAACAAATAAAAGATAATTTTGTGGTTTCAATGGTCCCCTGGGCTCCACTTAGTAGATCTCAGCAGAGCAAAGCAAGACTGTGTTACGACTGCCCCACAGTTAGCCGTGTCTGAATCCCTAAGCTCTTCTAGGGTTTTGTAACTGGGAAGATCAGCCTCACTAAAAAGAACATGTCACATGTCAGAACAGACTTTTGTCAGTCTGTGCCCACTACAGGAACTGAAGGCAAAGCAGAGGATAATGCCATGCTTTATGGGGCCTAACTGAATGCCAATTAATGTTTACAACATATGGACAGCCCCACCAGTTCTTGCACTGTGTCATGATCACATGGAGATTGTGGTTTCTTCGCCTTAAGATGGAAACACAACTGGAAAAAAAACAAAACAAAACACGGCACCCCACATACACACACACACAGAAGGAACAAGGAATTAAATAAAACAAAGCTGCCTACCAGCACTGAACAGGACACAACCACTCATTTATTTAATCATCTATAATGGATTACCAACCAGAACTGGGTAATTTATGTAGCATGCCGTGACAGCTGATTTTCAATTTGCACCATCCTGTACGGGTTTGCTTATTGAAATAAGCAAAGCAAATCTGTGACTTCACTTGGCGGAGCACTGCTAAGGCTGAGGAGGGCTGTGGAGGAGCGAGGCTGGGACAGATCAAAGGCAGCAAAGGTGTTCTGGAGCTCTGTTATGCGCTGTCCTCATCCCTGAGACACACTGCCCCAAGCCCGCATGTGTTCCCTTTTTCCCAACAGAAATTTCTGTTACTATTGCTACAAATTTCTGCATAGTGACCATGTGTCACTTGTCAGTTGCATGTGTCTGGACAAGCAATTTATATTTATATACTGTCATCATATAAAATTATGTAAGCATGTATTCAAAGAAGATAAAAAGGTATTCTGCAAATATCTGTATTTTGCTCAACCACAATCCTATTTAATAAGCTTAGGAATTGAATTGCAGCAGCTTCAAAAATGTTTAAATGTTTCAAAAAGTAAATTGAAGAGACCTCTTGCCCTGCCTCAACAGTGAGAAAAATATGGTCTTTCTATACACTCTCAGCTAATAAAAATTCCCAAATTAAACTTTAAAAATATTTAAGCGAACTGTGCTTGACACAGTCAAATATCAGGCAATCAATTTCAAGTTGATTGAAATCAAGCTTTTGAGCTTAAGGTACTGCATATTATAACCTGCATTTTGCTCTCTTTGCAATTCCGTGTTCCTGATGGGTGAACTAAGCTCCACCTCTCCTGAATACAGTTGTCTGCATCTGATTTTGATGATAAAATATAAACAAAAATATTTGTATGTTTGAAAACAATCTGATATGATATCCCACATCAACAACTTTTACATCTACTTCTTAATCGAGACATTGAATTGGGCTAAGACCACCTGACATTATTTCACTTCTGACCTTTTCAACTGTCAAAGCAGACAGATTTTTATCCTACAAGATTCGAGCCAAAGCCTCAAAGGTGCAGTGCCAGAGCATTAATCCATTTCACTAGACAGTCATTGAAATTATAATTGAAAGTTCAACTTACTTTAGCATTTTATGCTGAAATACTTCTGGCAGCCCAGGGCAGAAAGTCGAAATCTGGTTTCCAATGGAGACCATTTCCAATGGTTTCTAAATGTTGGGAGTGAAATTCCTTATTGTCAAAGAGATCAGCAGATGCCTGCTTCCATTAATTTACTTTCTGTGACTGCTGCTCACTTCAGGAAGCCTTTCTTTACCTAAGGATGCTGACCTACTGCCGAATCCCATCAGAAATGGACTAGAAAAGACACTGATTTATTATGAGACTGGGGACACCCTAGGAAAATCCCCTACAGCAGCCAGTGCAGATCACATCCCTCCCATTTATTCTGACCGATGCCAAAAGCAGAAAAAAAAATCTGCACAGAAGACATCACACAGATCTGTAAAAGGTCCAAATTCAGGCTAAATAAACTGACCTATATGTATCACACCATCAAGAGTAACTTCAGAACCTGAAGGATCAGGTTCACCAAAAGCTGTCATAAAGGAAAAAGGAATCTGAAATTTTCAATCTGAAAATAACATCACAATTTCAAGTAGTCAGTGGGCTGTAAATCTTTTGTTCTGGTTTTCTGGAGCTCCCTAGAGGTCTTTGGCCAGGAAGTTCCATATAAAGAGCAGTTTGTTATTCTTAGACTAATCTCAAAAGCTATCTAAACAAGCATTTAACTTAGAAGACCTGTTTCATTAAATCAAAACTTTTTTTTCTTCATTTTTGAAGTTGGGGTTGACTAGTAATTCTTGGCATCTTATCCAGAGGCTAAAAAGCTTTCTATTTGGGAGCAGAAAGGGGAAAAGGGAACATGAGATCTAATGCCCGTTATGCAATATAGGTTATTTTATGAATGTTTTCAAGACTACTGTTGTATTTGCTCTATAAATTATACTGTCTCTATCTGCACAAGGTCCCTTCCATCCTTAGTGCCAAGATATGAGCCTGTTAATTCAAAGCACTGAGAAATAGTTCTGCGGCAATGCATGAGCAATGGGAAGAAAACAGCCCTGCAGACCACATTAACTGGGTGTGTGCTGGGTCTCCTTGAGCCTCAGCGATCTCAAGGCTCAGCTCTCAAAGTCACACTAAGGCAATGAGAAAACAGACCAGCTCCTGGGCAATGCAAATCTCACAAAGGGCATTGGAGACAAATACCAGAACTGCACGATACCTTTGGGACATCAGCAGTGACATTAGCAAACCTTCTGTGCCCTTGGAGAGGGTGACTTGGCACTTACTGCTTCAGCACCTTTAATTAATTTGCTGTTGCCAACCTATCTGAGGCCTCTCCTACTCTGCACGTGCACGTGGGTGTTAGTGTACGGAACTGAGTGTGTATTTCTCCTTCCCTTTCCTCCCACTTAGATCTTAATGGCAAAGATCACCTACGGATCTCTGGACTGCTGCTAGGGTTATTTCACATGCAGTGTGATGCTCCTGCTGCAGTCTGTGTCCAGGTCCTGGATGCAACACAAGCAGCAATTGCTCTCTGGATCCCATCTGGGCTCTTCACTCAATCCACAAACTCTGTCAGTGATCCAATGCACAACTGCTGTTGCCCGCAATGGGATCAGGACAGTGCCTTAATATTCAGCTTTCAATGAATAGAGTTAATTTCAAACAGCTTTATTTCACAGAAATATTCTGACAAAATGTACTAAAGTAGAAGATTAAAGAATTTTGAAAGCACAGAGAGAATTTGGGAATTTTCATTTTGCTAGATGTTTACTGAAGCTTTGGGCAAGTTAATTAATTCTGCACTCCTATGTTTAGGCATCTGTATAAACACAATAAGCAACAGGTAAGTTGCTATCACCTAGTTCTAGCAGGAAAGCAGTGGTCTGGAGATACTCAGCAGGATAGTGTCACATGGGAGTGACATATATGCACAAAGCTGTATATGACTGGAGATTCCTGACTGCTGTAAATGTCAATCCTCAATAAATGGTTTGACCTTTTTTTATCTATTATTTCCATTCTATAACAGAAATCAGGTCTGACACATGGAGCATTTCAGGGGAATAAATGCAGCTTGGGGATGACTTTGCAGTCTCATGTCTCACATCACACCCTTGAAATGCATGATCTCCCCAGAAATACAATGCTGTCTTGGTACTTAAGCCCCAAGGACCTCCAGCATCCATTTGCTGAATGACCTAACAAGCCAATGAGCCCATTATCAGCATGTCTCTATAAGCCATCGAGGCTTCTTTTAGTGGAACTGCTTAAAGCACATAGCAGCTTGATCTTAGAAAAGTTATTCTTTAGGCATTTAATTGAGATATTCCATGGGCAGAGTCACCTTCTGGGTGAACCCACTTCTGCACTGACTACAGAGAGAGGCCAGGGTCACCACTCTGCTTAATTGGGGAGTCTCAGTTAAAGACTGAAAGTTAGGTGAATTAAATATGGATCACAAACCCCACAACTGTGCAGCAGGCTCATGTGCCAGGCTGAACTCGCAGTGTAGAAATGGAAACAGATGGGGAATAAATTCCCTATCAGACAGTGACTTGGGGATCTGAATGCAAGATTGAGAGCCAACCACTCATGTTAAGCCACACAATGAGCAATTTGTTGCTTAATGATAATTTTGAATAGGAGGGAGGGAGGGGAATTGCTTTGATTTGGACTTAAAACCAATATGTAAAAAACTTTACAGAAAGATGAAAGTTTGAAATTTTTTAATGATTTAAAATAAACAAAATGGAAGGATTTCCTACTGATTGTTAAACCACTTTCATGAAGGAAACGAAATAAAACAATGGCAGCAGCTCCAGAAAGAAACAACAAAGAATTTGCTTTAGTAAATGAAAAAGCCAATTAGGGAAATGCCTAAATGTCTGCTCCTGATTGCCACAATTTCCTAGAATTTTTTAAAACCCAATAAAATAAAACAATTTTAAGAGAAGAGGCAGTGCTGCTAATTTGATCTTCCACTGTAGAAACTGTGTCCCCCAAGTTGCAGAGCTGCAACGCTCAGTTTCAGGCTTTCCTCACCCACAACTTTGCCAGTGGGATAACAGAAAATCCAGTTTCCCTTCCACGTACAACTCAGTTTATTAAAATTACAGCATTTTTGCAGAGCTAAATGTTCGTGTAGTGTTTTGACACAAATGCTTCTGTTTGTGTGCAACCAGAAAGCTTAAAAAAATGAAATGGAAGGAACTCTCAGAAATTATCAAATTGCCAGATTTTTCCCATTGGCTTTTCCAGAGAACAGCCCTGCTTTAACTGGCTGAAGAGAAAAAGCTGTTGTATCTGAAATGGCCAGAAGAGAGAAAAAGCTGGCAGAATGCTGTCTTCCTAGGTGAGGATTGTCCAAGGAATTAAGTCCACTTAATTCCATGTGTCAGCACAAGATAACACAGTAATACACACATGATCTCATCAGAGGATTTTCCTTGACGTTTGGTAATATTATTTTAGAGACTTTCTTAACATACTTGCAGAACACACAAACAAGGAAAAAATGCCATATAAACTTCAATCTAGATACCACTTAAAGGGATATGCAATCATCATAATCAGTGTAATAGCGGCATTATTAATTATGAGAGGAAAAACAAGGAAAAGACAACCAACCAGTAGGAATTCCATGTGCTGGCAGAAGCACTTGCTGTCTATCATTGCTGCCCACATCCCTCCCAAGCCTATCTGTGCTTCCATGTCTATATGTGTGCACCACTTGGGCCAGCAGTGCACACAGCACGTACCAGCTCTGTGTATCATTCAACAAACCAGGGTGAAAAATATTCCTGCTGCCACCTCTGCCCTGCCACCGAGAGATGATTGGAGAGCTCGTGCCCTCCACCCTGGCACTGGCCTCCAGCAGCCAGGCAGCTCAGGCAGTGTGATGGCTCCTGCTTTAACACCCCAGGGTGTGTTTTGCAAAAAGGCATTCCAGAGCTTTGTACTGACTCTGAGGGAATTCAGGGTCAGTTACTAGATCACTTCCCATTTCTTGAGACGACTGCAGGCATTTCAGTGCTCCTGCCCTGAATGTCTCTCTGCAGGGACCCCAGGCAGGGGTTCCCCAGCAGCCTCAGGGCAAGCCTGACCTGGTTCAGCTGCCTTTGCCAGTGCCATCAGGGTTCACCAGTGCAGCAGCACCACCTGAGCTGCCTCACGTGAGCTGCCCTTGGGCTGCTGCTGGAGCAACCTGCCCACCCTGAGATGCAGGAGCCGCCGCACCAGCCAAAGGGGTCGCACGGGTTTGGAAAGTTTTCTCCAAAACAAAAGGCTAAAAACTTAGGAATTGATTCTCTGCTGTAACTTGAAAGCTAGAAGGGAGGTAATAAAACTGTGCAGGCAGAAAGTCCCTTCTCAGAGGTGGCCTGGCCAGGCTCACAGGAGTGCCAGCTGCAAGGCCTGCTGTGCCGTGTGCGTCCCTGACCCAGCATCCACAAAGAGCAGCTCCCACAGCCACTGCCACCCTGCCCAGAGCCTGCTTGGCCCCCAAACCCCGACACAGCCCAAAGCCACCCTCAGTGGGGTCAGAAACACCAACAATCAGAGCTTTCTTTCCAGCCATGAAAGCATAAACTCTGCAACGCTTGACAACAACGTGCGCTCCCAGCTAAGCCATCAGCCTTTCCAAGCCTTAGGGAGGTAGAGAGATACTTGTCTGATTTTATATATAAAGTCATACATTTGTGTAAATACTCAAATGATTTCCATATACACCCACTAGCCACACAATGCAATAATAAATTATTTCAATAAATGGCATTACTCTAAGAAAGCAAGAAGGATGAATATAATTGCATGAGGTTTAAACAGGATGTAAATCAGCATTTTAAAAAAAGCAAGTTAACATGAAGCTGTTTACTCCTAGAGAATCTCCACTGCTCTAACATTTCAGCAATAGCCTCCAGTGGTGAGCGTGCTGCAGGAAGTAACAGAGAGCAGTTCAGCAGATGAAACAAAGAGGACCTAATTACCATGCGAAGCACAACATCCTTCAGATGTGATGAGAAACGTGACTGCATGAAAAACTGGTCCTGGGGAAATTTCAAAATATGACCACCCAAGCATAAAGAAGAGAGTGGTGAAAACCAGGAAAACTGCAACATGAGGGTATAGTATTTCTATACAAAGAATATTAGTTTAAAAGCATTTATATACAGATATAGTGTACATACACATATCCATATGCACACAGACCAACACAGGGAACTGTGTGATTTTGGATAAAAGCTATAAATGTATAAAAGCTTTCTAACCACATGCAACATATTAATCAAAAAATCACATAAATTCTTTGTATGTTGATCCATGGAGATTCTTGACAGAAAAGCAAACAAACAACCAAACACATGAAAAACAACCAAGCAGCCTGACAATCCAGCATCATCCTTCCATTTTCATCATCCTCGATCATTTAATATTCATTTTTTCCCTACAATTCTACAGTGCAAATATAAATAATTTATGAATATTGGCCATAAATTATTTTGGGAGGGGGTTGTGTGTGTGTTTTGGTTTTGTTTTCTTAAAGAAGAGGAACATGGATGATAAGTACTGACATCTTGGCACAAGGTAAAGCCTTGATTCTCAGTTACAGGTAGAGGTTTTGTGTCATTTGCAAACAAGTTCAAGGAGGCATTTAAATCCACAACAGAGAAAATGCTGGCTTGTGCTGTGGCTGGGCCCAGCACATGGGCCACGCTGTGGGCTCTGCAGTTCACCTTTGCCAGTCACACAGAGCTCACACTGGTTTGGCACCAGTGCAACTGGGGAGATCGAGTCCCCCATCACCAGCATGATGTGAAACTATGCTGGGGAATGGTCATTACTCCCTCCAAGAGGGAAATACAGTGCACCATTTCTGATTTTGATATATCAAAAGCATGCCCCTTAGGAAATTGCTAAAAAAATTGTATCTCCTGAATGCTCTTTTGCTAGAGAATCAGAGCAAAGCAGATGTTAACCTATTCATTTAGTACGCCAGCCTGGGGGGTGTGGGTGTGTGAAGCTAATGGTGCATCTCGAAAGGCTGTTCAAAGTGTGCAAAAGCTGAAAAATTGAGTTTGCAAATTCCTTGGCACGATCAATACTACTCTCCAGCTCCAGATTCCCTTTATCGATGACAGACTCTCTTGTTGCAGTGATTAGAGATTCTACATCTTTTAATCACAAAGAACATGACAACTACACCCTATCTATAGCTTTGTGATTTACAGCAATTGATGCACTATCATAATTGCATTAGTGCAGTGATAGCTTTTGGGTGTTACCCAAGCAGCTGAATTTAAATACGGTTGCATTTGTGACAAACTGACAAGGAAAATCCGATGTTTGAATCCAGCACTGATTTTAACCCATTCAGCTTCCCTTGTCTCCCTCTGCCTATTAGTGATAGGGAAGAATTATTCTTCTCCTGCCTCACTAATTCTAACCAAAGAAAAACCAGAAAGCTGACACATGGGCTAAACAGAGAAGGTTGTCTTGTGTATGTGTTAACAGATATATAAGTTTCATGAGCAACATCCCACTCTTCTAATAAAGTATTGACTCCTTTTGCTATGAGTGAGTGGACTTCAGCTTAGCTGTGTATAGATCTAATTTTGAACCTTTTTAGACAATTCCCAGTTTATACCGTAAAATCACCCAAACACTGATGCTTCTTTTTAATTTCAGGGGATTTGTTTGTTTTATATTTAGCCTGATTCCTGACAGAAATGAGACACCCACAGATTGCAGTCATGGGAGTCTGAAATAATGCATGTGTTTGTGCTCTCATACAAAAAGGGTGTTCAACTCACCCCTGCCTTCCAGCATCAAGGTCAAAAGATACGGAAACTCTTCAGAGTTTGAAAAGAAGGCAGTGGGGGAGAGGAGAGGGACCCTACTGCTGTCCCATTTCAGGAAAAGCTAATAAAGCTCACCCTTTGTAAGATATCAGAGGATCCACATGAGAGAGAGATATTACAAGCCAGGCTTCATTAGCTCCTCTGCTCACAGAGTGACTTCTTTTTACAAGAGAACAGAAGATTTCAGTCTCCTGAGCTGAAAGAAAGCACAGGCTGGCAGGGAAGAATAAGACTAGATGAAAAGCAGGTTCTTCGTATCTCTTTCTAAATATTTTCATACAAAGTGTTGGCTTGTATCCCCCCTGCAGTGTCCCACCTAACAGCACTCTAAACAATGAGCAAGTGCCAGAAGCTGGTGCCTGCTACTTGCAGGCAATAGGAACCAACTCAGGACAATCTGCAGCTTTTCCCAAGGACTGCCCCAATGCCCAAATGGCTGTGCCATGTGTCATGGGCTTCTCGGGAAACCTCAGCTTGCTGCTCCACCAGACACCTCCCATGCAGCTCAGGAGACTGCACTTCCTTGTCCGACCCTCAGCTTCTCCCCAAAGGCCAGGACAGTGGCACAGGGCCTCTGGGAACACCACATCACATCTGACAGGGGGAAGCCATTTCAGGATTCCCTACACCTTGGTTACAGGCACACAGCCACCCACAAAGCATTCCCTTGTGAGAGCTTTGGATTTACAGCAAGAAACCAAAAGCTACAAGTCTAATGTGCCACAAGAGATTGAGGACACTACTGGAGGCCTCGATGGCTGCAGCAGAAGTGTCCCAACACAACCCTGCATCACCTCCCAGTGTCTCCATTTACGCAGTTTAGTGCTGCCAAGCACACTTGGCTCTTGTCAGAGCAACAGGCAGGGCTGGCACTACTGCTCTGCGTGCTTTGGACACAAAGGACAAGGCCCAGAGTGACCAGCCCAGTCACCAGACTCACAGCAGGGCAGAGGGGGCATGGGGCACAGGGCACAGGGAGACTAATTTCCCTTACACTGACATGAAGCCTCAGAATCAACTCTCAACATTTTATTAAACTGTTAATTCACATTCAACATCCTGATAATGCTCCTGAATATTTTGAATGACTGGGTATTATCAGGACCTCTAGACTTCAGGCAGGAGTCTGTGAAGCAGAGATACCTGCTGTCTCCCCTCCTGGGCAGAGATCCTCAGCCAGTCTGTCCAGACATTAAGTTCTCCTCAGCTGCTGCCTTCCAGGAAGGTCTACAGAGCAGGAGGTGATAGCAAGTTACCTGGCATCAGCCTCCTAAGTCTGGCTGTAAACTTGGCTTTGCTGCTGGAGCTAATAATTTTCTCCAGATGACAGAGCATAGGAATGGGACTGAGCTGGGTGTTTAGTTTGGGAATGTTTAAATAGCTGGAAGGAGGATGCTCCGCCCAGTGTGTATAGGGTGTTTATTGTCCTAGATCAAAAGCCAATCTACAAACACACATCTTTTTAAAAATCAACTCTTCTCCTTAAAGCCCTGAAAACCCATCCAGGCTGTTAAATGTCATTTCTGGGATAAAACCTGTATTTTCTTACTGTCTGCATGGCAGGACTACGGCAGTGCTGGAAAAGATTGATTTTGCGTGCAGCTGTACCACCCTTGTGCCTGCTCTCTCTGCACTGCCTGAGCTCCCCTCTTCTTACTCCCTAGGTACCCACTCGGAGGCACAGGGCTGTAACTGTGCTGTGGCACAGCTGCACTGGGGAGCTTGCCCAGTCCTCTGTCTGGAGGCTCCAGTAACAAGTATCTACTGAGCCACTAAGCAGAATTTTAAGAAACTTGTAGACAGCTGCTGGATATTCTGCTGGATATCCAGTCTGGATATTCTGCTTCTGGATACAGCTCCCAAGACTAAACAACTGTTGTAATCACAGTAAAATAAATAGTTTCTTGCAGTTGAATAGTGTTGGTTCTAATTACAGTATCATTGATGTATTTTCCTATTAGAGGAAGATTTCCACTTATTCTTTTCTATATTTATTTACCCAAAACATAACACTCAGTGTGATGTTTGCAATTGGGCTGCTGCTGCTCTCTTTTTCTGCCAGTTTTCCAGCTGGTTGCAAGGCAAAGTTGATTTCACATCCTTCCAAAAATCAAACAGGTAACAGTTTAGCCCAGATACCTGTTCTCAAAAAGGGCTCCTTCTATGCCTTCTGGGGGTTAAATCCACTACAGCTGCTCTAACATCTGAATGGGACTCTCTTCCAAGGAATTAAAAAGCCGTCTGGATCAGACCTAACAGGCATCTAGCTTTGTTCTTAATGCTCAGTTGGCTGTATTAGGAAACTCAGGCTGATATTTGGTGTAACTGTTGTTTTGTTTTTTTTTTTTGCCAAGCAGATACCCTATGGATTAGCACTTAGTAGGAAGAGAAAATTGCTACAAGTACTGTTCCTTCAAGTTGTTTTTCTCATTGGTGCTGTAGGGGAAAACTGCAACCACTTAAATACGGGACAGGCAAGGAGCTGAATGAGTAAGAGCTGTATTCCTGAGTGTAGGCTGTGGGTTACCTGCAAAATCCCAATAATGTGTGACTCAGCTGCATTAATATCATACATCCTGGGATAGATAAAAAACCAGCCAATATCCCTGTTGTTCCTTCCTAGCAGTGCTCTGTATCTAAGCTCCTACTGACTGCTCCTTCTCACCCAGTTCCCTGGAGTTTGGTGGCCTGGATGCTCTCCAAGGATGCCAGGCACTCGAGATTATAACATGCAACCTCTACAAATGTAGGTTTACAAATGTAAAGGCTATGTCAGGAGTGGCTTATACAGGAAAACAGAGCAAGTGTTTCTACTTTTTCAGGCAGCCTATCGTAAAACTAAGCTCAACGAGAACAGGATGATGACAATAAAACTGGAAAGTGCAGTTTAACAACATAACTCCTTCAGCAATGATGACACCACCATACCATAAGCTCAGAAAACAACTGCAGGAACAGATCAGGGAACCATTACGCTACACAGGCCATCCCTAGAAGCTGGCTCAAAACATGTTTATATAATACTCGAGGTCTCTGGATAAGAAAAAGGAGCTTGGGAGGAGATAATTCATTGATCTCCAATGGCTTTGAGAACACACTGTCTGTATTCTGGACTGACACTTATATTCATTTAGAGAAAGCCTTAATGTCTTTTCCTCCTGATCCACCTGTTCTTGGAACCATTGCTACTGACAGCATCAAGATGTGAAGGGGCTTCCTGATGCACTGGAATTAAAACACCTCCAAAGACTGCAGAAGTTTGCCCTGGGCTTGGACTTCATTCTTAGCAGCCAAGTTGGGGCAGAGGGAGAGAATGGAGGCACAGGAATGTGGCAATCACTGATCCCTAGAGCAGAGACAGCAACATATCCAGTGACCAGGGAGGACTGAAAGTTTTCTGGAGGTTGTACAGGAAACTGGGAACCAAATCCAGGGTCTGAGACCTCCACTGGCAAAATTGTCAGTGACTTCAAACACCATTGACTCGTAACAGCTGCGACAATTTACAGGAGCCGAGGACCTGCCCCCAGGAGTCCTGCTCGTGCCCTCTGCTCTTACTGCTAGAGATCGATGACTCTTACAGGTCAGATTTTTTGTTTTGTTTTGTCAGGCTTAGATTGCTTCTTTGTACACTGCTGAGATCAAATCAATTACTTTCCACTCCAACCATCTGACCAAAGTAATTCTAATGGAGTAGAAAGCAGAAACTCAGATAAAAGAAGGGACAACATATTTCTCACTGTTATCTTTGTGCTGAGCATGATAAAGAAGGAATGAAGGCTGAAATAAAGATCATTCTTAATAATTCCCCCTCACGTAAGAGTAATGATCTTAATTCCCACCCTTTGTCTTTGTTGTGGAGATCGGGGACATGAGTTTAGATGGAAGATGAACCCTGTAAGTCTTCAAACAAAGAACACTTCTAACAGAAATCCTGTTTCCCTGATAATGATATCCAGGAAAACTATTATTTTGGAACATGATTGCATTTTTCAGCTACCTTAATACCATTTTTACTGTTCAGCTGCATGAAAAATTACCTAACCTGTTGGAATGGATTTCTTGACCCACACATAGCTACATTAAAGGGTGTAATTTAATGCAATCTAACTAAATTAGCACCAATTAGACAGGCTAAATTAAAGGGCATGTCACTAATAAATTTTATGCTAAACATATTACTGATAATAAGCTCACTAAAAATTGCATAATGAAATAAAATATTCTTTTTAACACTGCTCAGTCTAAATATGAATATATAAAAAGTCATGAAATAATGAAATACAGTATGCTAATTCTCAGTTGCCTTTCAGGATAACATCACAGCAATATTAAAATGCATATATTACAGTGGTGTTTAAAAACAATAGGTCAAATCCTAGAGGGAAGCAGAAAGCCAGGCCAAATTCCATGCAATAGGTAGGATCCTGATCCTGCAAACATTTGCATATATATGCCCAGCTCCTTTGAACTCAGCAGGTCTGCTCCTGTACATGATTTTGTCGGATTGCTGCTGTGCCTGCTCTGAGACCTGAACTGCACCACAGACCAGGGTGTGATGGAGGGCTGCAGAGAATGTCTGGATTTGCATTTGGGTACATTTTATGAAGAATATTTTCAAAGTTTTACTTTCCAAAGTACCAAAGTGTTACAGTACACCCTTCCTAAGTCCTGTAGGTGAGCTAAGGCAAGGGAGGTTATTCAAAGCTTGCAGCAATCAGTTCTTTGATCCATGCAAGGATTTCCCACAGCTCTGAGTGTGCATCTGCCTGTCCCTTCCTCAGTGACCAGGTTCTCTAAAGTCTGATGAGAGCTGGGATACCACGTCCCATTCCCTGATTAGAGCCTCACTGGACTCTCTTTCCTGCTGACTGCTGGTCTTCATGAAACTTCCCACTTTGAGAGTGCTGCCCTCTGTTCCAGATTTGGTAGAAATCGGTCAAGAGGTGCTGGGGGGGCAAAAACACAGAAATACACCACCCCCCAGCCCCCACAAATGCATAATCCTCATTCCTGCCAGCCCGTGGTGGAAACTGGGTGACTCAGCCATAGGCAAGGTTTGAGAAGTGCATGTGGAGCAGACTGAACACACCAGTGTCCACTATTTCAGCTGTGCCCCAGTGAACAGCCAGGAGAGGTGTAAATAAACCATTTGGGACTCTGTTCACTTGCATTCTCAAAACTCTTGGATGCCACTCACTCCCAAGGGTTATTAAGGTGCTTAATACTGCCAGACAACCTGGTCGCATCTCCACTGTATGCACCTGTTCTCTACTGCACAGACCCAGAGGTTTATGACCCTTTTGCATCGTCTTTCTGATCAAAAAGCCAGACAAGCTCTGGCACTCGATGTACCATTAATCTATCAGATATTTCTTAATCAGTAATAAAGTAAATTAGGGATAGTAAAGTGGAAGTGACATCTTTATTAAGACAGAACAACATGTCCTGAATAGTAACGAGAATGGGCTTCTGGAACACATGCTCTGCATTCACACATTCACTAATTAGGGCCCTCAGCACTGCCCTTGCTTACAAGTTGTCTTTTCTCACACAGGTAATCTAAAGTTAATAGGCCCATTCATGTGAGTAACATCTGTAAAAACGTGTTCTACACTCCTGGTCCCTGACTGCAGCTCCTCAAACACCCCAAAGCATTTCAGGCAGAAATAGAGGTACTGTTCTAGTAAACATAAACAAATATGCAGAAAATCTGCACTGAAGTCCAAAATGTACTGTAATGCATATTTTAATCAGCTTCTGGACACAAAATTGAGCCCTAAGCCAGAGGGGAAGAGCAGTAAAACCATATAGAGAAGTTTTGCAAGTTAAAAAAATTAACATATACGGACATTGCCCACTTTCTGGGGCTGTAACCCATTCTCAGAAAAAAAGGAATATTTCATATCAAAGCATGCTTCCCTCCCTCTCTAAATACATCCTTCTTCTCTCATAAGAGAACAAATAGGATCTTCTGGATTCTGTTCAGGCCACAGGAAAAAAAAAAAGAAGGTGTAATGACATTGTGCAGTGTCCATTAAAATCCTGAAAAGTGCTAAAGGCACCTGCAAACTTGGCATTTCCTGCTTGAGTGCTTGCACTGTTCAAGCAGATTTTTAAAACAGCCAAGAAACCATGCCAA
The DNA here is from genome assembly GCA_013398175.1 of Climacteris rufus. NCBI lineage: Eukaryota > Metazoa > Chordata > Aves > Passeriformes > Climacteridae > Climacteris > Climacteris rufus. The sequence continues at coordinate 1,685,043 of VZRZ01004936.1, read as the reverse complement.
ACGATCACTATTAATCAAACACTCCTTTCAAATTGTATGAAAACAAATCAGTGTAAAAAACGGTAAACTGCACACTTTACTACATCAGGAACTCAAAAATGAATGAACTCACGTTGGTGCATATTTTGAGGAAAAACATTGGCTTTGGAATAAAAGGGATGTATTTGGGGCTTTTTAGGAGTGCTGTGATTTTCTTTTAAAAAAACAAATTCCTCATTTTTAGAGGGTCTTTTTCCCATCCAATCTCCAGGTCAGCACCCACGTGTATGCGAACTGCCATTGCTTTATTTACTTCAGATCAGCTCTTGGGGCACTAGCCCTGCAGGATCTAGCCCACTGGAGACAGGAATACCACTCTAGGACACTTCTGTACATTGTGCACTGTGCAGCAGAGAGCCCCAGATGGTGGCTGCCTCTCTGCAAAGTGTTCTTGCTAAATCAAAAGCAGCCCTCTAAACATACAGCTTCACTATCACTTCAAAAACAATACACAAGTGATTTATTCTCTTTAAAGAAATTATCAGTTTGGTTCATTAACCTATAGCCGTACAAAAGCAGGAGTCAATTACGTTGCCACATCAGATGTGTGTAAAGATAATTACCCTGAAAAGAAGATGTAAAGGTGTCCATAAAGGCAGTGAAATGTGACCTATTAAATCAAGCTGTAACCTATTATGGGTCAAAAAACACATTTGTAGGGCCAACAGGCTCATGGCAATGGCCAATCTAGCATGAATTCTGCAGGTGTCCTTTTCAAATAAACATGAAATCTATCCTTGTGATTCCTGCCATGTTACTGTTTTCTCACCATCCACACATACTTTACTTGACACACGTATGCAAAGAACACACACAAATGTCTCTTCAAAATAATGCAGAAGAGCACACCATGTATGAGCAGTTAAACAGCAAATATTACACAGAAAATAAGCAACAGAAAGTCCACACAGAGCATCATTACCCTGCTGTTTTACTGGTCATGTCAAAATTCCATTAGTCTCTCTGTCATCTTACACAACATACCTAATCCTTAGTAGGGTAAATCTGCATTGGATGGTCAAGATCTGACCCAGTTGTCTAAAAGACTGATAAAAATCTTGTAAATGTTCTGAAATTCTTGTTTTGTGAAATATTCTAACATTAGCTTGAAGTTATTAATAAGAAAATTGGCATGCAACTTTGGTTGTCTGTGACTAACTTCTGAGTGATGTTCCTCTTGATTGATTTAAACTACTTCATTTTCAGTAAGGACCTCATTGAACCATTATAGATTATATTTTGCCTCATTTGTACTCACTGCAATAAAATGGGTTGAAAAAAATCTGCTTTATGTCACATGCTAAAATACACAGGTATCACAGAGATTTCTCAGAATGCCTCTCCTTTGCTGCTCCTTTGGGAACACTCTGAATAACCTTTTGGGTTATACTGGACTTGATTCTGCTTTCACTTGCACCAGAGGTCTAATCAGAAGTAATTAAATGGAAGTCACCAGAGCTCTTTCATAGCAATCCCAGTAGAACTGAGTCTGTAATTAAACTTGCAAATTTTTAAAGAGAAGTATTGCCTTAATACAGGTGTACAGGACTGAGGCACAAACACTGATACCTAGTAAACAATTACACCACAGTGCTGAAGACTACAGCAGTGTGGGATGCAGATGGATTTCTGAATTATGGAGCTGCTGTGCCAATGCTTGAAGTGCAGTCACTTCAACCGAGTAAGCCAGATCACTGTGAAGGGTCTCACCCTTGAAGAGGGCACAGAAATGTACTGCACTCTGTGCAACACAGGAATAAATGAGAAACCCACAGTAAGTCAACAGAGTCAATGGTGTAAAATTCACACATTTAGGTAAAGACCCAGGGCCAAAGCATTTAATCTTTAAATGCATTTACATTATTAAAAATATGATTTGGTTAAGGTATCCATCTGTGAAAGAGAAAAAACATCTATATACAATTACTTTCTGGACAAGGCAGTTTTGTGGGTAACAGACAAAAACCCACCTCTGTCTCCTTCAGAGTTATTATATTTTCGTTCTTACCTAACATACTCCATACTGCTTTATATCCTTCACGCTGCATAGCAGGCTTTCAACTGTTCTAAAAATAACAGTCATTAAAGGAGGCACAGAGATGTTCCAGTGTCTTTGTTGAATCTGAATTCATACCAGCTCTGTCAAGGAAGGTTGGCCACAAACCTGTCTGCAGCAGGTGTGAGGCCGAGCTCCTTTTTGGAGAATTAGTCTCATCTATCATATAAATTTGTTTTGGGTTAACCGGTACGTTGCTCTCAGCAAAAGAAATTGAGAAGCCTCCCACCCAGTGCAGGAGAAGTTTAAAGTATTGGTCAGTAAAGTGAAATGATTCTGCAGAGATATCTGTGGAGATAAATTGCCCACTTATCTACCTTAATTTGTAAGACACATCAGGTGTCATATAAGACATTATTCCTAAGGGAGTAAGTCACCTTCATAATCATCCTAGAGGTGAGAATGTTGGGCAAACACTAAATCAAAACAAAAATAATTTTCTTCAAGGAAACATTATTTGTGTAACATGGAAGTCCAACAAACAAAGGCTTAAATCCAGTATCTGTTGTTTGCTTCCCTATGCATATCTGTATCTGCATACATGGCTTTTAAGAAAAGCACACTTAATATGGTTATGATGATAGCAACACTATTCTCTGTGTTCCTTCTTTTTTCTTAAGCAATTCCAGAGAAGAAATTAGGTATTGATTCTCTCCCTACCTATGTCATCTTTTCTCTTTAATAGATTCATGGTTTTCAGGCTTTAGTTCCACAAACCAGTAGGTAGCATCTAAACAAGATACACTTTTCTGAAAGGAGCCATGATTGCTATTAATTCTTCTGCTTTTCTTTTTTTCTCAAAGTGTTGCTGAAGTGCCTTTCTAGAGAAGTTAAGAATTGAACATTTTTAAGTTTCACACAACAAAGCCATGAGAATTGCTCCTTCACGCTCACATCAGACCAGTCATGATGCTAAAATAGTCTCCTACAAGTTGGGCAACTGATTTCAAATTTCCAGCCCCAGGTGACATTTAATTATCCTGCAGAGAGAAGAGCAGCTCCAACACACTTGGCAAAGAGGTTCAAGCCTCTGAGTTCAATTCAAGAGATTGGGAGCACAAAGTTTTGCTGTCCACACCACAAGAGTGCTCTGACTGCTGGATGGTTCCTCACCACTCTCCAGCAAAATGGTGTCACTCTCCTGCCCAAGCAAGGACGTGTTACAGTGGCAATCCCTTGTGCTTTTCTCCTGTTCAATGAACTCCTTCAAAGGAGTTGCTCTCACTTTGCTGATGCTGCACACCAAAGTGGCACCAGGGGCTGGAGTGTCCAGCCTCAGACTGAATGGTCGGAATCAGCCAGAGGTGTGCAAGCCAACGGGTAACAATCTTGTCTGCCACGATTTTACCTGTATATGATAAGCATTACTCCCAGGAATCTCAGCTGTGCTATCAGGAAGTCCTGTCCTGCAAAATGAATTCCTTAGCAAAAAAGCATTTAGTGTTAAGTACTCCAGTTTACCTGTGCTTCAAGTCAACTTCAGTGGAGACGGGCTGATTTATGCCAGCTGAAGATCTGTCCTTGCTTCCATTCAAAAAAGACAAAACAGACTCTTCTTCTGATCAAGAAGTGAAATTTTATAATTCAGTTAATGAGGAAGAGCTAATGTCCATAGAGACACCAGTGGTTAATATCAGATGTGTCAATCAAAATCTATTAATGTTGAGTCGCTAATTTGATTTGTGAAATACTGTAACAAAGATTCATATCATTTATCCTTAAGGGATATTCGCTGGGTATTAAATTAACCTAGTGGATGTTTCTCCTGTTTTCTAACTAAAAAGAAATGTGTTCACAATAGTTTACTATACAGGGCAAAGCGAGTGAGTATCGAAAGAAAGAGAAAAATGCCTTGGTTTAGCATTCATGTTTACTCTAGTTGTGAGTCATTTACATTTTGTCTTATTTTCCTCAGCTTTTTCTAGAATATCTTAAAATGTGGATTCCTGCCAAGGTTAATTTTAGGAGTCAACAAACTTAAGGGTTGTGCTTTAAAGAAAACTAGGTATTTAATAGGCCATTCTGATCAATGAGCTCTTTTGCTGGCATAAGGATACCTACATTTCAGGTCTCATTTGTAACCAGGCTCAGACTTAACCAGAGTCTCATCTATAATCAGACTTCAGAAAACTGCAAGGTAACTCTTTCATCAGAATTATGCTGTTGTCTCTACTCTGCTGGTCTACACTAGAGACTTGAGGATCACTCTAAATCTCTATTCAGTATAACAATCACAGGCACTGAAAATTAGCTGATTAGTTTCACAAGCAAGCACACCTAGACACAGACTTCACTCGAGTTTTATAGCTAAAGTTCTGTATTTGGGAGAAAATGTAGGGAAATGAGAATTAATTGAAAGAACCACCCTCCTTCAAGCAACTCTATACATTTACATGTGGCCATTGTTAAGCTCTGGGCAAATAATAAGTATGCAAGAGTAAATTTTGGGTTTACACAGAAGACCAGAGCCTGGGCTATGCTTCACAGTGCCTGACAAAAGCCTGACTCTCAGTGAGTTAATACCACTGTGTATACTTTGAGCTGATCTCCTTCAACAAACCATCCTATCGTATCAGCTGAATGAAATTCCTAATTGCTAGATTATTTCCTTTAACAAAGTGTTCTGCAAAATTACCACAGCTTACATTTATCATTTAGGGACTACATAATACAAACTCTGCACCAAGTGTCTTTGCACTCCCTGATTTAAGTGGGACACTCCCCAGGAGAAAAAGCAATAATTTACAGCAGTTATGGCAGCACAGGGCCCATAGAAATGCTATGGTTTACATTTGTTTTAACCATAATGGTTATTTTTGTTACAGCTAACATTAAAAAGTCACTTCTCATTCATATTTGTCATTATTTTGTTTTTATGTAAAATAATAATCATTATAATAATAGTAATTCCAGATGTTCATGTAAAGGCATCTCATTAAATCACAGTTGTGCACTCTTCCTTGTTGTAATTTGCTCAGATAAATTTCCCTTTCTTTAAGCAGGTAATAAATACATAAAGCTTTTCTATCTATATATCTTTTAATCGACTGCAGTCATTTAACCTAGACCCTCTAACCAAATTAATAATAGAAAACGTGTCATAACAATTCCTTACCACAGAATGAATTATCATTATTGTTTTGGCATTGAAAATCCTTTCTGCTACCTCAAATTACCCTTCTTTTCAACAGTGCACAATACATGAATCGCTTCCCTAATCCTACATGTTACTAAAAATCACATCCCAGTACAATAGAGCCATCTGACAAGCTACTTTCTGACAGCATGCTAAACTATTGTGGTGGTGAATTCCCAGAGACCCTCTGGATCTGTTTCATTAATAAAAGTTTCAAGTGAAAGCCAAAGGAGGAACTGTGCATAGTCTGTGAGGATCCACCCAAGGGCTGAACTTCACATCCCAGCTCTTCCCATCATCCTTAATGTCATGGAAACGGCTTCCCCTGTGCCAGGGAGGTGTTAAGCAGACAAACAATGATAGAGACCCAGCTATACCTCTTTTGAAATCTAAACATCTGGATTTTTTTACAGCTGGGGGCAATTACAGTGCTGTTTCCATACACCATAAATGTGTGTCTATCCACAGCATTACAGATACACAGACTGTGAACCTCAGCTGCCTGATAAATTAGTCACATTTGACAATGTTAAGCAAGTCATACTGGATTTACAGGCACCTGAGAACTCAGCCTTCCAATCTGCAACTATTTGTAAAAGGATGAGTGATCTGCAGAGCAAGGGTATAGTCAAAAACCAGTGAATTACAATTTTCAGTGTTGATTCTTGTTCTGATACTGACACCCTCCATGGCTTCAAGCTAGTTTGGTTTTTTTTCTTACAGCAAGCTCATAAAACATATTTTCTTTCCTGGGACTTGAGGAGCAGGACTTAGGCCCTGCATCAAAAAATCTGCACTTTCAAACATCTACAACACACTTGGATAAATGTTGCCAAGGCTTTTTCTATTACTATTGTTTTTGAAAAGATATTAAAACATCTGCTCTCTTTATGATCTTCTAATCAGAATCAACTTGTGTTTCTACCAGACAAGTATTTAGGCGACTTTTTATTGCAACAAACCAGCATTCATCAAAAGTGGTGTATTTTTAACACTAATTCTAATTATAACAAGCAGTGCATTTTGTGTGCTTTCCAATTATGCATGAGAAAAGTCAGTGTAAGTGTCCTCTCTTATCATAATTATCTGTTTCTAATTTCAATTTTGGCTATGACTTTGCACTCAGTGATGTAAATGTAAATGTTCCTGTCAGATAAAGATTAATTTGATTTAAGCCCTCTTTGTTCTAATTATATATTCTATTTCTGCTCACCATGCAAGTTTCATTTGAAGGCACATCTGTATTTTATCACAACAATGAAGAAATTCTTTGGTATTTTAAAAGGTAACTACAGGATTTCAGCTAGTCCTGTCAGGCACTGTTATGACAATGTACGCTAGGACTGTGCCAAATGAATTAATATTTTAGATGACTAATGCATGAATTACTGTAATTATTACTTGACTATTAAAGTATGTGAACTTTTATCAAATGAAATAAAACTTGTTGCCCTAATTGCTCTCTTTACTCCTAAGGAAACATGACCTTTATGGGTTTTGAACCAGAGCACACTGAAAATAGTGAATGGTAACTCGTAGGCCAAATAGGAGATTTAACATGGACAGAAAGATTGTTTTATCTCTGACTGACATGGAACTTATCTCCTTGATATTTTCCTGTGTGGAAGTCAAGGTTTTAGAAATAGTCTAGAGAGATTTCTGTCATCTAGCACATCTATGGTGTGTGCATGTCCTGGGAAAAAAAAACAGAAATAGTGGGTGAGTAATTCTGCTGTATTTGCCCAGACTTAGAGTGAAGTCTCACACTTACAGGCATCTAAAACTGTTTAAATAATGAGTTTTGTGGGCCTGCACTAAAGGAAAACTTCAAGACCACAGACTAGTCCTGGCTTTGATAAAAATGGGATGTGACCCATGGGCCATGTCTTCAGAGAAAGCTCTTCAGGAAGCAGCAACAGAATAAGCTTTGGCAAAGACATGATTCAAATGTTGCCAAAGCCCACTGCGTGTAACCTTGCTTGTATTTGCATCCTAGAACGACATTTTTCCACCAAAACCATCACAAGTGAGGGCTAGCTGGCTGCAAAGTCAGGTTTTGAGGCACAACTCAGAGAGGTTTCTGACATGTCTAACATAAAATGAGTTTATATTCCAGCGCTAATCCTCATAGGGCTGCTTTCACAAAACTTACAGCAACTTTAACAGTATTCAACAGATTCACTGACATTTGGGTGATATGGCCCACAGAATCAAAACCTTGACACCTAGGACAGAACCATATACATGAACCTCTCCTTTTTTAACAGAATTCCTGTTCTGCAGTTGTACAAGTTTGGCTTTCTATGTAGAGTCTGTTTTAGTTCATCCTCCAAGCTGCTGTCTCCTCCCAGACCTAATTTCCCTCCCCACTCCAGAGGCACAGCTATGCACAACTATCTGCTGTACAACTCACAAAGAACAGATGATTGCACACAATTTAAAAAACATAACATCTCTAGGATTCATTAGAAAGCTAAAAAAATAATTTTAGTTGAATACTAAAAACACATTTAAAAATTCTTATGGCAATTTTATGGTCACAGTCAAGACTCAACAACGCTGTTATCCAACAGCTCAGTGGTGCAACATCTCTTTGAACAGTTTTCTCCTGACATTTCTGTCCACTTCAAGGGGCAACCACTCAGATAAACAATCTAACAACTTGAGAGATCAAGATTTAGACACTTACCACTCACTGACATTTAGACTTCCCACTTGATCTGTGCCAACTGCTGTCTTAGACGCTGACTTCTGAGCCTGTCACAGCTGCAAACTGGCATGTAAGTATTTGTGACTGGCTACTGTCTTCAGAAGATATTTAAAGCATGTTCTGACAATTCTATGGCATAGAGAAACACTAAGCCCAAAAGTGTTTTTATAAAACATCTCACCACTTCATTCCATTATTTATAAATGAGAGGATGCACACAAAAGCATTGTTTGGGTTGGTGCTGTTATACACAGTTTTTCAATTGTTTTCATTTATAGGAATGTTGCTGTTTTATTTGCAAAAACAAAAATATACTGCTGTAATATTGCTGTGATCTCGGCACAGTGTTTCTGGACAGGGGGTGACCTTCTGTACCTTTTATCTGGAGGAATTTGGCCCAGAGAAGCAGAAATCAAACAACATGTGATTCAGAGTTGCTGCAGAACCCGTCACCTCTCATCAGCTTGTGATTTAGTGTAACCTGAACAGGGACAGCCCTGTTATTTTGTGTAGGAACCAACATGACATTATCCAGAGCCAGGAGGTCATTGGTTTAAATCTCAACTAATCTGATGTGTCAGACCAAAGGCTCAGATTAGGCAGTTGGAGAAAATGGAAACATTCCTCTGCAATTTAATATCATAATTAACTATGGACAAAGGATACAAGTACTTCAAAAGAAATAAAACTTTAACAAGAAAGGATAATGGGTCAAATCCACTGTTGGCATAAACTGCCAGAACTATGCTGATCTCACAGATCTCTGTCAGCTTTCACTAGTGGCAAATTAGGCAACAATTAATGAATTTCAGTGATCAAATTCCAATTAATTGTTCATTGCTGCAATAATCCAGCTGGAAATCTGTGTGTGTGTGTGTGCAAACACATTACAATATCATTGCAGCAGTACTTCTGTTATCAAACAACAAAAGACAGTAAGAGCCACTGCAATAGTTTGTGAGTAATAGCCAAATTTACCTATTAATTTTGGTCTAGCTAGTATTTTAGAAACAGTCAGATGCTTACTGCTACTAGAAAAATATTCTGCATATTGAGGAGGCAGAAAAAATATGCATTGTAAGGTTTTATCTAAAAGTCCAAACATTCCTAATATATGAATGACTTTTATTGAAATGGGCTGGACTGCATCCATCTGCAGATGAATATTGGCTGCATGTGCTTTCCTGGAGAGCAAGCAATAAAGTGATTGAAGCGGTGATTAAAAGGAACACTTTAGTAAAAATGTCTACCATAACTTTATAATGTACATTTTTAAACTGAAATATCTCTGAGTCATTATAAACATCATTAAAAAATGAACAGTGGGAGAAACTTCAGGATACTTGCTACCTTCTCCTGCAGACCTGATTAGCTGAGCTCTTGCCTAATCAGAATGGCCATTAGAATATGCTGGGGTTTATCTGTTGGAAAACCTATTATTTGGAAACAAGGTCTTGATTTAGGAAGGCATTTAAACACAGACTTGAGTGCTCTTTCCAACAGATGTGAATTCTACATTAGGACCTTGATTTGGCAAGTACTTGTAGACTTTTAACAAAAACATAGTTCACTTGACTTCAATTCAACAGCTTGAATACTCCAAGTTAAGCTTTATGTCAAGTGTTTGATTGGAGAGGGGCTAACACATTTTTTCATCTTGCAAATGTTTGGGCTTTGAGGACATGAACAGATAAATAACAACTGAAACTTTAGTTAATGCATTAGTCAAGTTGTATGAAAAGATAAAAACCAGTGTTCTGTGGAGCTCTTTCTAAGGCCATAACTCAAGAGACCATTCTGTTCAGGAGAGAACCTCTGGATTGATGAAAATATGGGAATAACAGTGACATGCTGCCCCTACTTCCTAAATACATTTTGAGGAGAAAGAAAAACACACAACAGGAGTATCTGGGACTGATGAAGGTTGATTGCTACTGGATGACCTTAAATGCCTCTTCCTAATTCTACAGCCTTGCCCCCTGTTCTGAACTACTGAGTTACCTCTTAAATTCATTCTTCTTATTTGCAGCAGCAGTCTCCTCTGGCAATTTGTAACCACACTTAAAATTTACCCCATACTGTGTAATTTTCTGTGCAAAAAACATGGACTACAAAGTAACCACAGAGCTAAAACCACTAGTGAAATAGTTTCTACTCATAGTTTCTCCTGGAAATTTAAAACACTATTAACCTATAGAAGCTTTTTAAAATAAAACAGAAGTAAGTAGTATTTTCCGTTACTTCTGTGTACAAAAAACATAATTTAAAATGCATAGTATGAAAACTGTGGAAACAAATTAATTCCATCAATTTCCTATTTATTAAATCCTTACTATCCCAGGAGCAAAAAGCTACCTCACCACCACATCCCTGATGTAAGCCAAGCAAGATGGCAGTAGTTCATTCCCTGAACTACTCCATCTCTACCTTTTGTGGATTAATGAAAAAAAGGAGACTGTGCTTCCCAGGTAAATGTGTGACAGGACAATTGTTCTTGAGATGAATGATATTAACTGCAGCACAAGGCAAGGAAGAAAAAGTGGATTTTAATGCTGTTGAAAATTATGGCCTTAAGAAATGTAGTGGAGGACTAAAAGTCCCCTATTCAGTGAAGAAATCATTGAGAAGTTCTTGGCAGGATGTCAAAAATTGCATTTAAGAGGACAATTAAAACAGTATAATGCAAACGCTATAATTAGAACCATATCTGGTTGAGCAATATGCTATTTGTCTTCCAGGCTGTTAGGAGAAAAAATCCCCATGAACTGTTGCCAGTATTTATTGGGGTTTTTACCAAATTCTACAGATTTGGCCACAAGATGAATTTTGTTATCATACAGATTAAGTGAAAAATTGCATCCACCTTTGTACCTTGAAAGATTCTTCTCTGATATTCATTTACCTCCCACAAGTAAGTTACATAAGATATATTTATGTTATTTTACAGGGACTATGACCAAGGTCCCCTTCCAATTATGCAAACTCAGGCCTGCTCCCACTAAGGTGTCAGAGTTCTGTGCAGTTTAAGCCGGCACAGCTTAATTTGCACCAGTTGAGAAACAGCCTGGAATTTAAAGTAGAACATGGGAAACCTGCCAGAAATGCTACAGGGAGCCCAAATTTCATCTATACAGAACAAAATAGAGCATCCCTATCAAGCATTATGATGCAGAAACCTTGGAAGTAGCAAAATGAGAAGAACTTGTCTCAAAAATAAAGTTCACACTTAGACGGCATTTTCATGATACCGGAAGATGTGAGGAGGAGAACTTTTAAAACCAAAGGCAAACTACTTTCATGACAAAGCTCTCTCTTTGGGCAACAGTGAAGGCCTGATTCAGCACAGCACTGAGGAGTGAACCAGGTGGTCGAGCCAGTAATGAAATCAGGGACTCCTGAAACGCGAGCAGTGCTCCTGCTCAGGGAGGACCTTTCCACCTGCTCCTCTGAGCAGTCTCCCGTGGGCTGACACCAGAGGGGCTGGTGCTGACAGGGAGCTGACAGAGCCATCCACAGCCATCTCGGATGGAAATGAGCCGGGTTCTTCTCTCACATGTAGCACTGGCAGAACCCCCCGGACCTGCCTGGAGCACGGTGGCCCTCTCCCATTCCTGCCAGTCCAGGCGGGAGATCCGCTACGCGCTGCGATGTGTGAAGTACCTACAGGAGCCCCACAAGCCACTGAAGCTCCATGTGCTCTGGGGCACGACTAATAAGGGACTTCAAAGCTTTGAAAAAGCTGAATTTCTTGATGATTATCCGAACCAAATTTCAGAATCTTTTGAAGACAGTTTGTCTCCACTCAGGGGGTCCGTTTTACGAGGCACTGGGAGAAGTTGCAATTGCTTAACCCCATTTTAGCACGCAGTAATTTTACAGTGTGCTTTCCTTTCTTAGCGCTCTTGTTCCAAGCCCAGAGGTTTGGGATCCCAATGTGCTGGATATCTGAGATGAGGGGAACATGAGAAACCACATGGAAACCATGAGGAGAGTCTAGTTTTCCATCCTGGGACTGGGAATCCTGTAATTCAGATACACTGCCTTGTGTTCGATACTGCCTCTTTGTGGAAAAATGCTGTTACACATTGTAAAGTTTAATTGTTCAGAGAAGCTTTGGATCTGATTTTGGAGGATAGTTTCTCTGAATTTAAAATAAAATCTCATGGAGGATTTTCTAATATGGAGTTTTAGTTCCTGTGGGAACACTTCTGTTGGAGGAATAGGCAGGGGAATACATAAGAACTAGATGTGAATTCCAGTGGTACAAATAATCATAATATTCAGCACAGTGATTATACTGAGCACAATGCAAACTCCAGCAGAGAAAACCCACACATATGCATTTCTCCTACTGAAGAAAAACTAAGTGTAATATTGAAGCTTAATCCTTGCTGATTTTCCTCTTTCTCCCACACTCTGGACTGCATACAGTCTACAAGATATTTTACTTCTCTTTACGGGTCCTGGTTAGTCTAGGTCAGATAGAGGGATTTTTTCCCTAAGCCCAAGAAATCAGATGTTACTCTTAGCAGTAAAATATTACAGAATTAATTGACAGTCTATTACGAATATATCCCCATAATCAAGAGTGCTACTCTACCACTCAGTCTGCAAAGAAAGCAAGCAACAAATTTCACAGTTACTGTAACCATCACACTAAATAATAAGTCTATTATCTTTAGCAATGTATTGCCTTATACACATGAAATATAATAGGTATTAGTACAATAGTTCTTTTTGTACATGACAGATTACTTCAGATTATTTCAGCATTACTGGGATCCCTGGAACATCGTATCAGTTATAAAAGAAGAAATATAGCCCAAATTTGTAAAGGTCAGCGAGTAATTGTTAACCTTGGAGGAGAAAGAAATCAGTACTTTTACTGACAGCACTCAGAGGCTCTTGTAAATCATATTCATATTCATATACTTAAGCATTAATTTACATACTTAATTTCTGACAGGTTGACAACTGCAGTCCTTCTATCCTCTTGGTGTAAAGTAAGAAGTCAATTGTTATTCAGTGTATCAGTTACAGTGGTAGTGCCACTAACTGTATTTTATATAATGTGCTATCTGCAGAAAAGCAGATAAGAATTTGATTTAACATCCAATTAAAAGCCGTCATTGAAAAATTACTTCAAATAAGCCTTTTATTTTCTTTAATCAGTCCTCAATTCAAGCCTTCCTTGGACCTACTGAACCAAGCATCAGGACTCATGAATTTTGATTAAAAAATTTGAGCCCATTTCTAACTTAAGCAGATTTTTTTTGTTGCACTGTTTGATAGAAATTTAATAAATCTATGAATCCTTGCCAGCGTCATTTATCATCTTTTTTTCCGCAAGACTGGCCTATTATGCCTAGGCAGTAAATTATGAGGAAGCCAGCAAACCAAAACTTCTCAGTCCGATACTGAAGAAGAGATATAATCACTTGCATTGAACCATATAATTATAGTAGAATATGAATCTCTGAAACATTAGGTCCTGTTTTGAATATGTAATGCCCGTGCTTTGAGAGCCTACAAAGATTTCTAGCTGATCTAATATAGCTCAGTTTAGCATCATATTGAACAATTTGCTGTTAATGAAAATGACAGCAAAAGCCATAAACAACAAGCTGGAAGACTCAGTAAGAAGTATTAGAGAAATTTCCTAGTCTTTGGAAGAACAAATCAGGAAATCAAACAGTCACCTTTTCAGGTTCCAAGTCAACCATTTCAATTCTAAACGAACCTGGGGCTGTGTTACCAAAGTTTTGCTGGTTTAGGGATGAAGTTGGGATGTGACTGAGCCTCCCCACCTTCCCTAGAGAGTCATAGGAAGAGAGAGGCCCCTCCAGGGAAGAATTTAAGTAAGGACTTGAATTAGCTGCTCCAGCACACACTGCAGAGATGACCATTGCCGTTGATACTGATCTATGGGATCAAAGGAGATGCTTCCTAAATTAGCCCCACAATTAAGGGGTGAGGCTCAGCAGTGCAAATGGCCCATCCCCAGATGCCCCCACTTTATGTTGGGATCTCTGAATTTAAAGGGAAGGACACCTTGCCCAAGGAATCCAAGGAAGCCACGTGTGTACATGTGAACAGAGACACAAGACAGAAAAGAAATGGTGTTTAGCAAATACGTCCAGCCTGGGCGTCCCATTATTTTTGAAAAGAGATCCTTTCTTTGTTCAAAACTTCTTTTTTTTTCCTCCAACCAGAACAAGTTGTTCTGCAAGCTGTGCAAATGCCAAGGGCTGGGTTTGTGGCCCACAGTCCTTGCACAGCCCAGCACCCCACACTCATGCTGGGCAGACAGGGCCCATGCAGTACCACTGGCTAACACCAAACATGTGCTACCAAAGGTATCACTCAACTGATTCAGTCTGTGAGGCTTTCCAGAGGGTAAGTATCTCATCTATCCCTTAGGAAAACTAAGGAAAAACAACTTTCATTTTTCAGCCATCAAAACCAGCTTGGGTTAGGTCCATTTTTGACCTTACCTAAACTGGTTCTTGCCCCATCACTAGGAAACAGTATTCTCAGAGTATTGTAAGACTGACTTTGTAGCATAGTGACACTTGCCCAGGCTTCAAGATTTTTTCCTAATATGAAAATGACCTGGACCCTAGTCTGGCTGATGCAATGAAACTCACTGTGTCAGAAGTGCTGTTCTGTGCTGTTAAGCAACATCAGTTTCTTATTTTACTTTCAAACCACATTGGAACTTCTGTGTGAGAGTCTGATGATATAAAGTATTCATTCAAAAAAAAAAAAAAGGCTCAAAAAGAAAGGTTAGGCTGAGCTGTAAGAAAATTAAGTACCAATGCACAAACAAGGACAGATATTCAAAGGAGGAAAACAGAATTTTAAATGAAAAAGCCTGTCAAGTATTCAAGAATTAATTAAGAATAGATCTAAAGTACATGAATATTCTACTTGAGTGGCTGTAGTATCAGCCAACTTTTGCCAATAAAGCAGCTATTTCTTCTGACACTATCTCCTAAAGATTGATATTTCTTACATTACAGCTGCTCTACCACTTCTTAATTTAAGAGGTATTTTGTGATCCTGTAGTTAGGGACATGAAAATATGTGTTATTTCAGTACTGCCCTATAACATAAAAGACACTGCTAAAATTGATGCACTTCATTAGAGCCTGGAGATTCTTCACACAACTGAGTTGTAGAACAAAAAGGTCCCCACACAAAGCTGGTTTCACAAATTTGTGTGATAACTTCTTTACATACATCTATGTCAGTCTCCTGAGTTGGTTTGTAAATATATTGCTTATTTCAGGCAACCAAGTAAAGCTTTGCAAATTCAGCCAGTGTATGGACACTGAGGGTAACCAGATCCAACCAATCTCGTGGGACTCCCGACATAAATCACTCCAGCTACCTAGCTCAGTTTGTTTTACAGTACTTTCTAATCCACCTCCATCAGATAGAGTGAGACACAACCACATATCTTAGAAAAACAGTCCAACAGTTCCAGATATCATAAATACCTGTGCAAGAAAGCGTGCAAGTATCTGGCTGGCAGAAAGCTGCCAATCAGCTCTGCAGTTTTAAACATTTTTAAAGCTTCTTAAAGTAAAAATAATGCAAATTGCCCTTCCTATGATCCATGGCAGGGAATTTTTTTTTTTTTTTTTGCTTTTAATAAGCTTGGTAAACGAAGTGTAACCATACCTGCTAAACTACCGAACTGATGATCTCCTGGCACAGAGAAGCATTTCTGTCTAATAAAAACAAAACTGCCCATTGTAGGACATTTTGCATTAGGCTCAGAGGAGTGCAGGGAGTAGAGTTTCCTGCCCTGATTTTGATGCTCTCTACAGGAATTGCCCTCTGGCCCCTTGGCAGGAACTCCATGACCCAGCTGAGCTTTCTACTGAATAGCTCAGCAGGGTGCAGGAGCCAGTTGCATGGCTTCACATGGTGCAGAAAGCTGTGGAGATTTTCTCCTGAACAGCATCTCAGCCATTTTGAAACATCTGCAATAGCTACTATTCAGGGGATGGAGGGAGAGGGGAAGAAATTCTCCAGCTGTTATGTCTCTGCTGTTTTTTTTTTTTTTATTCCTGTCTACTGCCCTCGTGATGATTTTGAAGGAGACCAAATGGTTTCCATTATTTAGAATGAAAAAACATCTGCTCAACAAATATTGTTACTCCTTGGGAAGCACCTCATTCAAGCAGCAGCTCTCTTTACAATATTACAACACATTTTGTTTTATATTGTATTTAGAAGTTGCAGTCTCACGGACTCACTAGAGAAAGAGGGGGGGAATGTAGAAATAGCTGCAAACAAAAAATTAAGATGGTGTTTGAAGAGAAGATCTTGTTCTGTAGTTGAAGGGGGTGGGTACCCCATGTTCTTGTAGGGTAACTCAAGAAGAAAAATGACCTCTCTTCACTGCACCAGCTCATACACCAAGAGAGAAAACTGTCACAGGGAGGTGACCATGCTGGGAGAGGGTATGTGAGCAGATGGACATGAGGTCAGTAGCATGGAATAAGTCCAAAGAGATCAGTTTTGGGTTTTATTTAGACTTGAACTGAAAGCTAAAAAAGAGAAATGGAAGTTACTGAGCCCACTTTCTTTGAGCAGAAAAAGAAATCAGCTCGAAGCACTGAATTGTAAAGACTGGACCTCACATTCTGATAGACATGCTGCTACTGAAATCAAAATGTCCTTTTGGGCTGCTGTGTCTTTCACAACACATTTTTTAGAGAAGACTAGCTCAATAACCCAAAAACTGGGTGGCATTTAACATAGCAGCTTGGGTGCTGACAAACTAGAACCCAGACATGTGCTAGACTGCACCCCATGACCTGGTCAAACACATTCATGTATCTATTTTTGCCAGTTTAATTAAAATTATTAAAATCACATGAGGATCACATGCCTGCCTAGCATGTGGAAACCTATATCTATTTTCATTTTGCTACTATCATCATTTGGATGAGGAATTAAAGAAAGAAATATGATCATGTGGAGGAATAATCCAGCATTAAACTGATCTTTATAATTTCTTTTGGTTTAGGGGATGAATGAATTTAGAGACATCAACATTTCAATCTACTGAAGCTTCACTAATCCTGCAGTTCCTCAGCACCTGTCAGAAGGGCGCTGAAGACTTCCCAGGACCTGCCTATGGAGGTGCAGTCATCAAATTACAAGAGAAAGCACAGACATCTACACAGATGACCTCAGAAGAGATCTTTGTAACAGATAAACCCAGGAGTTATTTATTGTACTTCTGGTGAATAACTATTTGACCAGATTTAGGGCAATTTTTAGACTACAGATAACATCTAGCTAACGCTTATACATATAATTTCTGTGTGATCTCAAGTTGTATCATTTGTACATATTTGTACAGTCATTATAAAGCTTGTATGTTTAATGTTATCTACACCTTTGTGTAATGTGCCAGATGACATAACTTGTAGTATTTAAAGACATCATGACATTGAAAGGTCTATTTCCACAGCTATTAAAACTGTTTAGAGACACATAAAGCAATACAGTCAGATTGTTAAAAAGAAACCTTTCAAAGTTTATGTTTTTTAAATGCTGACTCCATAACACTGTGCCAATTGTTACAGATTTGGATTAGTGAACAGGGGACTACTAAGTTTTTTACTTGCTAATTCATAGTGTTTACAGCCTCAAAAGAAAAGCAGAAGACATTCTCAGCTGTTTGAAAACCACAAAATTCCTAACAGACAGCTGAAAAGTTATATCTTTAACCTCTAGCTAGTCACCTCTAGCTCTTGTTTTGTTTGCACATATAAATTTTATTTTGAGGGAGGTAAAAAGCCTTAGATGCTATATGAATTTTTAAAATAATACCTCAAAAATGTTGATTTTACATTTCTGCTACCATTTCATAGTAATATTTTACTTTAGATTACATTCTAACATATCTGTGGGTTACATTATTTTAACATTACAACTGTCTGTTTAGAGGAATGTGTTTAAGGACAGCTTACTGCAGAGGAAGAGACTTGGCCCCATGAACACATAACAAATTTGGCTGTTGGCAACCTCAAAGTCAACACCTAAAGCAGCTTGTTGGCTGCTCGTATCAGGAAGGGATGTGCCTCTGTGGGCTCCAGCCTCTCCTCGTGTAATGCACCCCACAGCAGAGGAACCTCATTAACAGCAAAACCCGGGGACGCTGTTGCCAAAGTTCACCCCGTGGCTCCTGCCAGTGCCAGGACGCAGCCTTTAAGTTGCATACTGAAGGTTTTTCATGGTGAATGAGTGTTTCACGAGAAGACAAAACAGAAGAAACAATAACTGAAGCGAGGGCAGGAAACACAAAAGCCCCACAGAGCAGCAGGAGCAGCAGGCACAGCAGAGGTATCAACAGACTGATGTCCAACTCTCTGAGCCATTCAAATTAATGAGCTCTAGAAATGTGGGGTCCCACTGTATTAATACCCATTACTTAATGTGCTTCCTCCCCCAATAAATAGAGGATTCAGGATGCCTGGGGTATAGGCAGTCTCTTACTGAAGATAATGGGCCCAAACTGACTTTAGACACAGGTCCCTTTCCCTGGAGACAGTTCCTAATGATCTTCAATGTTACAAAGGCATGACAAAAATATAAAGCAGTCACATTAGCCCAGATAGATCTTTTACAATTACCTTGACTCCTGAAAATAGTCCATCATATCTTACTCAAAAAATTTGTATTTTTCTCTGTTTGCACTTACATACCTTTGGTTCGTTGTACTATAAATGGTATATACATTTATTTTTCATGGCCACACCAAAATGTCTTAGATAAAAGAAGATAATGTTTCTCAAAGGCTGTTCTTAATCTTATTTTCCTTTCCTAATAGCTAATTGCACCATGAGTGTCTTATCAAATTTTACTACTGGAAAGTGCTAATATTGCAAATTATAACGGATGTGGATTTTTTCTGAATACAGGTTCCAATCTGATATTTACTCATGCTGGAAGCTCTGGAAAGGCTTTCCTTCCCATTTGTGCTTGTCTCCATGCAAGTAGGTGAGGTTCTGTCCCAAAACAAATTAGTATTTTGTCAGCCACACTGTCAAATTAAAACATTTCTTTATGCTTGTGAGACTGAAAGCCACAATTTTCAAACATTAATTACATTCACTGGTGGTAGCGAGTGCATACATACACACTGATACATTAAGAAGTTGGCAGCTTTCCAAAAACGCCTTCAGCCCAAAAAAATTAAACATTTGTGATTCATAAAGAATGATTCCAAGTTTTAAGGAAATAACTTTTTGCTCAACTGCATTTTTTAAATACAGCATAAAGAAAAAAATCCCCTTGCTCTCTGACAAAATCTGCAGAGGGAAATAGGGTTTTGAAACATCCAGGAGTATGCTGGCTTTGATAGCTCTCATGAAACCATCAATGTCTAATAAGAAGGAACACAACAATACCATTATGGTTTTTTCTTAGTGACCTTTCTCACCCCTATGGAACTCAGTTGGAGCTTTGTCACCTGCCATGGAGAAGCTGATGATGTTGCCTGTGGGACATCCGTGTAGGACGGGGGTTGTGGGATCCCCATCCACAAAATCTGTTTGCCTGCTGCTGTTTAACTAAAGTATCTGGTAATAAAATGTAAAAGGATGGTGAAATAAATGAATAAAGTCATGGATGTGGGGTGTGTAAGGCACCGAGCTGTTCTATCCCATGAATCTGCTAAAGATGAAGAGACACATTTGCTTGTTCATTCCCCACCAAGAAAGACCCTTCCCTTTTCATGAGGACCTGCTTGAGCCAGTTCTCTTGCCCTCTTTTCTGCCAGGTTCTACGTGAATGCTTCTTCCTAACTCAGCCCCTGTGCCTGTGGAGTCCCTCAGCAGAGCCAGTCAGGCAGAGCCACAGGCAGTCAGGCACCTGGCTGGGTCTGTGTGCCCGAGGTCACAGGCCTGGGGCGTTTGACAAGCAGTAGAATAAAACTTCCCTTGGCCAAGAGCAGCCAGTGTCAGGGTGCGTGAGGCGCCGGGCTGTGCAGGTGGGAGTGTGGCTGCTGGATGCACGGCTGCCCCGAGCTGCCCCTCAGCCAGTGAGGCAGCATCAACCCATCCCCTGGGAAGGGCTCCCAGAGGACACCCAGGGTGCCTGCCAGCTTTCCCTCCTGCTCACACTATCCTGGGCCAGGTAAGGCACACAGGGAATCCACAGTGAGCACCTAACATGCACTGCAGCTCCACTGGGGTTTGGGTGTTTGCTGCCTGTGTTGCAGGCAAAACCCACCACCAGCCAAGCTGTACCTTCCACACCAGCACTGGTGTCTGCACGGAATTAATCGCCTCAGCAATTAGTCTTGGGCTCTAATGACTATTTGATTGTAGGACAGATCTGTATTCCCTACTCAAGCCTGATTGAGTCAAAGGCATTAATATCAACACAAAAAGATTTGGCTGTATGTTTGTATATTTCATTCTAATAATGCTCCAGGACAAACTCAGAGGAACGACATCTGCAACATTTACAGTGACAAAGTGCTAGAATAATGTGCCTCTCTCTGTGCTGAACAATTTGTAAATGTCTCATTAAAATGTATTTTTTGTTTCTTCCCTCTGCACCTTAAACTGGTTCATCTCCTTGGTTTTCACCACTTTGTGGGAGAAAATGTCAAATTGTACAATATCAAAACAGCCACTCTAGTTTGGGCTTTTCGGTTTTTAAGACATCCTTGGATGCATTATTCTGACACATTTTGTGGTCAAAAAAATGGTTTTGAAATTCAAGTGTTTAGAATTATTTGACATCTACATTTTATTTTGTTTCTAGGCCAGGCTACTTATAACAGCTAGAGTTGTCTCTAACAACACAAACTTGGTATAATTTAATATAAGCAAATACTGTATCTACAGTTTGCTGTGATAACATACTCTATTACTCAATGCTTACACTTAAAATGTGGGAATATAGGTGAAATACATCTTCATCTATTTCAAAACAGTGAAAGGAAAAAATGATGTCAGATGGAATCTAAACAAACTGAAAGAATAATTTAAAAAGCTATGGAGGAGAAACATACATGTCTGGTATTGAATGTCCAGCAAATACAGTCAAATGGCTTTATTACTTGCCATCTGTTCTGCCATTTTCCCTTGGTGTTTATATACTTTTATAAAAATTCTGCTTATATATATGCAACACATTAGTTTTTACAGGAATGAATCAAATATAATAGGCAAAAGGTACTTTATTTTTATATGAAAGGTATGACCAGAAATAGAGTGTAAAAAAGGTAAGGATGCAGGACTGTTCTTGTCCATTGAATAATCCTTTTTATATGTCCAATAAATTGACCAAGGAAACTAAGCATGCCTCCAGCCAGGCAAAGTTTTACTATTCTCCCATGAAATATCCACCCACTCTGTTCCTGTTACATTTCTTTGCAGCTTCTGATTGCAGGAGAATATAAAAACTGTAACTAGGTAAGACTGAAATGAAGCAGGGATAGAGCAAAGCCATAAAATTGGGATACAAACTTTCCCAAAGTTTGAAGGTGTTTGAACCCAAGATTTTAAGCCAAGATTTTGGCTCAAAACCATCCTTAATTTGAAGCAGCATCTGGCAGGCCAAATGCTCTGCAAACACTGGCACTGTGAAAGATGAAGTCTCATACGACACAGAATGTTGGAAGAAACACTTCCTTCACAGAGGAAGCCAGGTCGCACAGGAAGGGTGAATGCAGGAAAACCGAGATTTGCAGCTGCATGGAGGGACACAACTCCCACCAGCCCTGTGGTGCTACCTTCAAAGGAGAACAGACCTCCTGCTTGGGTTCATGTCCTCCCTGCTGATCCTCCTGTTCTCCCCCTGTTCTTTCAGGGACCAAAACCAACCCAGGGACACAACTGCCAAGGAGCTGGGTCTCTAGCACTTGGTTTGTGTCACTGCACTCCTAGCCCAGCTCCTCTCAAGCCAAGGCCTGTGCCCTAAGCCAACAAAGCGCATTACAGCATCCCAGGAGCCTGACTTTCAAAAGCATTTAGGTACCTAAGGATGCATAGGGAGAGAGGAAATTTCAAAGGCACCTTGAGTCTGGTGTTCCCAGTGACTTGGAAAGTCCTGAGCATTTCTGAAAACCTCCCTCACGTTATCCACACCTTACAGAGACGCACAGGCTTGGTCTTCTAGCCTTAAACTCACCATTTCCCACTAAAAACAGGTAGATGCTTTATCCTGGTATTTCTGCATTTAGTGTTAAATGATACTTAATTATAGCCGCATAAGAGGTCTGTATATTTTACCAGCTTGGATGTGGCCTAAAATAAGTGGCTTATTAGCTGCTGTGAGGAACATTTCACAATAGGATCTGCATTTTTCTAGAACTCTGTAATTAAAGTATGCGCTAACGTGACCACAACATTTTTAAACAGCTGGCACATGGAGCTGAAAAAAATAATTAGTTTTCAATAAAAAAAGTTGCATTTTATTATCCAGGCAAAGTTCTCCAGTGACTTTTAAGGATCTGCCAAGTGAAATTCAAAAATGAAAATAGAGTCTCTATGCTGGCTGTTAGCCAAGCTGAATGAAACACGAATACTCTGATTTGTGCCAAGTATTAGACATGCTGAACTGAGGCAAAGTGGTTAAGTATCTCCCCAGGTTGAATGTTACACAAAACAGCGTATCTGCCCCCACAAAATGCTTTACTCCAGGCGGGGCAGGGGGGACCACTGTGGCTTTCATTCGTTACAGCCGTCTTCTCCCAGCAGTCAGGAAACGAAAAAGTGGTTTGAGACAGCAGAAATATTCTCCACAAGAAGCTGAGACCCTTGGCAGCAAACCCTGTATATCTGGGCTCAACTGTTACATAATTCGGGGTAAGGCAGAGCAAACATGGTGACAAGGGAGGTTGGCAGCAGCCAGGTGAACACTGCCCTGCATTCCCGCGCCGCACACCCACGGCCACTGCCAAGGCCACGGCACAGCTTCGGCTCTGAGGGGCTGCAGAGACAGTCCCAAAGGCACTGTGCCTCTGTTTTACCACCCTCACTTGGCTGATTAAAAGGGAACCTGGGAGACTTTTTATTTCATGTTATCAAATCTATAATCCCCGCAGCTGTACCTGAGAATGAGCCTATGGATCTTACCCACTCAGACAATGGCTTTTTACGTGGGTCTTCCCAACACTCCTCCAGCAAACTCCCTTTGCATTTGTATTCATGATAATGTCATTAAATACAGGCAACCTACATCGAATAAGGCAACCTTGAAAAGCAAATTACTTCATTGGTATGTGCTAAAACAAGAAGCTGAGATCTTTGGCAGAAAAACCTATATGCGTGGGTCTAACTGTTAAATAATTATGAGTAGGAGAAATGGACATAATTAAAGTCTTCCCAGACTTGCCAGGTGTCTTCACCTTCCTCATTGCTTGATAAAAGATAAAAAGACAAAAATTAAGAGAAGTTGTGGTGTCTTCCCATCTCTCATTTTAACATCACCATTTAATTCCCAAATACTTAGAGAAATAATCACTTGAAAGCGTATCATTTATGATTCATGCCTATTGGGAACCCACAGCGCCAGTTCTTCCAAGTTATATGGTGGAATTACAACTGGCAATTGAGCGCTTATCTGAGAGTGCTCCCTGATTCAAGCCAGGACCTAAAGGTACTTTGGCCCGCTCCATCCCACAGCTGCTGTAGGAGTTATTTTTATAGTACAGTTTGTCTACTGATTTATTACTATTGTTAAATGAATTCTAAAATTTGCTTAAACATTTGTGTTTGAAGTTGAGGGAAAAACAGCTTCGTTAGCAGAGGTTGAGTCTAATAAAATGGAAATAGGCTGTCTGCTCCCCAACACCCCACCTACTAGCTCTTAACAATTAGGCAAACTGTGGTAGATGATTTCCAAGGACAGGGGAAAAAGGCAGATTTGTATTTCATGCTCCAATAAGGATAATTACCATACTATTGTTAATTTAATATATAAATAAAAGCAGAATGGAAATACATTTCAGAGTTAGAGTACTCTACCAGGTCCCCTTTCACAGCACAATGCTAAAGAAAGCCAAACCTGGAACCAGTTACTTCAATACATATTTTAATTAAAACACATGGGTTATTTTCAGGTGGATAAAATCACGGTGGATTCAATGGCAAAAGACTGACTGAAGCTGCATTTGCACACTGAGCAAACCTGGTGTTAAATCATTGCAGCAAAGGTGCTCTGTCCAGAAGGCTTTCAAGTATCACAAGTAAAATAAGTCTGGGTTGCTTAAGTTCTTACAGCTGATCCCCTTTCACGGAAAAAGCCAATTACAGATCACAGATGTCTAGACTAATCCTTTTAAATATCACACAGGCAGGAAATAATGTGAAAGTGCAATAAATGACAATTTGTATAGTTTGTGTAGGGTCGGAATAAGACGGCACATGAAAAACAAACACAAAAAGGTTCAAACATACAAAGGAAAAATAAAGGCTTATATTAACATTCAAGCTCAGTATGGCAAGAGTGGAGACCATGGGCTAGATCCTGTTCTGATTTACAGCCTGTAAATCCCTTTCAACTGCATGAAGAAAAATTAAGCACAGAATTTCTGCCTGCTCTATTGAATACTTATTCCTCCTCCTTTCACCTCCTTCCCCTTTATTTCAACACTGCATTTTATTGTAACTTTTCTATAATTTCTGAAATTTATTTTAAACCAGGGAAAGGAAAATTCTGTTTTCTGATAGTGTCTGCATCTTTCCAAGGCATATGCCTGGTAATTAGCATGGTGAGATCATTAGCATAAATATACAAAGAAATTTGATTTTAGAACACAAATACCGTTTTTGCTACCAAGCAATATAGGACAGGTGACAGGCCCAGCTGGGAAACCTCTTTTTCATTTTTCTGTGACCACAAATCAGACATCTTGGGCTCACAGCAGGACAGGCTCTACTGGCAGTAATTGGCACCATCTGTAGCTGTCAGAGCAGTGCCTGGCATTCCAGCATTTCATCTTTCCAGTCAAGGCATTCATCACTAGTCCAAAACTCAGCCAGCTGACACTGAAAGATTAACTTGCATTGATTTGCTTGGATAAGCTCGCCTGTGCCTCAGTTGGTACTGAACGTTCCCGTTAAACAGCCATCACCATCACAAGATGTTTACAAGGTGAATGTCTACTTAGCTTTTTCCATTCCCTTTCTTGGTCCTAATGTGTTTTCAATTATTATAATTTAAGAGATAGTGAATTAAAAGAAAGGAAAGTGAATGTAGCCAGCAATCAGGGAACGAGACTTAATGAAAGGATTAGAAATTCACAGCCGTGGCTGTTTACTGGTCTTAAATGAGCAGTTTCTCCTACCCCCGTGTGTGTCATGAGACAAAACTTGTTGATTTGGGGGTTCAGCAACAGACCGAGTCTCCTCCAGCTGTCAGTCTTGATGATAAAACTAAATGAAACCGCTATTATTTTCAAATGCAATTTTCCAGTACTCGGGTAATTTGGTTTACATTTTCCAGGAAAGCTTTATGGCAGCTACACCAGATGCAAAGTTCAACCTCTCTCTCTTAATCACCTAACACTATAGCTACTTACCAGTGTTTTTAAGCCTCTGATGTGTTCAAAGCCCAGAGCTTAATCTTTCACAGTCATACAAGGGTCATTACTATTTCAATTTAGAAACTTGACATATTCTGTAGCATGTTTTTGGGTGAACAAATTACAATTCGAAAGTTAAAAATTCATGTCTATTTTAGCAAGTGACAGAGAAACATAAGGACCTCCCAGGCAAACCTAAGACAGCAAAAATTTGTGAGCCTCACATAAATGGCAATCCTCTTTTTTAAAAATGAAAGCAGCAATTCCTCTGTGAGTAAATAAGGGGGATTATTGGAGGGCTTTTTAATCATCTGTTATAGCTCTACCAAAATCCTGCTCAGAAATCCATATTACTTCTCTCTCCTAGGCATCTCCTCATTAATTACTTGTTTCCCTTAGCACAGGTAATGTGTCACAGCCCACATGTCCACATCCACATAGGGCTCACTGGTACTTGTAGGTATTTGGGGCCTTCTCTGTGTATCTATTTCACACCAAGAGCTCTATCATCTCAGGTTTCATTCTACACCCATTTTGGGATGAAACTGTAAGGGCTGACAAATTGGAATTAACACTGAGAAACACCTGTGCTATTGATGTGGTGTACATGTAGAAAAAGAGGATGGAGAGAGACCTGCTAATGCCACCTGTCTGAATCAGCTCACTGGAGCAGGGGGTGCATCAGTCCAGGAGAAGCACAGGGCTCACACAGAGCCCAGCACCTCGACCGCCCCCAGGCCCACACTGGGCTGCACAGATGTGACCCAAGGGTGTCCTGCTCACCTGGGGGCACTGTGGAAAGAAACACTGAAAAGCAGAGTGTTCACAGAGAGCAAGCACTGGGAGGGTGCAGGAACTACTGACATGAAGCTGTTAGAGAGGTCCAAAGGAGGACACTAGGATGGGGAAGGGTCTGGAGGAGAGGCCCCACGAGGAGCAGCTGAAGGCACTTGCTCTGTTCAGCCTGGCAAGGAGGAGACTGGGGGGAGGCCTCACAGAGGTTTTCAACACCCTCAAGAGGGGCAGCAGAAGGGCAGGTACAGATCCCTTCACTCTCATGACCAGGGACAGGACTCGAGGGAATGGCATAAAGCTGAGTCAGGGGAGGTTTAGGATGGATATTGGGAAAAGGTTCTTCACCCAGAGGGTGCTGGGTATTGAACAGGCTCCCCAAGGCTGCCAGAGCTCAAGAAGAGTTTAATGGGATTGTTGGGGTGTCCTATGTAGGGCCAGGAGTTGGACTCTGATGATCCTGATGGGTGCCTTCCAACTCACCATATTCTGTAACTCTCTGATGAAAGAAAACAGGTCAGAAATGGGCTGCAGAGCCCGATTATAAAGGTCCTGCAGGCAGAACGCAACAGTAGATTCATCTATCAAAGCGCAAGGTTCAGCTTTGGGAATGGCAGCCCCATCACAGAAAGGAAGCTCTGCAGGGCCAAGAACTACCAAAAGTGATTTCAACTTTGCATGAGGTACAAAACACACGAGAAGGTGATGCTGTGTCAGGGAACATGAAAGCAGAGGAAACCATGAGGCTCAGCCAGGGGCCTATGGCTCCCACAGAGCTGAACTTGTGCTCCTGAAGGTGATTCATTTTGCCCCTGAAAACACGGTATTTTAGATAAAAGGGAATATTGTGGCTATGATTAGTGGTGCCTGTCCCAGCTCTGACATGGGACATCTCCTGAGATGTTCTCCCTGAGAACATCTCCTAATCTTAGAGACACATATTAAACTAGGCTCATAACTTAGTGGGGTTTGTCCTTTTCTGCACACAAAAATAGCAATTTTCTCTCTTTTTACAATGAAGACAGGATGTACAATACTTCATCAAACAGAAATGAACTTAAATAGCTTATATAAATTACATCTATTTTCAACTATCTTTGCTAAAAACATTTCATCTACTACAGAACACTCATGAGTGTTTGCAACACATCTGTGGAATAAAAAAAGAATTAAGCATAAAAGAGTATTAAGTCATCTGGTTTGGAGGGATTTTTGTATTAGATCTTGTTCATTTATTAAGTGTAATGTGATAGTGGCCAGATGATTAATACAGTGTGGTGGGAGTGATGTAACAGGAAAGATAAAAACGGATATTGTGAGTGAAGAAGAGGATGGGGATGTGGAGGGGGTACACAGAGAGGGCTGGGATAAGGAGGTTAGTGTTTATAGTGTCTGAGTGTGACTGACTTCCTTTGGAATGGGCTTTAGGGAGGATTTACTCTTTCAGATGGTGTTTATATTCCACAGGATGTCCCAAGTGAGGGGAGAGAGTACAGCATTACTCTGCTTTGTGACAGTTATTACCCCTAGCCCAAATATGTTCAATCAATTTTTCTGCATCTGTGGGGGCTGAGATTTTGGTTGCCTCCACCTGTTTTGATCAGTTCCCACCAGGTTACCCCACTGCAAACATGACAGGGACTCAGGGCAGAAGAGGCAGAAGCGATATTCTGCAGGTAAAGAGAAATGCTGAGAAAGGAGTGACTGAAGGAATTGTAAATCTCTGCTATTAATTAAGGGGTCCAGCTGCCTTTGGCAAGAAATGCCTGGATTGCAACCTTAGCTATCAATAGTGTTGACTGCAAAGATCTAAAAAAGGTAGTATTTACCAACAAAGTCTCATTGCTTTCAGATACGTATTCTAGCATAGCTGTTGACATCTCTCATCTAACTGTATTTGGGATAGATTCTTTAACTGGCTTGAACCAGAAACTGTACAACTCAGTGCCTAACCAGGTGCTTCATAGGACAGTACTAAGGAATTCAGTTACAGCTGTGATCACGGTGTGACCTGGGTCTGGACAGCAAAAGAAACTATTATCTCAACACCATATCACAAAATCCTTCTACTGTAGGGCCTTCTCATAAGAGTCAGATTTTCAAATACATTCAGCATCAGCACATTTCACTGGTGATGTCTGGGCAGATTTTCAAAGAAGGCCTGATCACCCAAGAACATCTACTGAGTACCTAAACCTGAAGGAAACGTAAAGTATTTTATAAGTTGACCAGATGGTTCAACTGCAATTTTTACAGTATGATCACACTGATTCAAGTTGTGTAAGGTGATGTCAACACACAGGAGAAGCCAAGATGAAAGCAAGATGCTCAAGGTCAGCCACGGCAACACAGCACTGATGTGCTGAGATCCCACAGTTCTATCTCTAGTAAGCATACCTGACAGGTTTCACCCAGAACAGCCAGGGACATAAAACCACTGCTGATTAGAAGGAGGATTTCCCTTCAGAGTGGTAACTGCTCAAGGGAATCAGATTTCTGTATTGACTTTTACATATATAGAAGGTGACTAAAGGAATTAGGCCAGCCTGGATTGCTCCAAGGGGATAATAAGCCCCATGGTTAGATGGAAATGCATGTGGATTGTTCTACACCCTTCTCTTTCTGAGCATTTTCACATACTATTCAAACAAACTGTACTTGTGTTTCCAAGTAAAGGCTGTCTCGTTACTGGAATAGCAGCTGGGTACAGACCCACTGAGAAGACCCAGTGCCCTAAGTCTCCCCCGATGCCAAACACACACCATTCCATGCAGAACTCGTTGCCTCAGCCAGAGCAGTGCAGGATGTCACCTAAGGAGAGGCACCAGCTGAAGGACAGCCATTGTCCTGCCTAGGGAGAAGAAGAGAAAGAAACCAGCAGAGCTCAGCTCCCTACTGGCCCAGGAGAACCAAACTGACCTTTTCTCTCTCTGATGGAGCTGGGATACTGCTGGTAGCTCCAGACTTCTTACCAACTCATCTAACAGTAATGAAGGTAGTATGACAATATAGCCTACATACAGGAGATATTCCAGACAGCATGGAGTGGTAGGAGCTGTCAGCATCTCTTACAGTCTTCACAAGGTAACTGTGGTGTGCTCTGTCCCCAACACCAAGGGCTCTGCTGCTTCTGCTCCCCCTTCTGATCTTTCCAGATGCAATGAGGCAAAGCCAGGGCCATGTCTTTCTAGTGCATGACCAGAGCTCAAGAGCAAAACTTCTGCTGACATGAAGTCAGAGATATGTGGATACAGGCATGTTTCTAAAGGGTTTAAAAAGACAACTCAGTGAGACGCTGAGGAACTAAGTATGGGCTGTCTTTTTATGAACCTTGTTATTTATAGCCCTGGAAAGCTTTATACTCAAAATGTTTGTTTCCATTAAATAGCAGATTCTTTCCATACCTTGCCCTCCAAAGAGCACTCTGTACATGCATGTCCATTCCCTTCAAAACAGCCCAGTGCACAGCAGCTTTTGGGTTACACAGTAAAACAACTATGCTCATTAAGATTCAGTTAATTACAGAACAAAAGATGCATTCTGAGACTTTATGAAACAAAACACCTTGTTTATGGAATCAACAGTATCTGTTTGCTATCACTTCAACTGTAGGAGGAACTTTATTTTTAAGATAGAAACAACATTCTTTTTTTTAAAGGTATTTACCTTTAGCTAGCAAGAATTAGAATAAATCTACCAACTTTGAAGAAACAGTGCTAGCCCACCAGATTTACACAGAGTTCTGAGACATTTGGTGTTTCACCTAAAGCCTAAGCTACTACATCATTTATTCACATGAAGAACACAGTTTCAATTTATTTAAGAGCTTTCTAGCTTACACAGTCCCAAAGAAAAGCTTCAGAATGTTATTCTTATTCGTTTGGAAACCAGAAAGCAAATAAGCGCACGTAAGAACTTATTACATTTTTAAATGTCATGATAACGATGCCAGTCTCATGGTTTTTAAAGAAAGAACCTTTGTGTTGGTTTTCTCTTTCTTTTCTTTTTCATTCTCCTTTTTTTTCTCCAAGTGTGTGTCAGTGACAACATCCAGTTTGATAAATGGTTGGTTGCAAAAGCAGCGTAGGATGACTGGCATTGCAAACCACATTTTCCAAAGCTATTATTGGTCTGCGTGGCTTAATTAGAGGATGTCCAACTTTATTTTCAAAATTACTGAATGTTTTCTGTAAAACTGAGCCTCTTTTTATAATCCCTTAGATTGTTCAATTGCCTCCAAAAATAAGCATTTGAAATTGCCCAGTGTACCCAAATACACCAGATAGAAGCGTGCATTAGAGTGGAGTACAGCTCTCAATCACACAGCTCTGAAATTATGAACAAAAAAAAGTTCCCTGGAATTGCTGAAATCACTATTTCAGATGTATTCTGCAATAACAAAGCAGAATTTGCTTTTCTTCCAGCAGCAAGATTCTACTGATAAAAACACTACAAAAGGATAAATTAGGAAAATCCATCGCACAATCCTAATTTCTAAGAGATGAAGACTTTTCTGTATGTTAAGAACAGTAATAATGGTAAGAAAATATCTGAAATCAGAAAGTCTAATGTGGTGTTTTACATGATTCACATTGCGTAATTTTTATTATGGAATCCTGCCTGCTTTTCACTCTACATCAATGTTGTCCTCATTAATGTCAAAAGAATTTATGTGTGCACATGGAAGGAAGAATGTATGCCTATGTGTTTGCAGCCTCACCTATTATCTTTCTCTTGTCATTATCTAGCAACTTCCCTTTCAAAGGACAACATTTATAGCTCACTGGTAAATATATAAGGCAGATAAATTTTATGTACTGAAGCAACATGAGTGTGAAGTTGGTCTGACTCAATTGTATCAAACCAGCTGAAACAGATATTGTGTACACAACAGACACATCTCTGGTTTCAAAGTTTTCATAAGGAAAAATTCCTCTGGGCAAAAGAAATCAAAACATTGGGATGAAATACACTGGATCTCAGGAATTTCCTTTGCAACTACTAGGACCTCCACAAAAATGAACCATTAAGAAGCAATCCTTATTTTCCAATCCTATCAGCTACAGCACATCATCAAAAGTTTACATAATTCTTAAAATCAGACACAAAATGTCAACAGACTGCGGCTGAATGCATTATGGCTACAGAATACTCTTGCAGAGGTTTCATTAAGTCTAACATGATTTACAGGACTTAAGACACATTGCTTCAAGATTTTTATATCACTGCAGTAAGTACTCCAGGGATGTTTCGACCCACTCGAAATTGTTTTAGCTGTGCTATTACCTGGGTCAGAACTGATGGCAGCATATATCAATTAGACTGCAGCAGTTTAATACCTGCTCCTATGCATCTGGTCACTCAGAAATTCACATCTAAGATTTCCATACCCTAAAAAGAATATTACAACAGAGCACTGGAACGGGCTAAGGTTACTTCATTTATTTATTTAGCACAGCCTTAAAGAAAAGATATCAGGAGACCATACCCATTCAGATTACAGATGTCCCTTCCATTCACCATGGAGACTGGTAATCTTTCTTTTTTCTGATTACTCCTGACGTTTGCCTTGACTCTTTTGAAGATTATGGTGCAGCACTGTATCTAATTGGGAACAGTGGACTGTAGACTTCTTTGATAAACTCAACTACTAGCATCGACATTGATTAACTCCAGTTTAGGATCTGGATTCTTTACTATTTTTAATCCTGTTAAATAGAGAGCATTTAAAAAATAGTGCCACTTCAGTATTTTGTCATACCAAGAGTCAAAAATATATGGGTGTTACTTCTGTCTAGAGAGGTAACTACAATTAATGACTGCGTCAATGATGATCACTGTATATATTTTATATGACAAGGCAGTAGGGTAGAACTACTTTGCTGCAAATTAACAGACACTTTTATTGGCAGTGAATTTCTCCTTGAAACTTACAAAGTTTGAGGCCAAGTGCCCCTGTGATATGATTTTATTATTCAAGACCAGGTTTACCCACACATTTTTCACCTATGCAGCACAACAAGGTTAGAGCTGCCTTTTTGGAAATACCTGAGAGGCGCAGTCTCTAAGGTAAGAAATTTTTTCTGGTGCCAACAGGTGAAGCATTTGAGAAACTTGTGTTGCTTACTTCTCTCCTTTAAAAGTGAGGGTTTTAGACTGCTGGAAGCACTGGGCTTGGTACCTGGCCTACACAGCAAGAGACAGTTTACAGCCAAATGACTTCAAATGACCCAGGGAGAAACCTAAGGTCACTAACACATTGTTTGTGGGTATGTCCTTATGAGCTGTGTGCTGCTCTGTACCTGTTCCTTACCAGAGGTGTCATTTTTAGCATAAGAAAAACAGGACATCAGCAAACGAATCAGTCTCTACAGAGGTCTTCCCTGCCTCTTCCTTAAACACTCTGCATATCTATACCAGAGGGCCTTACTCTAACAACACTAATATGAGTTTTCAAGACCTCTTGCTCCCTACCTGTGAGTGCTAAGACATGAAACAGGAACAAAGACAATTCAGTATAAACACTAAAAATATGGTTAAGCCTCATGACCAAGAAAAACATCAAGCTTAACACTATTCTGTTAGTGCAAAGGACTGCACATATAAAGCAACTCAAAATCTAACTTGCATGTTACACGGCAGCAGCATTTTTACAATAAAGCTGTTAAGAGTCCAACAAAACCTCAATAGAAGACAAAAATAGGGTAGAAAAGCTGAATTAAGCACAGTAAGCTACAAGGTTTGCCCTCCAAACTTTCCAGTGGGGGAAATCCATCTTTTTTAGCATAAATGTGTGCAGTTTTACAGTGGTCCTGCTTCTGCATGAATTTCAGAATACATTTACTAGAAAATTCATTACATGAAACATTTATCCCATGAATAAATTAGAGACTCTGAATTACAGTGCAATAAAACTTTTGCTGGTAGAAAGATTTTTATGGGTGAAATAATGTGAAAATTAGTAACATTAAATATGATTCTTCTTAACCCAGAATAGTCACCACACAATTATTTTGACATGTTCTGGCATACATCATCATAGATCTAGTCAAATAGTGTTATAGAACAGATTTGGAACCCTTTTATAAAGCATCAAGGAACACACAAAAAAGGGCAATGAAGAGGCAAGTTTTCAATCCTGAATTGCTGGAGAGAGCAATTTTTGCCACTACATTCAAGAAAAGCAGGATGACTTTTTTTCAGAAGGGTTTCTACTCAGTCCTTGAATGTATGAGCAAAGAGTTGAATTTTTCTATCTGTTGTGTGCTAGTGTGGTGCTCTAGGATGGTGTAAATGCACTGAAGGCAAGCCTCCTTTGACATTAAATGAAAAGTTTGCATGCTGTGTTGAGGCATAGGATCACTCCTCTACTAAAAAATTCTAAACTTAATATGTATACAAAGCTGCTTCGTGCCATTACATACAGGACAGATAAATCCATTAACAAAGTGTTAGTGCTTAGCTTTTTGGGGACCAGATCCCACCAACATTCTTCATTCAAAACAGGTATCTGGATATGTTGAAAGATGCTGCTACTTTCTATGAATAAACTCATCTAAAACTTTAAATTCTATGGAAGGTATAGTACCACGTCAGTATACAGTGAAATGTAGTTTCAAGCTACACTGACAAGTCTGGTGAGATTTTTCACCAACTCTTCTCACCCTAGGACAACCTAACTTTGAGCAAAATTTTTAATATTTTAAGTGACTAAAATCTGCTGGGATGAAGGACGGTGCAAGAATTTAAATCTAACTTCAGACAGCAGATATTTCCTTATCCTATGCATTCCGAAGTCTGATGGAATTGCCACGTGTCACAGAACTGCCATACTGTGCTCAGTTGCATCCAAACACTAGTGCCAGGGTTGCAAGAGAAGTGTCTCCGCTTCGGAATGCTTGTTTGTGAAAGAAAATAGATTATTTTTGCTTTATTGTGGAAGGTATTTTAAGGGAAGAGAGACTAAATCTATATATTTTCTTTGGGCATTTCCCTATTCATAAATTTTTGTGTAGTTAGCTGGATCTTGGGTTTTGGCAGACTCACAGCAGACTTTGTTTATTGCCTATTCTGAAAAACAGACATGTGTGGAACTTTTCTGGGGGTGCCCCTTTCCAGACTCAAATGATTAAATAGATTTTTATAAGTATTAAAGTATGTCTCTTTCTTAGAAGGGAAAAGCCACTGATGCAACAGAAAGTGCAAGGCTGCAGAGCACCCTGTGCACACCAGTTATTCCAACCCAGAGTGCATGAGCATGACTGTATTCAGAGGAGGTAAATCAGACACCCTTGAGTGCTTTATCTCCCTCTCTCTCTGTTTGGTTTCCCACAGCATAACTTTACACATTACCTCATGACATCTTTATAGTGGTGGAGAAAATGATTAGACTCCAGTCCTTGAAAAATCGCAAACACAGACTCATTTGTAGCATTTGGCTGCTCTAATTAGCACATCACTGAGGGGTAATGAATAGAAGTCTGTGAAGAAACTTAAAAATTAGTACCACTAGCAATGTTAGAGTAAAAATCAGAACTGTGAGTAACAGTACTCAAAGGATTTGGGTAATTACTGGATACTCCCAATATAAGGTCTGTCGCTTGATCCTAAGGGACTCCAAGGCTTCAACAAGCCCCAGAGGTCCAATATTCTACCCCAATAAATGAGGCTCACAAAGTTCACTCAGAGTTAAAAGACAGCATCGCAACTCTATTGTTCTTGTTTCTTTTTTTTAAAGGTGGTTCTTAAACTGGAATTAGACAACCTTCTTTTTTTTTTATGTCAATCACAGGACTCCTCCATCTGTAATGAGATATTATAGCTTCCATGTGCGTGAAAGCATGGAAATTACATCACCCCAATAACCAAATGTGCAAGGCCACATGGATTCCTAAAGCCCAACAAACAGCTGCAGGATTTGTGCTAAGGTTCTTTAAAGATTTCAATGATTTCAAGCAATTGAAAGGTGGGGAAGGAAATATTACTCTTCAGGGACTGGCAAGAGACCTTGACCATGTAAAAAATGGGCAGTGCCTTCATCTGCTCCTGCCTGAGCACTCAGGCCACCCCATTCCACCAGCCCATGAGCAATGGCACGGGGGCAAATGTGCTGCAAAGCATGTGCACTCTCCCTTCCCAGAAAAGAAAGACCACTGGCCAGGGTACACCAGACCACACCAGGCAGTCAAGGACAGCCTTCAGAAAGGACTAAGCTGACTCTTCCCTGCTCTGGAAAGTGGGGCCAGCCTGGCATTTCAGAGAGCTAAGCAGGGGCTTGCTTAGCAAGGCTAAGCAAGGGCTTCCTCCTTCCCTATGGTGGGAAGCTTTCAATTCTGACCCATTCTTAACCTGATGTAAAGGGGCTCCAGCCTGTAGTTTATAACATATATTTTTAAAAAGCCCCATAGGATCAACAACTTTTATTGCAACTTTCAGCTGCACCATGCTCTTGTAAAGCCAGATTAAGCTGGGGTCTAAATGTCACGACCCCTTCCTCTCCCCTCCCCTCCACCTTCCATCATCTTTCTGTTTGCTTCCAAGTGATTTCACTCAAGGTTAAAAAAAGAAAAAAAGGAAAGAAAAGAAACAGAACCAAATTCTGTATACAAACAATGGCAGCTTTCAGGCTTGCTTTTCATCCTGAACCCAACGGGCAAAGAGCAGCCGTACATTTGCAAGCTTTTCCAAGTGAGCCTAGAGGGGCCTGTTTACCAGAGATCGAATCTCTGGCAAACAGCTCATTGCAGCTCTTCAAACAAGTTGAAATTATGACCTTATGTTATTGTTTCTCAACAACCCAAACCTTTGATGTAAACTAATGTTGACCTTTCCAGTATAAATTTGACATGAAGCCACTTTTGTCTCAAACGCCCTATGAAAATTCAGCTACAGTCTTATTGGATAAAGCCTTTTTATGAGATACTAAATAATAGATAATAAACAACTGGAGCCAATTTACTCATTGAAGTATTTTATTTTCCTGACTCACTATCATAATAGAACTTTTCTACCTTAGCTTGTGTTGGGCTGTCTCACACCACACCGTGGGCCCATCCAACCTATGCCAACTCCTAGTGAATTCAAAGAAGAAACCTCTCAAGAATTTCAGGCCTTCAGCCTCTGAGTGAAACCTAGATTAAACAAAATTAAACTGCATAACTCCCATGTACCTCTGTGGATTTTATATATTAGGAGACATTCCCACCACTCGCTTTAGCTTTAGGTGGGTGTCCAAGGTAAGCTGGTGTCTCCAGAAAGGAGCTTGTTCAATTTTGGGCAGTCAGGCTCCTAATTCAACCTCAGCAAGTGGTGACTTCTGCTCGTCACAGAAAGCACGGAGAGGTGAGTTCCCAACATAAGCACCTTGGATCCACTGAACTGGTGGCTCAATTCACTCTTGTTCTACTGTGCCCACTACCGATCTACAAATCTTCCCACGCTGCCCGAGAGCCACTGATGACTAGTGTGTGTAGGTATCTGCTCTTCCAACGACGTATTTCATTTGCCATGACTAATCTCTGTCCCTTATTGTTTTGTCTATTAACTTTTAAAGCAGTAAAAGGGAATCAACAGACAAAAAGAAAGATAATTCTGTTAATTTTTCAAAGTGCTGCTATTAATATTTAGTGCTGTCTTCACCAGTCTAAGAGTTTTTAAAACCAGGAATTTAGTTGGAGAATCCAGATAAAAAACGAGCAACCTTTATGTGGAGTCCATTAACTAATGCTAAATTAAAGTGGCATTGAAATGGAATTAGAGGGATGTTTATAAAAAAGAACACGTGACAAGCACATGGATACCACATGATTCCATTATGATAAGTATTCTTCCAGTAAGAGCAAATTAATTCATTCTGACCACACATTTAAAATGAAGCCAAACCTGTTTTGTTTTTTTTTTTTTCTTTTAATAAATGTTGAAGTATATATTTAATTGTTAAACTAAGCTTACTATAATTTGCTGGGCCAAAAGATTCATAAGACGGTGCACCAGTGCAAAAAACAAAAATCGCTATATATCAGTATAACTCACTATACAATTACTATATATCAAGTAGTAAGAACCTCACCTTCTTCTAAAGATTTTGCACTCCAAATTGAGGATTCAGCCCTTAGCCAAGCCAGTTATCTGTTTTGCTGTGACATACACTTGAAGTGTCTGAATTCTACTCTGTAGATCTTGTACTGCTTCCCTCCACACTTAACTGAGTAAATACAAGCTGCAAAACAAAGGTGATGAACCCAAGCATTTCAGGTGAGCTCCACTGATAGCACCTCATTGCCTAACCTAATAATTACTTTCAGAGATCACCTGAAATAACTATCTCTTAATATTAGAAAGAATAAATCTTGTGTCTACAGCCTAGTTAGGGGGTCAGTCTAAGAGGCCATGCATTTTTTTCAGAGATGAGATCCATGCAAATAAAACACACATTTGTGAACTTTGCTTGCTAATCATAAAGCAAGTCCCATGCAAATCAGAGAAATGGCAATGACAAATTTCATGGGTTGGTCATGGCAAAAATAGCAGATTTCACAGCATGACACTGATTAAAAGACAGACAGGAAAATCACAAATAAAGACATTTAAGCTGACAAGAAAATGATGTTTCTAAGTACTGAATGCTTTCTTTATTAATACAGTTCACCTGGATGGATATCCTCCAAAGCAGCAAAACTGTCACTAAACAAATCTGCAACCGAAAAATACTCCCACTTTTAAGAACAGTTCAGTTTTCCTAATTGAGTTTAGATACTGCTGAATAATAAAGTGGACAAGAATCCAGGATGACACAATGAACTTCACAGAAATGTATTTTCTGAGCACAGGCTTCCCTGAGCTGAACTTGAGGCTTGAGTCTTTGTGCCAACATTAGTATAAAGGGTTCATTATACCTCTCTGCACAAGAAGAAACCCCAAGGGAAGCCAAGTGTCAGATCATAAGTATCAGATAAGGTCCCAGTTCTCCCTGATAGAGTAAGACTTCACGTTTATTTTTGGAGGCATTTACTCATCAGTCATTGTACTGATGTCCATGTCCAACTGCTTGTCCAAAATGTATGAAAAATTCAAAGCCACACATAATACAGCTGCTTTAGCTCTCAGGGCAATGCAAAAACACTCTGTTTCAGTGTGAGAATGGAGGGTTCATCTAACCTCAAAGCTGAACTGAGGAACAGTTAAAGATCAAGTCTCTAGGACAGCCCAGAGACTCTGGTGGGAAGCCAGAATTTGCACAAAGCCAAGCGGTGGTCTCCTGCCCCATTCGGATCCTTCTGCACGAGCAACTCTTCCTGCTGTTCTCCACACTCTGTGAAAGAGGCTGTAGAGGGAAATGATGATTCTGGGGAAAAATAACCCCAACTGCTTACTATGTCATTATTCTGCACTCTGACTTGGTTAGGAACTAGAATTTCCACTCAATGAAAAACTGCTTTCTAGAAAAAACGAAAAAAAATGCAAGAAAGAGAAAAACATAGCCAAGATCAAAATAAAAATTCTGGGGAAATCCTAATGATGTCCATTAAAAGTTAAGTTTTGGCCTTTCAGCCCCTCCAGCAGCTCTGTCTGACAACTAAAGGGGAACACAGCAACACATTCCTAGAAGCACACTGCATCCCAACAGAGGAGGAAGGCAGATCTCTCCACAGTACCATTCCAGCGTTCATCTGAATGTGGCCCTATAGTGCAGGCTTCTTTTAGGACTAAAAAGGATGTGATCTCATATGAGAGCTCAGCACTTCCCAGGACCATGAAGGCAATGCAAAGAGAATTTTGTGGGGGAAGCCTCAGGGATCTTTCCATTTCCATATGGAAGGATTCATATGGATCCTTTTAAAAGAAACCTCTTATGAGGCACCTTTGAGCAAGGGAAACTCTGCTGTCCTCCCCTTCCAGGAATGTGGCAAGATGCTCTCAGACAAGGAATGTTAGAGCAGCATATTTGGTAGAGAGAATTAACCTGAGGCTCTTGCCCAGGAAAGTACAACACAGTATATGCTGGCTACTATTTATTTATACAATCTCTTTTTAATAAATAGTGGCAAAAGCCAAAGAAAACTTCATAAAAATAAATGGTTCTAGCACTTGCTGACGAAACGTAGACAATCCCTCATGCAGAAACAACACATGACCCCATCACTCATTTCTCAGAGAGAAGCAGCAATTTCACGGGGTAGTAGCCACACAAGGGACAAAACCTGAGATGATCCTCATTATCATCCACCTCCAAGTTCTGCTCATCTGTATCTGATCAGAGAGAGAAGATGTTCGAATTTATTTAGAACTTTAAACCCCTGTTGAGGTTCAAGGCATTAAGTCAACAGGCTGTTGACCAACAGTGGAAGGCTATACCTGAGCTGGTTTCAGGTCAGGAGTGGGGAAAAAGCACACCCTTCTGCAGGTTGAGTCTTCTCTGGTTTTTAACACAAGAACAAAAATTAATCACTATCTATTTTAAATCATTATTTCATCTGTCAGTCTAATGCTTTGACTTTTCCTATAATGGACCTTGGCCTCTAGCAAGGTGAATACAGAAATCTCTTCCAAATACCAGCAGTACACATATGGCATGATGGACAGTTTTCAAAAGCTACCGCACCCCTACATTTTTCTTGATTGCTCAACACATTGGTGGTCATTACGGCAGCAAGTTATTTCAAGCCAAGAGATATAAATGTCTGTCTGTGCTGACTGGCAGGGTGATGTAAAACAACACTGCCAGCCAATCAAACACAAGCATTCTCTTCCTCCTTGGGGAGACAGTATATATTTTCAGTGGTATAGCTGGGACTGACTGCCATCAATCAAGACTTGGATTCCCAGTCCATCTCCACAGCACATACATGCTGAGTGAAAGGCCAATCTAGCTCAGTATCATTTGGTAAACTCCTGAAACTTTATGAGGTTAACATTTTAGACAAAATAATAGAAATAATCAGTTCATCAATTCAGGAAAAGAGCTCAAAAGTCTAAATGCTTCCAAAATTGGATCTTCTCTGCTTTTAAAGGTAAGCAGATGGAAAACATTTGATTCTTATTTATTACCAGTTAAATTTATGTCCCTTATTTCACCATAAACTACAAGACTTCACAAAAGTGTATCTTATTTCAGTGATCTTTAATAACCTGAAAACCGGTAACAGAAACCTATAATGAAGCACCCCATATATTGTAAATTAAAAATAAATAAGAGACCTCAAAGAGGTTTTCTTCAAAAGCTGCTTCAGTTTAGTGTTTCATTTTATATATACACTTAGGAAGACATCTGTAAACATTTCTAAAGTATAATGCAAAGGAACTAGCTATGCTATTATCTATTCTAAGCACATGGTTCAACATTTGTTTATGCAAACCATATAATTGGAAACTCTGTCCATTTTCTGCTTGTGCTAAATATTCTGTGTATAAATACTTTTCATAGTAGACAAATAAGGTTTTTATTTAGGTCTTATCACCTTCATATTACATATTCATTGATTTCTAAACTGCCTTAAACAGCTCTGTAGATGTGAAACATTATGAATTCAGTTTTGGCACCTTGGTATTAAATTTGCATATCAGGTCACGCACCGCTTGACATACATGCAAAATTGCACTGCGGCTATTTTATTACAACCCACAAAAGATATTCAGAAACTGCATGCAGCATCAAAATAAATTAAAATGGATAAAAGACCCAATAGTGAGCCACATTTTTTTTATTGTTTAGTAGTGCCTAAAGCCATTTATATGTTCTAGTCAATAAACAAAAGTTAGACTAAAACAATTTTTAGTCTTTCTGTTATTATATTTTAATTGCAGGGGTAAATGTATTTCTTTGTCCCCTTACCAACTGTTTCCTACTTAAAGCTTGAATTCTTTTAAATTGTATGCTATAAAAAGCAATGTATATGGATCACTGGCAAGCCTTCATGTTCCCCTGCATATGTCAGAATGTATATAGACATCGTGTATCAAGAGTCAGACATACAAAGCAATATATTTGTCTAGTTGATTTTGTAGTTGAAATGTTTTTGTAACTTACTGTGTATGCCAAGGCTGCATTTGCATGGAGACTGCATTTACACAAAGTTAAAAGTGCATCAGTCAATGCTGTTCAGCCATTACAGTTCCCTTAATATATACCAACTACCCACCTTCCGTGCTTCATCTACAAATTGCCCTTTTTATATTCAGTAAGCTGCAGCAAAGACATTAGAAAATTAAATACTAGGGGACACATTTTCCAATTGCACCTCACTAGGGCTCCATTTCAAAGTCTACAACACTTCAGGCTAAATAATTTGGCATTGCTGTTCACTTGTTCCCTGGCCACGCTCACTTGGCTGCTTGGGTACCTCATCATGCCTGCAAATCAGGGACTCAGGTGTCCAGCAGACTCTCTGGGGGCAGAAGGGCGCCCACAAGGCAGCTGTGCCAACCCAGGTGAGCATGGCCAGCCTGGCCCCTCTCCTAGCTCCACTGCCTGCACTGCAGCCAAGCCACGGGCAGCCTCAGAAGCTCCTGTGCAGCTTCAAGGGGGACCCAAAGAGACAGCCAGAGCCTGTGCTGAGAGCCTCTGCTTCGCAGCGCCCTTAGGAAAACCACAGTTCCCTTCCATGCAGAAATAGGCAGTATAAGCATCCTCTGGCTCTGTTTTGGATAACAAGTGCCTGTGAGCACAGGAATGAGCCTGTCAGTTCAAACAGCCCAAGCCTGGACCGTGAGCCAGAGCACTGGGCCCTGCTGCATCCTTGCAGACAGGTAAGGGTTCAGGCAGGAACAGCCTCCAACCCCAAGAGCTGTGCACACACCCTC
The DNA here is from genome assembly GCA_013398175.1 of Climacteris rufus. NCBI lineage: Eukaryota > Metazoa > Chordata > Aves > Passeriformes > Climacteridae > Climacteris > Climacteris rufus. Next base: position 1,642,946 of record VZRZ01004936.1, on the reverse strand, counting down.
GGATACCCCTGCTCCTTCCAGGTGTGCCAGGGCACAGGGGACTTCTACACCACTTGCACTCAACCACTGGTGACCCTTAGCTTTGGGAAATCCATTAGAAAAAGGGGCTGGGGGGCAGTTGTTTCGGAGATTCTAAATGGCATCCTCCCCCAAATCAGAGCAACAGCACCAACAAAATCCCTGTAATCAACACACAAACAAATTTAGAGTGCATTTTACTGAGTTGGTCTAGCTCAGACTAACATGAAAATTAGAGGACAGGGCACCCACACTAAGTCAGTGAACAGCCTTTGGCCACACAAATGAAGCAGGTGATGATTACACCAGTCAGTATCTGCTCTTGGGCCCTCAACCAAAACTTCTGGCTTCTAAGTTTGCTCTGTTTCTTCTCAAAACATCACAAAAGAGACCTGAACATCTACAGTCCACATGAAAAACACTCACTGAACTCAAAGGAGAAGGATCAGAGCCTCATCTGCAGTAGCTGGTAGAGGTAGACAGACCTCTCAAGAAACCTGCAAGACTGCAGTGAAAATCTAAGCTCATCAGGACTGCTATGTTTACAGCAGAAACATTAAAAAAATCGACATAATATAACAAATTGGTTCAAAGCATTGCTACAGACCACCGTGCTAAATTCCCACATCCTTAGCAGTTTGTAAAAATGTTTAATTTATGTTTATGTATTCTTATTCAAAATGTTAGTTAACAGCCTGTAGGGACCTGGTAATAGGATCCTTTTTTCTTTTTTATGTTTATTAGCTACATTAATGACTGTTTCTGCAATTCTGCTACAAAGACTTGCGTTAATGAACGCCAATTAATTCTGAAATGATTTTAAACAAAGGGTGATGAGAATAACCAATCAACCATGACAGTGTAAAGAGCAAGCAAGCTGCTGTGACCTAATTTTTCTATGTTGATTCTTTACTGTCAGAGTGCATTGTTACTCGTCAAGAACACCTATAGATTTTGCATATACATACTACAATATTATAATTTTAGAAATGCTCTGTTCCTTCTAAACATGGAAAATTACTTCATTCAAACTACAGGTTTCAATAATATCGACTCACAAACTGCAAATACAGAGGTCAGGCAGATCTTCACCAGCATCAGAAGGACCCTAATAATTTCAGCTTCTCAAAATTTAAAATGTGAGGGCTGGCTCAAATACTTGGAACATCTGGCCTTTCAGTCAGAAATATAACAAAGAACCATGTTTCTGATCCATGCTGTTTAATTAGAACCATAATATCCATCAATCTATTAGTTTATTTTCCACAATAAAAGAATCTTTTAGCCATTTAATGCAATTCACAAGGACCTGAGTATAAAACAATTCCCTGAAACTGGCAACAAGTTGAGTGATTACACTCCTGAAATAACACATATATGTGTCAAATCTGACCTACAAAGTAAATAGACCATGCAGGCAGATAATGACTTACACACCTATTGCGTGAACAAACATTAAAAAAGACATCCAAAACTGTTCTAAATTTAAACAAAATTAACTGAAATTGAGAAATGTTATTTGCTTTTTCACCTAGTACCTGGAACATGCTTCCACCACAAAAGCTTTTCTAATAACAAAAGCTAGATATTTTGACTTTAAAGTTTCTATAAATCGTAGAGTGTACAAACAGACCAGATTCTCTCATTTCATTTTATAACAGACATACAGTAGAAAATAGGCCTTGGTTATTCGTGGTTCATTCATAAATGTCCTCTTTTGTCCAGCATAGTGACACAAAATGTATCACACAGCAAAAAATCATTTTTATTGGTGATTTTTCAACTAGAGATAACACCATTGCCCAACAAAGATGCAGAAAGTCATTATGACTACAGAGAAGGCCTCTACTTTAGAAATTACATGACCAGTCCTAAAGAACACAGAAGAATATGGCACAAATTACAGAAGGCACTACTAAAGGACAAAGAAGCAGACAGAAAAACTTCAGCAGTAAAAACATTGTTTTGTGAGTTTACTAGCTGGTGTCATGGACAGACTGTAAAACAGAATTAGTGGAGCAGCACAGAGGGAAGGGAGCCCTGTCTCCTAAGTACAACATAAACTTTGTGATTACTGGCAGGGGATATCTGTGGTGCTACCTAACAGAGGAACCATGTGTACCAGTGTCTCTCATCTTGGTTATTCATGCTTTGTTACAGGCGGATCCACAGCCACCCCCTCTCTCCACTCCACCTGTGTAGTCACATCTTTCGTGAGCTTGTCTTTGTACCTCCAGCCATGCTGGCACCCCTCCTGAACTTGTAACAGGTACTCTGCCAAAGATGGACCTCCAAAAGTCTAAATTCTGAGAAAAACTAAGTCAGTGCAATTGTTTAAATTCCATAAGTAATGACCTTAAGCTTTGATGCTGAAGCCAAGGCAACTGCTCCTTCCATCCCTTGCCTCAGGAAGAAGAGGAGGGAAATGTATACAGGACTATACATGAGGTTCTGTTCTCAGAGAGCTACACCTGGAAGGATTCTTCATATGTCCACTAACCTACTTCAAATCTCAGATCAGCCTTTAGCCACCACTTTGCAACAGCAGATGCTCTCAGTTTACCATAGGGATGCCTTTTATCCCTCAGAGAACCACAGCTGAAGTAACTTCCTTGAAAAAAAAGGGCAGGAAAAGAATGAGACAAGAAGTTCTGGCATACAAATCTTTTTGTTCAGTTCTGTATATGCAATCCAGAGGCTGATATTCTCAGCACAGTATGAAAAACACTCTCCTGAAAGAAAGCACAAAGGGCTGTATCAGTTTTACTGGGAGACACTTGTTTTTATTGCAGTAGGTTTTACTTGCGTAAAGACGGAGGGCTGGGTCCCTGATGCCACAGAAACACAAAGTGAGACGGGCTTTAGTGCCTGTATGAAATACAGGCACAGACTGAGGCTATGTTTTGAAGAAAGCAAACCATTCAGCCTCCTGCCCTCCAAACACAGCAGTGGCAGTCAGTCCCAAGCTAGGGTTGGGATCCGTAAGCATCATTCCTCCCTCAACCCACCCAACCATGCTGCACACTTGTATCACCCTGGCAAGCACTTTGATAGCATGATGTCAGGACTTTGAGAGCCACAGTATCACAGTTCAGCAAATCAGGTTTTCCCATGCCCATTTATTGAAGTCACTCCATATTGTTGCTGATGGATTCATATTTATAATGATAGAAGTTCTGCATTAACATCTAGCCCTCCACATAGAGTTTATTACTGAAATGCCAATTCAACCATAGCTGTAATGACCCTATTTTATAAGGCACACATTTCAGGCACTTTTGCAAATGGTTTAAAAAAACAGAGCAGTTAAATTATGCTGCTAACATAATATGAATGTGTCATCACTCCCTATCAAGCAATTTCATATCAAACAACGACGTGATATGGAATTTTGCTGTTATGATGCAAAAGAAGGAACTTGGAGAAAAAAGTGCAGCATTAGAACAGTGACACCCTTCACCACCTTACACTCAGCAACCTGTAGTGCCTTTCACTTATGAGAAAGTCTAGGACAGATGAAAGATAAAGGTGGGCTGGCATCTTGTTAGATTTTTGTTTGGTTTGTAAATATTAAATGCAGGGTCTCAAAATTATAATGTGATTTCAACCAGAAAAACTGTGTGAAACAACAGATATCTCAGTCCTAACTAAGCTGTATTTTCAAACTCTGAGTCTTCAGACCTTTCATCATCATATTTCTGCATGTATAATACCACTAACGATGCAATACACAAAGAGGACAAAATGTCAGCCCTCAATGGAAATGAACTCCCCACCCTTCAACATCCAACAATCAGACCTTGCTTAATTTAAATGTGTTAGATCATCAGTCTATTATTCTTCTTCCAGCTTTTTATAATGATTTCTAACACTGGCCAGACATTGCACACCTGGCTGGAAAATGTTTCTTTTAAACAATGCAAGAACTAACCAATATGCAAACCCAATAATTAAATTACATTTAGCTGCTGGCCATTGTTATTCTGCACTACTTTTCCCACCAAGGGAGCTTTAGTGATCCGATTTAAACATCAATCTAGCAGAACACTTTTCATTGCCCACGACTGTTGTGCAGAGTAAATTGGCTCACATCAGATTTGACTCTAATTTGGATTTCAGAACAGTTAATTTGAACTGAAGCGCTTATGGAAGGGCTGTTAACGAGAGGTGTCTGCACTGGAATTCTTCTCACAGCATTGCTGTTATAATCCAGATCCTTATAGATCTTATGCATGTGCTTTCTAGCACTCCACTTGCAATGTTATGCATGTCAGAAAACAACTTATCAGATATTTAACAATGTCAAAGGAAAATAACACAGATGCACACAATAGATTCTTGCCATCTGAATGGCAAACAGAAGTAAACATGTTTCTTTTCAAAGACACAGCTACCTTGTGATTTAATCATCTCAGGATTAAATCTATCTTAGTCCTTTATTGTGGTGTTTTGGTGTTCTAGCAAAGCACGTAGGGTCAAGCTCTGCTCATTCATAAGTTACCCAGAGATCCATGGAAATACCTAAAGGCTGAATTTTATCATCATTAGCTATTACATTAATAGCACTAATGTCTTAAATCTTAATATTCTGGCTCATTAGCTTAGGTTAAAGACTATTAACATAAAAGGTGTATTTTAACCAATCAACAGAATTTATAAAGGCTTTTGTTTTGTTTTATAACATTGTCTCTCTTGGTTAGTACAGATATTAGATCATAATAATTCTATAATTAATAATGAAAATATCTAAAAATATATGCTATACTATCACTTTGCCTCAGACAGAGCTTAAATTAATTTTACTCTATCATAAATCAAGTCTGTTATCTCTATCCATACCTACTTGGTTTATGAAATTTTTTTCCCCCCAGTAAAAGTACAACAAATTCAGAAGAGGATGAAGGGAATCTCTGTGTGTGTTGGGTTTGGATTTGCTTGATTTCCAACATACATCAAGAAACAAATTATTCTAAGACAGGCTCAGAAATCAGTCTTTTAAGTGACAATGCTGCCTACAGAAAACAAAATGAAAAGTGAACAGAACATATCTTAACCATCAAGATAGTCCAGTGGGCAAAGGCAGACTCCTGATATTTTGGCATCTCATTAGAAGTCTCCTGCTACCTCTGGTGCCTAAATGCAATCACAAATAAGTGGCACAGCACAAACTGCTAAGCAGAAATCATGCAAACAGACTGTCAGAAAGCAGAGTCCATTGTGACAATGTTAAAGAGATGTAAGTTGGGCTCATTGATAAACAGTAAACCAGAGTCAGCAGCCACACTCTAAACCCAAATGTACATTCTACATGGTTATACACAAATAACATCACTGATTATGATGGAATTGAAAATCTGCAAATGTCCTTTCAAGAAGATTCTGACTACAAAGTCAAGCACCATTAGAGCATCAGCTGCAGACACTGCCTGGATCCAAGTGCTGCTTGTGCAGTTTGGGGGAGGCTATTTTCTGTTGTTCTCTTCAGAATAAAGAGTCAAAATGTCTCAAGCCCAAAACTGTATTTGAGTGAGTGGGTGCAGAAATACATTTAAGAAATATGTACTAGATACATTATTAACTTAATTTAGTTTGACTATTTTGCATCTTGCATTGAATTATGAACTGCATTTTTTAAGATCAGATATAATTAAAATAATTAACAATAGCAACGCCAACTATTTATTATACAATTAAAATGTTCCTCACTGTTCTTCATGTGTATTTGTTCGTTTCCTCCAGACATAAGTAATGTGTAGACAGATACATTGTTTATTTACGACCCCAGTGACAGTAAATGTGGCATATGTGCCTACAATGTTTGACAGATAAAATGAGTTATTTACAGAAGCTGGGTTTATTATGTATGAATACTGAAACAGCTACAGTATTTGGAAACTTCTCCATTTATTTTCCCAAGAGCTTGTTTCAGTGGAAATTGTGTTTTGAAGTGCTACATAAGAGGATAGCACAAATACTCAGCCCAGTCCACTCTGAAATGCAGTAATCATTGGTACATGCTAATTTTACAGTAGTGGTTCTTTCTGAATTTATTTTTACAGGTCTTGATCCAAACACTACTGAAGGCAACGTCAAGTCTTCTACAAGCAACAGTGGGTTTGGAATTCCATCCTTTTAAATCAAATCTCTGCTGAAGAGTAGGTTCATTTCTGGGTCTCTCTGTTTGGCATATTATGGAGAAGGTATAGATGTATTGAGTGGGGGGGGGGGGAATGGAGAACACTTTTCATCTACTAACCTTATGTACAAGAGGGGGGAAAATGCAGAGCACTTTTGATCTATTAAACTTAATTACAAAGGGCCAAAAGTTGTTTCCAAAAATTGCTTCTGTGAAGCCAAAAATAAAAATTACACTGACTTTGGCAGGAGAACAAATTGATCCTCCTGGAGAAAATGCATTGATTTTTCCTTTTTGATAAACACACTAATAAGCTTAGACACCAGATTTTGAAATAATTACTTACCTCTCTTTTACTTAAAGTCAACTGTGCAAGACTGATATGCAGTGAGAAATTTTTCTCCTTTTTCCCCAACAGTCTCCTTTACTCCATTTTCTAGCCTAAGTTTTGGAATGGCTCAGAGCATTGTCACAAAACGCTGCAGACCATGTCAGTGGCAGCAATCGCTGCCCTGGCTCTAAACCTGCTGCTGTGGAGTAGTGCCTGTTGTGCAAGTGTGTTATGCAAGATGCTGCAACTTGGAGAGGCCCATGTCAAAGGTAATCCCTATGGAGCCTTGCATAACAGCCACATGCAAAATGACACTCGTGGCTTTTCATTGTTTCTGGATGTGGGTTGTTTTCTTTGTTGTTGTAGGGGTTTTTTTGTCTTTTCAAATTAATTCTGCAATTTACCAAATTTTTTCCCAATAGCTATCTCAATAGAGCTGTGTGCCCATTTTGCTTCATTTTCAAGTGCTTTTATACATACCCTATATGGTACTTACTTTTATACATGCAGATTCTTGCTGTAGCTATCCAGGCCTCAAAACTTTTGGAACCCTTTCAAGGCATATTTGTGCTGTCTATTGTGGGCAGACCTGAGTTATCTCAGTCTGTGTTTCAGGCTGGAAAAAATAAAGTATAAGCCTGAGCTGAGGTACTCAGCAGTTTATTAGTTCAGACACAAAGCTGTGGTAAATGCAGTCCTGTGGCTTTTTTTTCTCCCCCTTCCTCAGAGCAGAGAAAAAGCAATCATTCATGAAGGAAAACTCTATTCCAAAATACCTGCTATGTTCTTTGCCCAACGTGACACTCAATCCAAGGTGAGACTTTGCTACAAGGATGCAGGATTACCATAATCCATATGCAAAGTCCAGCCATCATCACTGTAAAAATACATGAAAAATGGGGGGAGAACACACTTGAATACCTTCTCTTATGTACATAAATACAGAAGCTTTGGCTCTACACCTCAAACACAGGTACCTTAATGACCTCAAGGCTTAAGAGCAGCTTGTTCACTCAAAGCTTCCTAGCAGAAGATTGGATTGTTTCTCAGGTACCAAGCACTCAAAATGTTCAGACTTTTCTATGACAACAGAGTACATGTGCTGCTGTCACAACACCACAGTGATTCACAATGTGTATCTGATGGTATACAAGAGGGAAACAGGAAACTGTAAGTCCTGGGAGTGCCTGGGACACCAACATTGTGGGCAAAGCAGATCTTGCTTTGTTTGGAAAGGTACTAAATGGAAAAGTAGTTGTGGGAACAAATTGGAATTTATGAAGTAATTCTATGATCCCACTCAGCAAGAGACAGACAAGCAATGCCAGTAAATTGAAAGATTGGACAGAACAGGGAACATTTAGCTGAAAACCAATTCCCCTGGCTCTAATTTTTGGTGTAAGGACCAGAAATGACAATTGTTAGGGCCTGTAATATTTGTCTGTAATCAGGGCCAAAATCAGAAACCAGATGCAGTGAAGATCTCCATGCAGCTCTGTGTAACAGGAGACAACAAAATCTGTAATTCCTTTCCACTTTTATCATGTGTGATCTATTGTGAAACCACAGCACTGTACCAGGAAAAGCCTTTCCAGCCTCTGTATTTTAAGTGTGGGTGTAGATCTAAGTGCTTACATGACTGTCTATGTACTGCTTATCTATTACTTTGAATTTGCACAAATACACACACACAGAAAACATAAACTGGGGAAATCACTGCCAGAAAAATAATCATCTATGAAGTCTACAAAAGCTCAAGTTAACACAGTGTAGAATTTAATTTTACTTCCAGTACTTTGAAGAAACAGGTGCCCGCAAACACATCTCTCCTCAGCATGCAGTGCCCTATGTTAGCTAACAGGAAAACAAATGAAATACAAGGCCTTGCCATAGTCAGGATTCTGAGCAAACTTGGCTTCGTAAAGGACAATCCTTACAATGGTTCATCTGTGAACAGTTTTCCTATGTACTTGACACAAATAGCCTTTCCTTCAGCATCAGAGCTGCTTGTCTTACTTTAGCTATTTGTTCTTGAACAAGCATATTTATTGCGGCTAATGAAAGGGGAAATCCCTCTCTCTGTTCCCTTCTGTCCTTCAGTGGCCTGACATCTGCCTCACCCTAGAAACTAAAATTACTGGAGCAGCTAAAAACATGGAGAACTGTTCTGAGCACCCACTTCTGAAACCCCATCCAAGATTTGTTATGGAAAATCTTCCACGCTAGGCTGTAAAAATCAGCTCCATTTTAAGGTGCTTAGTTATGGAAGCTGCCTCTAGCCCTTACAGAAGTTTTCCCTTCTCGCAGAGCTGGAAAGTGCAGACCACAGTGAGGAGAAGGCAGAGGCATCTTTGTCACCTGCTCCTGTAGGTGTTTACAGTTCGTACAGGCAAGCTATAGAAGTCAGGTGCCCTTTCTATAATACTATGACAGGTAAATTATTCCAGGTCCCTAACCACCTGCCCCAGTGCCAGAGAATGAAGTTCTATGGTAAGAAGTGTAGCACAGCACAAGTCAGTCTGTGGAGGGAGTTGGTGCCAAGAAGCCAGGGAACACAGGGTGTGTGTCTTGGGGGAAAGGAGGAGAGTGAAGGGGCTGTGTGACACTAGGGTGGCTTCTCCTGAGCACCAGCCAGCATCTGCAGCACGTTACGTGCATCCCTGCACAGCTTCTCTTGTTTTCTTTTCAACCTAAAGAACTTTAACTCATGTATTCTGAGACCACTCCTCAGTGAACCAAAGAGCAGCAACTGGGGAAGCTCAGATTTGTTTCCCAAGTGTGATCCTCAGATAAACTAAAATGCTAACAGAAAGGCACTATTTTTCTCTCTAGAACCTAGCTCTTGCAACCAAGAAAAGTCAATGGTAATATGACATTCCTGATTTAGCTAAATAATTTAGCATCTTAAATCTGGTTGCTTATCTGAAGTCTTCATTATAGCTAAAACACTGGTTCTGAAAAAGTGGGATGAAAATTATAAGTAAACAGGCCATCTCTCACAAAATCTGATACTTGGGACTGGGGACTTACATCATGCAGAATACTAATAAAAGCAGAAAAAACATTATTATCAAAATAAATCAAATATATTCAATATATCAAAGTATATTAAAAACTGTAGCAAACAATTTTCTTGATGAAATGCAGGTGCAGTTATATCTTAATAAAATGTGTTTACGAAAACAGCATTTACAAATTTTAATTTTTCTTCTCCTCTGAAGAGCAATAATTCTCTACATCCTACTCTTGCTTTCAGTCCTAAATAATTCTTATTCAGACTGATCATTTATGGCCCAATTTTGCTTCTTGTAATCAAAATCGGAAAGTCTTAGTCCTCATGTGGAATTATTGGGATTACCCACAGCAATACCATCACGAACGGGTAGCACAGGCCTAGCCTGGCTGTATTTTACCAGCACCTCTCCAGCCCATAGAGAAGGGTCTGCTTCTCAGTCCGGTTTGTATTGTTTATCTTTAGCACAGCAAATTGGGTATTTTATGTGTCAAGGAGCTGGCAAGAACCAGTTTATCACTACAAGGAGGGGAAAAAGCAATAGCACTTGTACATAAAATTTAGTAGGATTTAAATGTACTTCTTTGCATTCAATATGCAGAAACTTGCTGAATGCAGCCCTGCCTCCAGTCCACTCTGCACAGTCATTTTCTATCTGGTGGTGGAAGAAATAATTTATGACAATGAAAAAACATCAAACGTTGGCACAGACAATGCATATCCCCTTGCTGGCTTTTTGTGACTCCACAGGCCTTAGGAAACTTTAATGGTCAAGTTTTGCTCTCAGAAATACCGGCAAAGCTCAAAATCCCTGATTTCTAAACTGGATCTGCAAACCATTTGTGGTCCATGACAGCACAGTGCATGGTGCTCACCATGTTAAATGGTGACCTCCGTGATCACGGGACTGTGGAGCAAATGATGTCATTGCTAGGATAATTGTCTTGAATAAGAAGTACCCTTTTCAGTATTTCCCTAGCTAAATTTGTGCCATATTTCATGTCATTGTGCTACTGCATGTGTTGGCGGGAAGGGAAGATGTTACAATCTCTCTTTATTCCAATGTAAAATAAACTGTGAAGTTTTACTTCACCAGGAAACCGCTTAAGAAAGCTACTCCTGGATGCAAAGAGAGGTTCAAAATTAACCATATACAAGTGCAAGTAGCATATGCTAGTATAAATTACTTTTTTGAGAAGTTTTTCGTTCCTGATGACATGAAATTTAGGGTTTCTTGATATCAAAAAGGATTAAACTGAGTTAAGATTACAGACCAGTATGTGAAGCCTTCATTCAGGGTAAACTCTACATAATAAAATCCAAATCCTGACTCCCCCAAGTGACCTTAGGATCTTAATGCTTTTCTAAGCTTACAAAGCACATATTATGTTTTAACATATTTAAGAAAGAATTATCTCAATGTTTATATTTAAAATACTGGCAAATGTAAATGGATGCCTGGGTATGTACAAACAGCAGAAGTAATTGCCAGCTTGTCTTGTGGATTTAAGTGTCACAGCTTGCAGTTCAGTGAAATATAACCCAACTAGTTTACACATCTGGGGGATATAACAATGGGAAATTATTCTGAGGACATGTGCAAGGGAAAACAGCATGTATCATCTGAAATTTGTTTAGACTGGCAGTATTAATTGGCAGTATTAATGGGGATTGAGGCTTAGACCTATGATCACTGACTTCTCTCAGAGATCTTTGCAAATCCAAGCAAGAATAGGCTCATTAGCCTGGAAAGTGACGGAATCTGTACTTATCTTGCCTCCTCTTCCTCCCCCTGCTCCCCAAACCTGTTCTTTATGCTCAGCGTTATTTGGCAAATACCTATGTGAGCAGCACCCATTGGAAAAATTAAAATCAACACCTACCTTTATTTTAACTTTCCTGAACTGAATATACACAAAATCATCCCCACCACTGTGATCATGGGTGATCAAACCTGAACTGCAACTCCAAGAAACCTCTTAGAGGTGGTTTATATAGGTTCTTTTGTCATGAAAAAGAATAGTCATTCCCTCCCTAGGAAGAGAAATAGATATCTGTGGGCCAACCATGGCCTCTGTCCTCAGTAAGGAGGTTGATATCCATAATGCTACCATAGATATCTCTACCTGCCTTGTGTGTATTAATTTAATAGCATGGGTACTGTTTGTTCCATTTACACACCTAAATTTATGTTATTCTGCTGCTCTTAAGACTCAGTATGAGAGAATGGAAAACAAACTTCGCAATGACCCAGCAGGACCAGAAAGGCAAAAGTGAGTTCTACTCGCAACAGGAGACCTGGTGTTGGTACTTGCTACATCATGGTGATTTTCAAAGGAGAGATTTTAAAACTTCCTTTGGCCTGAGATGAAACTCTTAGAATTTTTAAACTGTTTTTCTCTTGCTTTATTATATGAGGGAACAATCCAATGTTTCTTTTAAAATGGGAAATGGTATCACTCTCTCTGCCATAAGAAAAGTCTGTTTTAGACTGGTTTATTGCCCAGTTTTTAAATGCACATTGCCACAGTACTTCAGAGGAGTGTATTTACATTTACCTTTCTAAAACACACAGTATATTATACTGCAATTAAAACCCCACAAACTCAATCTGATATTTCTTCACTAATTTATTCCCAAGCCAATATGTATTTTAATGTTCCAAACTGTTGCTAATTAACACATGGAAATATTTTAACATGGATTTTGATTAATTCCATTTAACAGTCTAACCACTGTTAAAGCATATGTGGTGTGTCATTTCTTTCTTTTGAGGAAGGCATTGGCATTAAATCTTTCAATCTTCCTGAGCACCAAATGCTAATTTCAGGAAGATTAAATAACAGACTGCAGCTACAGTTTCCTTTCTTTACTTCCCAGAAGGTGAAATGAACATATTTATGTGGGAGGAATTTCTTTACTGCACAAGCCAAAATAGAGAAATTAGATTTTTTTTCCCCAACATTGCTAATACACCAGCGATCGCCTGCCAACTAAATAACTTTAACCTATATCTGCAGTTCATGGAGCATTGCCAAGTTATATGTTCAACTTTCTTTCACTGTGGTTTTTTTTATTAAAGTATTCCCATATGATGTTTTCACTTGCAGCTCCTAAATGCTTTTCCATACTTGAATCAAGAGACTACAGCTTATAGTGGGGTGGCTCTGGCCATAACACCAGAAATGCTCATATGAAGGACCTCCTCTGATTTTCCCATTTTGAATATATGTTATAAATATGATTCATATTGTGTTGCTGCAATGGTTTAAAATCTGCATGTAATTCTGCATGTTAACGAACTAAAGCACACAAAACACCCCGAGGTGTGCATGTGAGTAAGCACCTCACACCTGTGAGCACACAGGGGACACAACAGGAGAGGCTGCCCTGGACCGTGGGTCAGTGACCCGCGTATCGATCCAGCTTTTCACTAGATGGAGTTAGACCAGCTTAAGAGCAGTTAAGCACTTCTGCTCTTGTGATCTCCACCAGAAAAGTGACCACACCTGAGTCCTATAGTTCTTCTTTCCCATATGGTGAGTCTTGTTTGCCTGTGCTTACATCCACTGTCTATCCTCCGCTGTGATCAGCATGTTCCTAATGAAAGCCCAAGCAGAGGTGCACTGTATGTTCACATCACACCAACATCTCCTTCACATCCTCCTCACCTCTGTTGCATAAGTAACCTTTTCTTCTGATTCTTTCCCTAGGTCTTATTTTACTTGTTGCAATATTTTCTGTAAATCATCATTCAGTTTCTAATATATGGTGCTGTCCCTCCTCCTGTACCTTTCACTAGCTGTATTTCTGTCTCAACTGCTAATGTAACACCTCAAGTTTTATGTTTGGTTTTCCACTATATCTACAATACCTAAACACATTCTCCACCATTCAGCTGTCCAGATTCCTGGCATTTGCAAAAGAGCATTCCAGTTGTTCCTTACTGATCTACACCTACCAGACACAGAAGTCTAATCTTCTATTTGACTACCATTTTGATCAGGATTAGTAATTTCTTCTCCAAGTCTACATTCACACCCACTGATTTTCTTCATGTTTCTTTTTATACATTTAACAGGTGTGTGTTGGATGCAATGTTTTTATCATATTCACTAAATGAGCAGCACTGGGAGAAAGTAAATTATAGCTACTAGGGAGAGTCCCTGCTCTTGTTCAAGAAGCAGAGGTTGTCCTGAGAAGCCCCAGGTTCAGTCCCAGTGAACATTCACAACCACTGTCATTGCCCATGCAAAAATGTGTGCACACTCTCATGCCTGCACTTGAAAACACATGTGACTTCTGTGTTCTCAGACTATTTAAAACCTTAATTTCTCTACAAAGAAAAGAAACTGTGGAAAAAAATCTGAAATTTACAAGAGGAAAGAGCAGAGAATATATGGGTAGGTTTTTTCAAACTAGATGTGTGTTACCTTAAAGGCTGCATCAGGTAAAATAATATATAACATAGCTGATGGTAAAGTTTACAAATGGCCATCCACTGTAGTACAGAAGGCCAAATGTTGCTACTCAAATAGCTGCCCCTCTTGTTCTCAGTTAAGAAGCATGCAAGCTGTTCACTAGAGGGCTGGTCATAGCCCAGAGTGAAAACACCATCATGAAACATTCAAATACAAGAAAATGGCATTTTCCCATCTTTTCTTGCACAAGCATTCTTTATTTCACTGTGCACAGAGAATATTTTTATTAAAGCAGGTTATGTTCCAGAACAGTATTAACAAATAGTGCAAAGGCTTCAACTTCTTTGCACCTTCTAGGCTGGTCCCAAAAATATGCCCTTGTTAGCTGACAATTGAGCAAACTACCAAGATCCAAGGACATCCTTCCTTATGCATTTACATGCCAGATGGATGGATACAAGGTGCTGAAAAATTAGCTCTACCAACTCTTGGTTATTATTCAAAAAGTACATTACCAGTCAACATTAAGATAACACAACACTTAACGCTGGTTTTATACAGCTTGTGACGTTTTCCTTTAAAAAAGTGATTCTCCCATAGTCATACAGCAAATTTATTGTCACAGTCATGAATACAGCCTACAGTCTCCCTGCAGCCATTGAATGATGCCTCTACATCTTTGCTCAAGCCAAACAAATTCTTCTACTGCTCTCCCCAAAGCTTTTGAGGTCATTTTACTTTGTGACATTTCGTAAGACACCAAATGAGACAAGCAGTTACTCTGGCACTGGGAATTTCAAAAAGGTTTAAAAAAAATAAATCACTCTTCATGACACCATGGGTCTGACTCTTCACAGAGTTAACTCTAAGTTCACTCAGACTTTTTTTCTTCCTCACAGCAAAGCAAAATTAGGAGTAGTTTCCAAAACAAGAACCCACTAACAAATGCACAATAGGAAAGAAGCTACCTAACCCTTCCTTCTCCAAACCAAACACCCACGGTCAATTATTCAAGTGACTTTAAGTGCCCTGTTCTGAAATGCAAACTTCCCATTGATCACAGTGGTTCAAAATCAAGACCTAAACTTGTTTAATTATGTTTGCTTTAAAATAGACAAACTGTCCTCTTGCTATGGCTGCAAAATAGCTTTGCTAGCCATTGTCCAGGCCACTGGACAGTAGCCTTGAAAAGGCCACAATTAGAGGTCTTCAGTCGAGTGGTGTCATATGGTCTTCATTTAGAAGTATCATAAGAACATTACTTCTCACAGTATTTACAAATTAAAAACATATGCCTATAACCTCTAATACTGCAAGAAATACTGCTCTTTGGGTTTGTTTTTGGTCTCAGACTTTTGAAATATGAACCAAGCAATGGGATTTCATCTTAATGCATGATTCAGTCCATTCTTCTTCTGAGTCTGGGGGACAGCTAAAGCTGGCATTTGAAAAAAGTGATTTGCCCAGAACTATGGTAATATACTACAGTTGGCAAATAGAGTAGCATGTATATCAAAAAGGGGTGGGACTGGTTAAAGACATGTACTTTCTATTTAATTTTTTTTAAAAAGATATTGTGCTCGCTTTGGTTCTTATAAAGAGTTTTATAAGTCATATATAAGCCTCTTGCATTTACTATTTAGGTTCAGTCAATATGGTTATCTACCTGTCAATTTTTCTTGCTCTTTAATGCAGAAAGAGAACAGGCTTTTTTATAGCTAGCTCAGAAAGCACTAAGCAAATCAATACATGCAGCGATAACAGAATGATTTGAAACACGTAACAGAAGCTTATCACTTTGCAGTATACTGAACCCGTCAAAATATTTTCCTAGAAGTAAAGTGAAAATAGAAGTTCTCCATTTTTTATTCCTTAAGTGGGTGGTGACATAGATGTCGTAGGCCTTTTGGATTTGTTCCTAGCTTTGTATTTTTGGGAAAATTTCGTACATGAGCATTTGCTTCTTTGCAGGAACATGAGGCCAATTCTGTAGTGAGATTTAAAAACTCTGCCTTGAGAATCAAAAATTATCTCAATTGCTCTTGATTCCCCATCCCTACACATCTATTGGAAATCCATCCATTGCTCCGGGGAACTGGGCATAAGGTTTTCCAGGAACGCAGCTTCTGATGTTCCCACAGACCTCAAAACGCTTTGCTTTATTCAGTGCTCTCAGTAATTTGTGTTTGAGCCCAATCTGAGAAGTACAGTCTTTCTTTCAGCTGTCACCTGCTGTGTTAGTCCATTTGAAATAATTTGTATGCATCTGATTCCTAGAGGTTTAAATATACATACATGTATCAAGATTCTGGATTTTAAAGCACCAGAGAGAGGATCAGCTGTTATTGTGGTCTCTAACATCTATTTTTTTCAGGAATTGCATAGGATTTAACTATGCAGTTCTCTTCAAGTGGTAAGTAACAATCATCTGCCATCACAGGATTTAAGTAGGTGGAATTCTACAAAATACAAAAGCTCTGTGCGATATTCCAGGC
The DNA here is from genome assembly GCA_013398175.1 of Climacteris rufus. Classification (NCBI taxonomy): domain Eukaryota; kingdom Metazoa; phylum Chordata; class Aves; order Passeriformes; family Climacteridae; genus Climacteris; species Climacteris rufus. Next base: position 1,626,532 of record VZRZ01004936.1, on the reverse strand, counting down.
TTGCCACAATGCACCACATGTTAAATGCAAGCTCAAAATTAATATATATGTGTATGTAAGCATGCATATAACACAGAGTAAAGAGATGAGAGTTAATAAGAAAGGGACGGGAAATAATGTTTACAGCTTAAGGCTTTCTGTCATTTTCTCTTTCATTTTAGTTCCACGGCCATTGTTATCAACTCTATGTCATGAGATCTGGCGCATTTCTGCAAGTCTCCCAGGAACTCACACGATGGCCCCATGGCCTCCCAGTTCAGAAAGATCTGCTTCATGACTTCTGAACCTTGGGGGCTGCCAGGCCTGGGCACTGGTGGTTACACTGGGTTTTGCTCAAGGCACCAAACTATAAAACGTTTTACCTCCACCCTTAGAAAACAATACTAATATGAAAAACAAAGCAAAAAGGTAAAAGAATTCAAAAGGACCACAAAATCACAAAGAAACCCTTCTATGACATAACAAAAGTCTACAGAGGCTCTGCTACTCCTCTCCTCCTTTCTCTACCAGAAATGGCCACTCCTGGTGCAGTCAGGACTGAACTAGCTCTGCGTGGGTGAGCCAAGGCCTGGAAATCACACAAGAGCACCCACTCAGAGGCAAGGATTAGTCCACAGGTGTGTAAGAGCTGCTGACTCTACCTCCTGACCCAATGTGGTGAGTCTGTGCGAACTTAGTGTGAATCTCTATAACCTGGGAAATCACTAAACCACGATCCCTGGCCCAGCGGAGATGCGCCAGCAGCGAGGCATTAACAATGTTGTCTGCTCCAGAGGAGCTGAAAGATGGATGGACATCTCTGATGGCAGAATTGGGCCCAGCAAATGAGCAAAGATTCTTAGAGCAACACCTCAAGTGACACAAATTATGGTATAAAATTGATCACTTCCTTACACACAGCAGAATGCTTCCAGGGCACTCAACATCCTATGCCATTAAGCCATGATAAATGACACCATATTTCCACATCGGTCTGAGCACTTCTTTTAAATCTGCTTGTTCAAATATTTGGTTACTTATTCCCCTCTCTCTCCATAAGATACTGAACTGTCTTTTTCTTTTCCAACGCTGCATGCCTCAATGGGTGCCATTATTGCAGGACCATCACTTCGGAATTTTATTTCTTTACAGAATTTCTCATCTTAAGAACAAGCAAAATTCCAAGAGAATCACTAAAAACCTTTCGGTGTGCAATCTCTAAGCACACACCCAGCAACTTGAAAAAATGGTTTCAGATATACAGGAAAAGCACAGAACAAATCATGGAGAAGTGGCCCAAAAAAGTAACTCTCCTACTGCTAGCTTGAAGAAGATCACCACCAGCACCTAGAACAGTGTTAAGATGGAAACCTATGGAGCAGAAGCAAAATTGTTTCAAGCAGATCACCGTGGCTCGAGGTGGCTTGGGAAGGTTCATAAATTGATAAGCACCACCAAAGGATCATAAGCCTCCACATCAATTGTATAAAGATTACAACAGAGCCACTCACTGCAGTCATTCTGAAAAGGTTATGGGTTTCACAGGTGTGCACTGTCAGTTCTGATTAAGCTTAAACTAAACCAGTTATCTATAATGTTGGATTGGAAGGAGTTTTATTGCTGAACGCAAGGTAAATCAAATTCAGAAGACACATCTGTGGAAAAACACAGAGGGCCAAAGTTCACAGTCCTGACACAGGCGAAAAAAAATCCAACCCTCCAAACTCAGGAGGAGATTTGCCTGTAAAAGGTCCATCAGCCTGGCCATTGTCCTATGTTCTGGCTCAGAAAGGAAAGTTATTTTTTCACAGCTTTGGGTTTTCTTTCCCTCTTCAAAATATTGTTCACTCTCAAAATGCAGACTGCTTTAAGATTATTATCGACAATCATTTCTAAATTGCCTAGAGTTCACCATTTATCTGAACATAAATGAAACTAATTACACACCTATACTTTTCACTACACAGGATATAAACTAGTAGCAACAAATTCATAATGCAATTTTTCATCTGTATGACCAGGAGTCTTTCCAAAAACAATAGTTCACATCAGAGGTTCTTAGAGCTATGCAAGAAGACTGTGGGTGAAATCCTGCACCCAAACAACAATGCTAACAACTCAATTCATTTCATAGTGCCAGGATTTCACTCAAAAATTAAAGAAATTAAAATTGCATTCTTAACAGTCAACGCAAATTGCAAAAGGTACGTTTTATTTCCAAAAACACTTCGTATTAATGCTGCACTTTGAAGTGTTTCTATTGACTCATGGTGTTAATAGATGGCAAGAGTGAAAAAAAGTATTTGCTTTTGCAACATCATTATTTCCTTTGCATGCAATTATTTACTTGCCAAACAATGCTAGCGACAAATCGCAGCAGACTCTGAAGCCATCTACACCAGCAGATTTTTAACCCAAGGTAAAAATAAACAGAAACATCTGTAAAGTAATCTTGCAGAAAGCTACGTTTATTAACAAATACATTTTCTAATAAAACACCATCTGCAAGCAACCCTCAGCTTCCACTTGATATAAATAGGCCTTTTACTGTTTTCAGATGCAGTTCCCAGAAAATTATTCCAAGCTCTACTGCAAAACACATCAGTCTTTGTTGCTGCCTGGAATGTTAATAAATAACATCAAGTTTTTAAATAGTCAAACAAATTATTGGCTTGAAACAATTATTCCAGTAGAAAAAGCTGACCTTTTGCAATAAAGTGGTTTAAGAATGCATCACTCCTCATTCCTAGTATAAAAATATTACCAAGCAGGGAAATATTTTTGGGAAAACAGAAAGCTACAAAAAACCCTTCTTGCAATTCTGGTCATACGTACACTGTACACCTACCTTGCAAAGGTTAGTGGTTTAGAGAAACTCAGACTAAGAGAAAAAGTATACAGATTATAAATAGTTCAATTCGTATCCTTATTATACATTTGTGCTTGGAATGGACATGAATATGAACCAACTAAAATGTTCCTCACAGGACTACTGTACTGACCAGCAATACAAAATTCAGTACCTTAAACCATTGGTTGCAGAGATTGGGATTGAATCCCAGTATTAAGAGCTCTTCAAAATGCATAAAAGCTTCAATGGGACACATGTTCATAAGCATTATTCAGAACTTAAGTCACATTAATTCCAATTAAAAAAAAAAAAAGGAACTTAGCAAACTCTGCAAATAAACTCCTTACTGGCAGGACTGTTTAATACCACTGAAATTTGAACACTGCCATTTTTCCTTAGAGTTTAAAACAGTAATCTGTCTATCAAGCCTCCTAACTGAGAATTCAAGAGTGAAAATTGCAGATGAACTGAAATATTAGAGTTCCCTGTCCAGAACTGGTATAGCTGGTGTACATATATTACACCCAACAGAGATCTAGCTTTTTAATATTAATCATAAACAAGAAATGTTAGTATTCCAAACTGTGCTTTAAAACCCACATTAAATACTGCTACTGGGACTACCACAACAAACTGCCGAAAGAAGTCATGCACATTCTAGTAGAAGGAATGCCTTACACTGTAATTCCAGGAAATGCAACTGCATATTTCCAGGGGAAAATATTTAGTGAACGAAATACTCAAGCAGCACTAGAGAGAAGATATTTTAAACCACTTACTTCACTAACAGGAGGAATGTTGAGCTTTGGTACTTTGTTCTTCGAACTAGGTGTGTTCACTTTTCCTTCCAGCAGTGTTCCAAAGGACTGATTTCCATATCCACTCTCAATTTCTATTGGGGGTTTCAGTTCAGGTGAGTCATTGGGCACCTGGTCCTGACCATCCATAGGCCTGACATATGCTGTAGGCTTTTGCTGGACCATGCTGTTTTTACAGTGAAGTCCTGGTGGGAAATTCTGAGTAGAAAGACCATTGTTCGCAGTTAACAAAGAAGTGGAAGGAAGTGGGGATCCAGGACCATGGCCCACAAACTCAAGCTCTGTGGGTGACTTCGAATGACTGTTTTCTTTGTAAGTATGTTCTCCAGGTGCTGACTTTGCATGAGTGTGCCTCCTTGAATGTGAAGATGTTGCCATAGAATTTGCTTCCTCAGTTCCCCCACTTTTATGCTGCTCACTCTGGCAATTATAGAGATCTTCATACCTGCCCTGTGGCTGGTCATGAGAAGAGCTGTGCTTTGTCCGACTCTGCTGACTACTGGATTGGCTTGGCTGGGCCCCACTGGAGTTGTGACCACCACGTGACCAGTCTGTCCTCGACTTCCTGCTGCTCTGGTGACCGTGTAGCAAAGCAGAATTAGATGACAATGAAGAAGGCGGAGGCATTGATGTTGATGAGTTGCCGCTGATCTGATGAGATGGGATCATCCTGTTTCTCGGTTCTGGGAAAAAGTTCTGTTCATTTTTGTCAATGGGTGTCTGTGGGACAGAATTCTTTGGGATTCCTACAAGGTGGCTCTGGTTGGAGTGGTTGGTTAACAGATCCTTCATCTCATCATAATTACCCAATGTGTTCTGGACACGGTTTGCAAGTGCATCACCTTTATTTGTCTAAAATATTTTAAAAAAAAGAGACAAAAAAAGCGTGAGTGAATTCCTGATTTACAAGTTACTGCTCAGAATAGTTGTCTTAGAAGATGGCAAATGTTAGCTGTTTAATGGTGTCATGCTGACATTTAATTAAATTTCAATTACATTTTGCATATGTTATGTAAGAAAAACCTATCAATAACTGTGTTCAAAGAATCTCTTGAAACAGGCTTGCATCAGTAACACTTGTCTACTGCTTCCCATTTTCTTAAATATGCTCTCAGAGAAGTGTTTAAATTGCATCAGTTATGGATGTTAGGCGCAAAATAAGCTGGGTTTATGTCAGAGATGTTGGGTTTGTACATTTCATATCGTGCAAAACACGAACGTACAATTACTGGCTACTGAACATTTGAATTGCAATCACACAGTTGATACAAGTATGTTATTGCTTTATCAGCCCCTTGACCCACAGTCCTGCCATAAATAGAAGCTGGGTAGTCTGTAATAGCACCAAACTCTTCACTCCAGTTTAACTCCAATTACTTTTCCATAGAAGGTTCAGTTTGACCTGAAGTATCTGTCATCTGAATCCAAAAAAGAAAAAGCTTCTACCCACTCAAACACTATGGTAGGTTCAAATAAAAGATCATTCAAAAATATTTTCTCATAGAACATAAACAAACATGATTGACACATTCTTAAGCATCAGGACTCTTCCGCTGTCTGCAGGCTGGTTGTATTTCTTAATCCTGTTTTTCTTTGATTTCCAGTAATTATTAAATAAATACTGACTCATCTTTGTTTCACTGCTATTATACTTTTCCTTTTGAAGCATGAATTTTTTTTTTCCTTTTCCCTTTCACTTGTAAAAAGCTGGACAAATAAGCTGGAAGCTATAATTAATATACAGCTAATTTCCTCTCTCTTCCTTTTCTAACTCACCCCACAAAGACCCAAAGCACCAGCCTTCCTACTGACCCTTCTGTTCCATTGAAATGACCAGCAGAGAACTAAATAATCTTATTCCCCATGCTTACAGGTTTATAAGACTCAAAGGATAAAAACAAAGAGAAACCACAGTTCCTGTTCAAGAAGATGGTTAACTTCTACAGTCTGGAATTAAATGACAAAGTTATGTCATTATACAGCCAACTCTACTTCTCCTTCTGTTTGGAGGGTTTTTTTCACTCAATAAAACAAGTAGTGCCACAGTCCAATGGCACCTTAACACCAGGCCATAAAGATGGGGAAAATCAGCACTATAAGCTTGTACTTGGTTAGAGAGTGTCATACGCCTCAGTGAGGGATCCTACTATGTCCCTGATCCCATTTTCCTCAAGTATTAGGGAGAAGTTTGAGCGATGAAAAAAATTCATGCATGGATTTCTCCCGAAATATCTGCTTATATTACCCACTGTTGAACTAGTCAGAGGATGGGAAGAGTACTGCACATGCCATAAAAAATGTTAAAAAAAGAAGATAATAAATGCAAATTTCCTTTTGATCATTCTCAGGTATTGTAACATATATTAGCACTGCACTGAGGCAGTGATTTAAAAATTAACTATTCAATGTTGTTCTCGTCTCTATACATTTTGCCAGTGCCCCTAACTGATACAGTTAATAATCCCAGTTGTGGAGAACCACGAATCACTTTTATTCACCAACTAAGTCCCTAGATTGGTCATTTTAGTGGCAAAAATTATATTCTAGCTAAGCCAAGAATAAGCTCTTTGTATATGAGCAGTCTCCTTCAACTGAGTTGCACAATGAGCTGTTTGGGCAGCAGCCAAAACCAGGCTCTCTCTGTTCAACCCCCAAATTTAAAACAAGGAGATTCCATTGTGCTTAAGGGCCCAGCAGGAATTATGATTCGAAGTCTAAACACTCACATACTTGTTCTGTTTCCTCCTTCCCCAAACACTTTAACTCCTTATGGGATAGAACATGGGAAGTAACAGAATCAAAAAAAGCCTGACCACCAACCCTCACCTCTGTGGTTCAGCTACACTTCCAGGTTGCATTTAACTTACTTTCTAGAAAGCATAAGTTAAAAAAAAAATTACTGACAACGTATCATCACCATAACACTTCGACACCCCAGCACATTAAAAGGCTCTTGTCTAGATCCTCAGAGAGAGAATCAATGTTTAATTTGAATGTAGATCTTTTCAATCATTTTACACTGGAGGTATCTTATTCTCACAACTTACTTTCTTTTACATGTCACATAGTGATAAATATAACTTTGCTTGCTATTAACTCTATTTGATGTCTAATGTTCACATCCTGGGGATAAAAGACATTGTAGAAATGTTAGGTATTATTTATTATTCATAGTCTTCTACTGGGAACATTAATAAAAATATATTTACTGAAAACCATGGAGATTAAATTGTTTTAAAAATCCTTAGCATATGTTAGGTAGACTAAAGCTCATATCCAATGGTCACCAAAGTCAATGGAAGGATAATTACTCTCTTCAGTGGCCTTTGGACAAGACTGCAAAGCAAAAAAACCATTACGACTGTGAGTGGTAATCTGGCTTACAGCAAATAAAACTAGAGCACACACAACTAAGATGAGACTTGGGCATCACAGTCTCAACGAGCTCAGGCATGTAGTGCAGTGTACCATCTGCATTTAAGACATAAGGCATAGCATTAGTGCTTTTACTTTATTTCCACAAGAAATTCAGGCCTCTCATGAGAAGCACAGAATTCTTGACAAGCCTGGATACCAGCAAGAGAAACACAAAATCCAGTCGTAATTTCTGCTTGCTCTTTGTTACTTCCAGACTGGGGACAATTTCTACCTTTGTATTCTGGATAACTGGCTGATTTCTTAAAGAAAACCTCTGTTCATCTTATTTTTTGAACAGCATGCTGAATCACAATTTTTTTTTGCTATCAAGGAAATGCAGCATTTTGAGTATTCCAAGGCATAAATTATATGCCTGGTTTATGACTCATGGCTAGTAGCCTTCCCCCTCATTCTAGGCTTCTGTTAATTTCGGAAATGCACATCTTCCTGCATTCGCTTCTCTTTCAAAAACTATCTGTAGCAGAATCCTACTGGAAGACTAATTTGCTAGCTAGCTATTATAGTTTTACAATGAAAAGAACTAATGCACTCAAACTTATAGGTCCAATTTACAAGTGTTTTGTGAACAATTGTGTGAAACTTGAGGTTTCATAATTCATTCACTTTCTTATGTCTCATAGTTAAACTAACCTCCATGCATTAGAAGCTGAGATCTTTTTTATGCTAAGCTTGAAAAGCATGGAGGGGCTTTACCTAAAAAAGATAAATGATTTAATGTTCACCAAAGGCTCTGCAATGGAAGTGCTGCCCATTGGGTTCTCTTTCTCAAGTTGAACTCTTCTGAGGCAATTCCTTTGAAAAGTAACAAAAATACTCCTACTGTTTTCTTTTAAAATACTCATCTCTAAAATTCTGAACTAATTCAAAACATTAAAAGGTATCAACAATTCAGTAGTAAAATGACATCTTCTCTCAGGAAAATTCTGACATTGCTTTTTTAAATGTCTGTTGCCGTAACACTGCAGGCCCTTCTCTGATCCCCTCTGCAAAATCAAGCACGAGCAGCTTGCACCAGGGTTTCAAGGCAGGACCTGCAACCCACTTGGCATTAAAGAGCAACACAGCCCTTGCTGCCTGACCTTCCCAAAATAATGCTGGATGTCATCACATTGTCAGAGGTGTTGTTTTCCCACATGAGACAGTGGAGCTTCAAAAGGAGATGTTTATCTTTTAACAAGCATGTACAAATGTATTTTTTACACCCACAGAAGTAACTATCTCTCTTCATGTAAGTGCACACACACACAAACTACAAAGAATCAATGTAGAAAGCACTTGTCCAAAACTATAATGAACACCCACGTTTCTTTTGACAGAGGGAAAGAGAGATGCTGTAACAGGTAAAGCAGAGAGATGATAGATGAAGGCAGATACTCCACACATCTCATGATGCACAATGGCACTAAGCTCCATGAGAAAATCTGAGCTCCTTTCTTTGTGCAACTTTTAATATCCCCAACCTTAGTGCAATCATAAAAACAGCTGCCAGTTGTTCAGCCTTTAAAACATCAAAACCAGCAGTGGTGGTATTCCCTATCCTGACAGTCCCTTCTCTGGATACTGTTGAGGCAAATGAGGAAGGAATGATAAACATGTAAGGCCATCAGGTCTGGGAATAAAAGGAAGAAAAAGAAATGTTTCCTATTTCCCGAGACCTGCTATTTCCAACCTTCCCTTTGTCATTGCAGTCTCCATCTTACCTCACACCCCCAGATCTCTGAGAAATGTACCAGCCATACCAGGAGATGATGCTCATTAGCAGAACAAGCCCAGTGAGGATGCGAACCTCATGCCCATCACAGGCCACAAGACTTTGCTGGGCAGTGTTTTATCTCATTCTGCTCTCACTGAGTGTGACCAGAAGAGACAAGTGCAGCTTCTCATGTGCACAAGACCTTGAGTCTCACGAACACAGAAACATCTGTTCATTTCAAAATAGAGAAGAAATTCAAACTGCACGTGCAGGACATTTGTTCTCACATCAGGGCCTCTTCATTTTGTTTTAGAATAAATGTGAACAAAATCCTGAATTTAGTTTTGCACTTATTTAAGAATACAATGATTAAATATCCACTAAGAGTTAGATTCAGCTGTCATTAGTTCCTAGGAAACTGTACTGTGACTGGGTCCTAGTAATGCAGAACTTCTAAAGGTCTATCACTTTATCCCTTTTTCCCCTCACACTGCAAAGCACAGGCAAGACTTCGCTTTCCTATCCATCTTGCTTCTACCTGTTTCTTCAAATTTAAGACACGTTTATCTATTAACTATTTAGCTGTTTTAGCATGCAATTTCCTCTCCATTTTTATCTTTCACAATTTATAATTACAGTGTTCTTTTAGGGATGGTAATATATTATGTTTTGCTCAATCACACGAATTTGACAAACTTCTCTGCCAAGTAGATGAAGAGCAATTAAAATAAAATGTGCTCAGAAAGATCACTAGAATAATTTTTTGCTTTTTAGTTGTTCAGTTTTTGAAAAAAACATATGCTCTGTGTACACTTGATGCATATACATACACCCTAAACAGATCTGAAATCAGATATTGTCATTCTTATGATACAGCAGATATTGACCCTATATATTTTTAGTTCTTGACACTGTTTTGCAGTGTTTTGCATACTGGTCTACCTACTGAAATATAAATGACCACTTGCACTAGTCTAATGGAACTATCCATACAATGTTTACAATAATATTGAGTAGATACATGGACTCGTAATGTTCCAGAAGATTAATTCAGCATGGTATCAGCCACTTCCAAAGTATCTGTCATGGCTAAGGGATCCCTCTACCTTGTATAAGGAAGGAATCCTTACCCCTAGAGGCATCCCTGCTCAGGCAGAGGGTCACCTGGTGTGCAATCCAGCTGCACTTCAGGGAGAGATCAAACGGGGCCCTTCCTGGTGCCAACATTTATAGGGTGAAGTAGTTGGCTGCTCAACAGTAGAACAGACAAGATAGATGTCTTCATTTTAGTTCTGATATCTTGTTCTGTACTTTGGTTATCTTTCACTTCAGAGTTTCAAAACCACCTTTTGAAATACTTGTCAAGACACCTTCACTCCCCTGAATGTGAGCCAGGGGCTTTCCAGCTGGCAAGTTCACCCCAAGGACAAAAGGCCTGTTGCTCCTCAGCCAGCCTGAACCAAAGTACAGGAGCTGAGTGCATCCGTCACACTTTTGTGGTCTGTAATTATTAGACACCATTTGATAATAATGACAGTCTTTTTTCCTTCTTTTTGGGTGATTTTCAAAGAGCCCTCACCCTCCCTTACAGCTGCTAACAATGTAAAATGGAAAGATGAAGTGGTGGCCTTTCAATGGATGTCACTGATTGGGAGGAGAAAGAAATATGGAAATTTACATTCTGATGAATTCTTTAGGGAATGTCTTACTGAAAATCAAAGCAGCAGAAATCATAAAGGGGGACATCCCTTGGTGATGAAAATCTCAGGCAGCAAAGCTCCTTAGAGAGAATAAGACTTGTTACAAAAGTCCCTTTCATACCCTTGTTACGCTCTCCAAAGATTCAGCCTCCCAAAAGACTTCTTTGGATGGTTATGATTGCACAAGAAAGATTATGGACTCATTATTTATAAAGAGGACATTGGCTTTAACAACTCAGATATATTTTCTTCTTAAAAATAAAAGAACTTAGTGCTAGCTTTGTAGGTATAAACCCACTTACAGAAATATCAGCTGCACATACTTCAGCAGGACTTTGCTGTGTGTTTATAGAAGAAATCTTGAACCGGACTGCAATCAAAATTTCTGATTCTGCCAATGCAAAGCTGGGCAGCACATTCAGTTTGCTCTGCTGCCATAGGCTGATTTGGATAAGCAGTGTATTCAAGAGTGTAAGCAGAACAGAGAAGCGATACTTCCATTTCTTAGAGGTAATGAGAAGTTCTACTTGTATTTGTATAGGACATTCTGAAAATGCAAAACATAACAATGCAATTTACCTTGTAGGGTTCCCCAAAGAGGTTAAAACCTGAAGCAAAGAGATCTTCATCTTGCTGGACTTCCTGGTTTCTTCTCTCCCATTCCTTCCGCTTAAGTGCACTCCGGTCTTGCTCATAGTGACTGAAGAAGAGAAAAACAAAAAAGACAACACATTATTTTCCCCATATTTTGTTACATTTTCATTATTGTCAGTTACAGAAACAAAACATCAGAAACAATGCAATTCCCAATGACAAGTCTGAAAGAAAGAAACAACCACAGAATAATTTTCCCAAATTTAAATTTGGAATCATGAAACTACACAAAATTGGGCAGTAGGACACTCAGCACACTTCAAGAATGAAAAATGTTTCAATGAAATAATTAAAACATTGCTTTCATATTAACAGAGCATTATGTAGACAAATAAAATACATTTTGATGTCCTTGTACTAATAGTGTGCAAGCACATTTGCACGTGCAAACAAACACACACACGTGTGCCCACAAACCATGTGTCTGTGCAGGGAAAAAAAATGTGAAGGCAAGGAAGCACAGCAACATCTACAAATCCGTTTCACTAAACATCCATCCCAAGGCTCCAGTTCCGCCTTGTGTGATTTAGACCACCTAATTCTGTCCCACTTCTTGTTAAGATTTATGTACAGCTTCGTTGTAGATATCAAAGGGGCAGAGGGTTTAAGAAGTGTTTTTGTAGCAGCAGGCTGCCGGAAGAGATTTTAGGATAGTTGATTCCAGTATCAGCTAATTCGACACACAAACACACAGAAAAGGATCTAGCACCACAGTGCAGCAATGGTGAGAGGCACTTATCCGTGTGTCAGCTTACTTTGTGCACCTGCCAGACCTAGCTGACAAGCTGAGAGACCACATTCACTTCTCCCCTGAATAGCACTGAAGCACTTTGGTCTCTTGGCTCTGCACACTACCTCCTGCTCCTCTGAGGGAAAAGATATAATTAAAACCCTGAAGGAGAGGGAAAAATAGCAAAGGAAAGCGGAGAGGAAAAGATGCATACTTCAACTTGCACTGACAACCTCTCATGTGACAAGCATTAAGGGACACTTCTGTGCTTTCAACCCGCATTTGATTTGTTACGAGGCTTTTGGCTCTGCTTTGTGTCAGTTAATTAGCTGCCGAATTCCAGATGACAATTGGAACAGCAGATTCGGTACATGCCCTGATGTTATCTGCAGTAAGCACCATCTCCCTGATAGGTCCTGGACATACATGCACACATCCACATACAGCCTGCATGTACAGATGCTTACACACAAACATACATATTACAGCTGTAACAAAGAACAGCTCATTCTCCTATCTCTGGCAAGAATGAATTAAATCTCTACAGAGCTCCACTGCACTTGGAAGACAACCAAATATCTACAACTTTTGCCTTTTTAGCTCAGCATGATGTTGTATTGAAAGCTTCACACCGAGAGATATAATGAGGAATGAACTGCACAGTGATGAGGCTTTAACAGTGTATAAAGTCACTGATTTCTGAGTGAAACCACAATTACTAATTTGAAGCACCAGCTAATTAAAACCACAGCTATGTATTTAGCCTCTTGTTATACCTACTGCAGTTTATAATTATGAGGACCTCTTTATCTACTCAATTAAAGTTCTTATGATTCAGGCAGGTTGTGTTTGAACCTGAAAGCCCTGTGGAGAGCACAGGAAAGCATATGTCTGTTGCTGATGACTCCATGTAGCCTTACACTTACACGCTTGTTTTTGTACAGGCAAGGAAAGAAAAAAAGAAAGACATGCCACAATGAGATTTCTAAAGAAAAAATATGAATTAATAATTGGTTTAAGCAATTCAAGACCACTCAGACTTGGATTGAATAAGGCTTGATTATGGCTTGTAAACTGAATGCAAAGCCACCTACATAGGCTGAGCTGAATGACTTCCATCCACATTTTCCTTCTACAAGTCAGAAGGCTGAAAATACACCACATTTTATTTATTTGTTTATAGCACCTCCTGATGCAGTGACATCACTAACACCAAGAGCAAACTGCAGAACATTGTTGTGATCAATCCTGTACTTTTGCAGAAGGTATAGTACTGTTTGCTGGTTTCCTGAGGGAAACAAAAGGGATATTGTTGTAAGGACAGCCACTTTACTACTGTATACATGACCACATTGCTGACACAACACTGTAAACCACAAGCAATCTGTTCGCTAAAAGGTGAAGGGGAAAATGACTATCCCTTCCTTTCATATGCTAAATCAAGGTTATAATCCACATGTATGGGAATAAATCAATGCAAGCTGCTTCCCAAACCAATACCCAAAGACGAGGCCAAGCCTGATTCCATCTCTCCCCACAACTTTGCTGGAGTAGGGGGCTGGGTTCACCCAGAAATAATCCAGCCCAGGAGCAGTAGGAAGACACTATTATTTATCCCTGCCATGGGAGATCCTTCCAGAGCTTTCTTTGGCAGTTTGACCCATAGACCATATGACTCTTGCAACAAGATCAGGTCATTATGAAGTTACAAGCCCAGTCTCATGGATCTAGTCTAAGATTTTATATCCTGCGTAAGTAATCTTGGCTATGGGAGCAGTCCTGACCCAGGCACTGCCAGCATTCACTTCAGAAGGAATTATTCATGAAAGTTAGAACTGCGTTTTACAGCTTCCCAATGGCTTCCTTGGCCTGGGGTTTCAGGGTGAAATCCTGGGCATATTCAAATCAAACCGAATCTGTCCACTAAACACAGAGATCACAGAGTACAGCACACAACACATCCCACCCTTCATGTGAGGTTCCAGCATTTTGTCATCTAAAAGCCAGCCCTGGTCACAAGCACACAAAGTATTCAGACAACCAAGTGAGGCATTATGCAATATCCTATCTGAGAAAAAGCAGCAAAGACCCTAAGACTATTTATATGTGTTTTATGACACATTACAAAACCACAAATTCAAAAATCATTAAAATAGCAGTGGCATAATCACTTTAAAAGACATGAACTTAAGTTAACACAGTGTTTACAGTGTTAACACTAAAACTTTGAAAATACAGTATTTTCCAACACAACATAGTGAGCTATTTCTCTTTTATTGTGTTTATGAAAGATATCTGTTCCAGGCATCCAAGAGGTGAGTGCAAAGGCACACCTCAAGCCCTGGACCCCAACAATGCTTACAGACTACCAAACTGTGAGAATCCCTGTTACAGCAACAGCAAAGCCCCAAGTAAATTGCTACCTCTACATCAATACAAATCTCACTCTTTCATATTCTCTTGTGACAACACAAAGAAAGAATAAAATTAAAGCTTCATTTTGAACTTTCCACTGACATAGTCACACAGCAGCTTTAAGGTACAAAGTATCTACGCAAAAGGAAGTGGTTGCTCATCCTGTCAGGTCCATTACTTGGTTTATTTCTCTGCAAATGTACTTTTGCTATGAGAATGCTTGACAGGGCACTGATTGTGGCTACGGGAAGTCAAATACTGCAAGATCATACAGAGATTAGGATAACAACTTATTTGCGTTCCTTGTAATTCAAAGAGGGATGATGATTAGATCTTAAGGCTGCAGTGCACTGAGAACATAATGGGATGCTCTCCAGAAATTCCTAATGCAGCCAGAATGCAATCTCTGGGACTTATGTTTAATTTTTAGCTTAACTAATGTTCTGTGAAATACAGATACGTGATTAGTGGTGAAGGTGTCAGTGAAAACTATAGTCAGATACTGTGAGGAACACCAGAGTTCAGTCTGTCTCACTAGTATGAGAAATACTTCATGACTCTTCTAAAGCCAGGGGAGCAGGACAGCACAATATAGACTTTTGTAAACATCTTTTAAAAAGAGATCTAGAAGACAACAGCTGTAGGCCACAATATTCACTGTATCCGAGAGGGCAGTTCCCTAGACACAACTGTTACATTACAATGCAGTTTAAATACATGAGTTCTGTTGTTTTGTTACCATTTATTAAATTAATAATTGAATTTGAATGGGGAAGTCTGCACATAAATCTGCATAGATCAGGAACGGTGAGCAGTAAGAATGATACAAAAGCCCGTGAGACCATTGACCTAGAAATTACCAGTGTGCTGGATATGGCAGAAAGAATAGGAACTACAGCTGTATTATTGTTTTGGTACAATAATTTAACATTGGGGCAAGCTGCAAATGCATTGATACTTAATTCTTTGCAATCAGAGTGGCATACACCCATTTGTCATTCTTCTCAGGGTGGTGAGCTGATGCCCTGGGACAGGCCAGGTGCTCAGCCTGTGTGAGTCTGCAGGGTGTGAGCAAGGACAGCAGAGCTGCACCCTCACTCTCACTGCAGGGACAACTTGGACCAATCTCTGAAGAAAAGAGAAGGGGAGAAGGTGGCTGAGGCAGGAGGAGGTTATATCAAGGCAAAAGATAACAGACATGCATGTAGGTTTTGGACTGGAAGCTAAAAATGTGGATCTGGCGATAAGAGATGAAAGTCAGACAAGCACTGGCTACAAAAAGAACTAGAAGGAGAATAAAATTTGGGGCACCGGAAAGTACAGTGCAGTCATCTGTGGTGAAAATGAGAGGATGTGGTGCAAAAGATCTGGAGGGAAAAGAAATAAACCTTTTAGGACAGACTGCAACAAAGTAAGAGGTTATAGGGAAGAGTTAAAGGAAAGCTGATGAAATAAGACCAACAGCTAAAGGCTGAGCCCTAGCATTTGGGGTTTATTTTCAAAGTTGTGTTAACTAAAGCCACAGAAGTCTCCCAAAGCGCGGAAGACTAGGCAAGAGCCTGAAAGACTGGAGAAGGAGCAGAAGAAAGAAGTCAGACCATACAAGTCTGAAAGAGTAGTCTCTGTGATAATAAGAAAAAGCAGAAAAGATAAAAATGATCAAACACCTCATGTTGCAGACGAATCATGAATGAGAACAGAACATGGCTCTGTTGATTCAGTCAAAACAACAAGAGCCCAGTAGGGAAAGAATCAATAAAAAAGCTGGAGCAGAGAGGCTTTATAGCAGTGACAGAATACATCCATGAGGATAAATGAATGGCATTCAAAAAAAAGCAGCATTTATTCACAAGTTAAAGAAGTAGTTGCTGTTCTAAATAGCATGTCTCAATTCACAAAAATGCACACTATGATCAAATCAAACATTCCCCTGTACTAGTTCCACCCCCCTTAAAATATCAGATATGCCTAAATGATGAAAGAAGTTCTCAAACTGAAATGTTTGTAATTTGTGGAAGCAAGAAATAAACATAAGCTTCTAAACTAAGACACTGTGGATATAAGATGACATGAATTTGAGAACTGAAAGTCCTTTCCCAAGGTTGTTGCTTCATAGTTTTTACTTTGCCCACAAGCACTCAGGAAGTTGGAGAAGTAAACTCAGAAACCGGGCTTCCTTAAAAACTAACTCATATTCCTGCACAAGGTATGAAACATCCCAAATCAAAACCCACTCATAAGTATATTTAACTTACATAAGAAATCCAAATCAGGTTAATGAGGATATCCTCCATGTTTAAAATACATACTTGCTTTTACACACCTGTGCAATTCTTCTTCAACGCAAATTAAAAACATAAGGCAAAAGCATTTCATCTGGGAATCAAAGTAGGTGAAAGACTACTTCCAACAAATACACTACAATGGGAAGTCACTTCTACATAATTCCAGATTTATCTCACCGTAACTCCACTGATTTAATGTAAAAGCAGATTATCACAACACTGTATTAAGGAAGGAAGACAGCCTTCCTTCATCTATTCACATTCTCCCAGTATAAACTCTAGTATTTCAATATATTTATTCCAAATGCAAAAAAAAAGGAAAAAAAAAAGAAAAAAAAGCAGCCTCAGGTCTTACATTTCATTGCAGGTCATAAAATGTATTAAGTAAATGACAGGAATTTCAAACTCTGATCTTCAAGCAGAAATATGGCCAACTTAACATATCTTCCCTGCTGATCTGAAGTCTTTGTTTCACTAATGATAAACAACATAAGCACTACCACACTTAAAATGGCAAAAATCCTCTTTCTCTGTTTATCACCACTGAACTTGCATCTTTGTCCTGGTAATTTTCCTACTTGACAGAGGCAAATCAAGCCATGCTAGAATAGCTTTACAAATTCTTAGTATCTTTCATATTTAACATGTACTTTAATGTTGTCTTCTTTTTCATAGCATGGTTACTGAGAGTATCTAGCACAGAACATATCTATCACTGCACTTCAAGATAAATGATTTATTTTAAAATATAGAATATTCTGTCTTTGATGTTCAACAGTTCTGCAGAGAAACACTTGATATGGTCACTGGTTATCTATCCACATGAGCTAAATCTCTTCACAATTTGCATTAAAAACAATGCACATTCTTGTAGCACATTTAATAGAGAATACAGAAGATTAAAGTCTCCAAAGAAAATAACGCCCAAGAGACCCCTGGGCAAATTATGGAAATGTCAGCTAAGGGTTTGGCTTATATTTGTTATATTCCTTATTCTTTTTAGATATTCCCACACATACCAAGTACCTAGAAAATGTCATTTTTACCTCAGTTTTCCCCTGTTTTTGGGACTATGCAGCCCCAAACCTTTCCTGAACATGAAATTGGAAGGAATGATTCGGGGGGAATGGATGGCAGAGATAAGCTGCTGAATAGTAAGCATACAAAGAACAGATGAGGTTTCAAAGGGGAGTATTTATTGTTTCCTGTATCATAGCACATTGTCTTTCAATATGATTAGTTATCAATCAGTCTGAGTTATCAAAAACTGGGATGAAATAAAGCGCTTACGCAGTTATGCTCCATTGATGTCAGCTAGGGGAGCATGAAAATCTCCATGAAGTTGGGTAATTGATGTGTAAATCAGAGCTCAATCACTCTGTAATAGAAATGGTCCCACTGAAAGTGTGGTTGTTGAACAGTATTGCAAAGGGGTGGGGAAGAAAAGAGAAACAGAGTCAAGACTTATTTATTAAAAAATATAATAACTGGCAATTTACACAATTTTCTCTTCAAGAGAGAAGTGCTGTCAGAAACATTTAAATGCAAGCTGCAGATCACTATATTTGGGTACCCTTATTCGGCAATAATTAACTGTTTCTGTTTTATTAAAATGCTTGGGGACACTGTTATGGATATTTAAAAAGCAAATTAAATGAACATGTTCATCCTTTGAAAGGCAACACGTGTAAATGACATCAGCAATTGTAATTTGCTTAACAATGTGTGTTCAAGGTATGTTTTGGAGTCCTATTACAGCCTTCTTGTCAGTTCAAATTTGCAGTATGAGAAACAAAAGCAAAACTGAAAGAGGAGAAAAAAAGAACACTAAAGAGAAAAACGATTATAGCCACATCTTCAGAAGGACATTAAAAGACAAATAGTCATTAGAACATCAGTCACATAAAACAGCTTTCCAACAAGTGGTATTTCTAAGAGTAAACACTGGATTCATAAAGAAAAAAGCTAGTTAAGATAACATTATGGGGTTATTTTTGTTGTAATTTTTCTTTAATTTAATAAATGAATGCACATTAAGGTGCTGATATCAACTTCCTAGGAACACCTGGCATCCAGAACTCTATGAATTGCAATAAACCACTGATAAACTCTAACAAATTTCCATAAATTTGAAATTTATGAGCGTTTTTGGCATCAAATGAACTAAATTCAGGACACTAGAGCTGGATTAGGAAGCTTTATTAGATGGGTAATGTGCTGTGACTGTAAGGGGACTCTGATTACTACAAGGGGGTTGAATAGGAAAGGAGATTCAACCTAAACTCTGAATTTTGTTGCCTGAGTTTAATAGAATATGACAGATTTTTTAAATATTTGGATTCTTTTAATTTTGATCTGTCCCGGGATTTGAAGTTTCTTCAAAATTCACTGAAGGCAATGAAGCCATTAAGGCTTTGCCAATTACGTGCTATATTTCACAGGTATCTCCTAATGACTTCCTAGCTGCCATCATACTTCACATGCACATCAGCACCAACACCCTGTGTATTAATGTGCAATAGATGAATATAATTGTGTTTAGCTGCATGCTGTGCATTATTCTTCATGCAGATCAATAACAAGCATGGCATAGTACTGCTACAAAGAGTATATTTTACATATATTACTCCCAAGACATAACACTAATTTGAATCAGTAAAAATCTTCTGACAGTGCTTGTTGCAGTTTGTTTTTCCTTCACCTGACCACTTCAAATTGTGAAATATTTCTTGAAAATGTCATTTTTTTTTTTTGTATGTACCATTTTCAAAGCTTAAGATACATTTTAATACAAGGCAACTCAAAATCTTTAACTCATCACTTAATGTGTACAGGTTGTATTCTTACACCTGAGCTGAAAACCATTTTGGAACTCTATTTTGGTTTTATCTTTTCTCATATTTATAATTTTTCTTTTAATATTGCACTCAAAACCTTCCTAGGGACCCGTAGGATGCATCTTTAAAAACAGAGTCCACATTTTTGTATTTGCTTGACATTTTAGCAATGATATTCAATGTGGCAGAATAGCCAGAAATGAATCTAGGGGGGTTTTTTAAAGTCAAAAAATGATCACTGATTAACACAACCTTTTGGGTACAGATGAATCAGCAGAATCAACTGTTTCAGTATTTTATCACAGAAATGCTTCTGTGTGCTCCTACAGCTCTAATAAATGCATTCATTTACTAACAGGCACCTCTGCTCCCTTGAGCATTTTCACATGCTATGCAGCACTTTAACCACATGTTCTTAAACTTAACATGTGCTGAAGAACACCACCACAGGAAAATTAAGAATTCAGTAGGATGACTTTTTCATTCATCAATTTTAGACTGAAGGAGAAGTTCACGCAGGTCTCGGTGTGCAGTGCACACATACAAACTGATTCAGACTCCAGTGCACAAAAAATACTACTTGTAAGCTTAATATAATTTAATTGCTTGTTATTTAGCACATTGTCTGGCTAAAGAAACTACCTTTTACATAAATTATTCTCAGTTGAACCCTATATAATTGCCTTCATGTGTTGTAGTAGAATCTACAAGAAACTACAAAGATGATCAAATAAGTGCAAGATGCTCTCATTCCAAATTCAAGTCCACTTGCATCCCCTTTTCAGTGCTGCTGTGAAATATATTGTTCATCTCGGGCACTAGCAAATTGCAGGAGATGCCATAATCTTGTAGATTCATAAGACTTGGTGCTCATCAGGTTAGAAAGAGCGTGAAACATTTCAAACTCCAAATTTCAAGCCTTCTTCCATCAGACCTTAAAAAGCCTCACAGAAACAAGATGCCTGTTACACACAGCTTAGAAAAGAATAATAATATTTTATGCTTATTTTTCCTAAATATATTCAGAGTCAGCAGGTCAGCGGATTATCATCATCCTTGGCTTCTAGTGAGGAAGATCATCTATAACAAATACACTTCATGCCTTCAGCAAACATATAATGTTTATTCCTCATTTATAAACACAGTATAAAGTATGACAAAATAATTTAACCAAACCAGCACAAAGTTCATCAGCATTGCTGAGGTTTACATCCTCTCTAAGGGCATAGTTCAACTTCAGCTGATGCTACTGGCAATATTCCCAGTGAATTCAATGAGGGCTGGATGGGACCAAGCCATTTAATAATGGACAAAAAAGCCAGGTCTCATAACACAGCCAGCTCTAAGCTGCAGCAACTTCTTGGTATAAACTAGATTTTCTGTTATATTCCTCATGCTAACAGAGATTTTTTTATCCACTGCCAAGAGTTTAAAAACTCGTAAGTACAAATCAGCACATGCCAGAGCTACAGAACTTTTATGGTCATTACTTACGCCAGATATTGACTGCAGAGATTTCCTGGTTGACAAAAGCAAATAAATGAAATTTCAGAATTTCTTAAAAAAAAAAAAAAAAAGAAAAAGAAATCAAGGTACCAAAGAAGTTTCCTAATCTACCCCACAGGCCATTATCACCTAGAGCTAAAGCAATTATATATGTTTTTTCTTTTTTTAAACTTTTTTTAGTGATATTATAGATTGTACACATGATACCTCAACCAACTGACTGGGGAATAATCAAATTTGCCTCTATGTCACAATAAGTACTGACACACACACACACACCCCCCCCACACACAACCAGGCAGCAGATCACAGACCTTGTCACTCAGAAAAAGTAAACCAAATGTAACATGCTCCCTGAAAAAAACAACATCCTTAAATTTAACTTGACAAGGGAATGCTGTGCAATTAGGGATATTGCATGTAGGTGTTACACAAGTTTGAAATATGCTCTGGGAGTTGAAAGCTGAAAATGAGCACTTAATATTGTAAAATACTTCTTTAGACAGTGCAAAATTGTAACAAAAATGTTATTTAGACTGGCTAAAACTACAACCTCGTGTCTGCAATTACTTGAATTTTTAAGGTGGGTGTGATGCAAATGATTATCCCAGTACTGCAGTTCCCCAGAGCCAAACAAACAGAAACTATATCCGTTTCCCCAATTATGTTTTGAATGTGTGTGAAGTCTCACATGTATAACTGACTTCATGAATGACTGAAATATCACAATGAATAAAACAAGGCCACTTAAGACCAAACTCCCAGAAGGAGGTCAGACCAAAGCTGTCTGACCCATCCTGCCTCTGACAACAGGCAACAGGCCCAGTAAAGCCCCTGGGAACAGGGCAAAGTGCTCCCCAAAATACTGCCATTGCCCTGAGAAGATTTTGGCACACAAAGCTGTGTTAAGTACAAAGGAGCTGGTTTATTTATACTTAGCACCTCTAGAAGACTTTTCTCCAAAAAATGCTCTCAAACAGAGTACTCTGTGGCAAGGAGTTGTACAACTCATCTCAAAACTACCGCCTTAACTCGGAATGGGTTTATGGCTCACATCAGGTCTGAAAACCTCACTGATTTAAAAAGATTCTCTTGTATTGAACATGTGGGAAGAGAATTCACAGGTACTTCTGGGGGACACCAACACTTACTACAGGCAAACAGAGAGGAAGCTCCTGTGCTCTTTATTGTCTGGAGAATCTCAGGTGCACATTCCAGAGCACTAACTATACCCCACACTTTCTAGACCAGACACATGGGTTACTGCATCCTGAATAACAGTTATTTGCACTACAAAAGCCTTTCTATTTTTGTCCCTTCTGCAATTAATCAACAAATGAATACCACTTATTTTCACAACATGAACACGAAGTGATACTTAACAAAAGTGCATCCTTTTTTAATTCCTTACCATCAACCATTTGTCTAATGGAAATATTATACTATGTAACGTGCACATATTAAAATGCAATGTAAGTTGAATCATATTCATTGGAGGCTGGCCAACTCCAGCATATCTCAGTATTTAATAATAAAATAGTCTAGTGTAAAAATATGTAAACTAGCTTCCATCCTGCTTTAATATTCACTTAACATGAGAAGAAAGGGAATGCAATTTTGTTTAAATATTAAACATTACATTTCTTCTTTTGATTATTAAAGTATTCTTAAAGTTAAATGAAAAATGTGTTTGCAACCTCCTTCCTCTGAAGTCTTATAGGTCACTGTTATCACTAATATTTTGTCCCTCTAGCTGGTTTCTTTTGGGGATCTTAAAGCTCTGTAGGAATCAGATCAAGCTAAGCCCAATTACACCTCTGGGATGGAGCAACAACTGTAAAGCAAACCAACTGAGGGAATGAAAGTTTAAGTGAGTTGATGACAGTCATTCAAGAAGAGATGGCTAAGGAAAGAAAACTGAGGAGTTCCAGCTCTCAGACATTAAACTTTACCCTAAGACCAGATGTAACTTGCAACCATTCACCCATCTCTGAGCTCTAAGTGGACAACCATCAGGTTGAAATTTAAGACTATCCAACAACACCACATAGCAAGGAGGAATTATCTTTATGTGCCTTTCCAGAACACTAGGTCATACACCGTGAGACAAGTTTTCTCCTGCTGAATGTCACTGGGAGAGGTCAGAAAGGATGTTCTTATTACATTTGCTGGGAGGATGGAGTATATCAAATGATTTAATTTTGTGTAGTGGCCCACTTACTTTGACAAACTGATACTGCACAGGGCATAATGTCATTAGGTGATTAAAGTACAAGAGCACTCAGCTTCCCACCTCCTTTCATTAACACTGGCCTGCAAGAGCTACTACAGGGGGCTCAGGACCAGGAAAAGTTGTGGCTGTGGAGGCAATGTGAGCCCAGGACCACAGAACCCCAGGAGCTCCCCCCTGGCAGCAACCAGAAATAAGCTCTGTAGTCCCCCTTAGAGACCCCACCTTCCCCTCAGCCTCTTGCAGTACTTTCAGCCCTGGCAAGAGCCCAAACCCACATGTGACCTTCAAGCATCCTGTGCCCAGTCCTCTGATCCCAGCAGCAAAAGGACTCCAAGTTAAGCTGTATTGACAGCAAAGTGACATGATACAATCATAAGAATATGATGTACTTCACTTTTCAGTTGCTATTGCCTTTGAAAGTAACAAATGTTGAGTTCTCCTTATTATGCCAAATGTATCAAAACCTCAGAACCCACGGTAAGAAATGTGTGTTTTGTCACATACACCCTTTAAATTTGTATTTTCTTTCATACAAATACTTAGTGGAGTTTGAATAAAATAAAATCTGCACACTGTCATGTGGAAATTAATTTTAAAGAACTGTTTATCAATTTAATTTCACTGATAGTAACAGACAGATTTATGAGGCAATTAACTAAATATTTGTTTTTTTCACATTTCACTTCATTATAGTAAATTAACAATTTTCCACTTGAAAGTCTTGCATTGCTACACTGAAATCCTAAAAAAAGTCTGTATTTCTGTCAGTTTAGGAAGGATTCTCTCATTTTCATAATTTGAATTATTCTCCTCACATCAACTTAACATATTGTATATGTAATTCAACCCCCCTCATTTCTATATTACCCTAGACCTGTCATTCTTTAAATGCCAGTTTCAAGCAACCAGGCATAAATAAAGAATAATTACAGCTCTAAAGCCAGTATAACATCTGTTCAAGCAAATAATCCTACAGAGTGGATTTCAGAGCAACAGAACACCCACCTATGGTTCAGACAATCCCAAGACACAAAACCAAGGGCCCTGAGAGATCCACCCTGACCTCCTGAGCCACAGTGTCCATGTCAGACAATGAACCCTGAAAGAGCTGAGAAGGAAGGAGCAGAATGAACCAAGCCTAATGTGAAGTTAAGCACCAAGTAAAAAGTTCACCCTTTCCTCTGTGGGGTAGGTATAGACACATTTCATGTCTACCTTTACTTATTCTGATGATTTAAACATCTTAATTAACGGTTTCAGCTTCAAGGAGATCATCTGGCCATGTGGATCTCTTCACCATTGCTGGCCAGATATTAAACACATTAAGGAGCAGTCATAAGACAAAACTACGGCTTTATTTTCTTCTAACTGGTATTGTACCAAATTAATCTCAGGAGGAATATACTCTGTAAATGCAAAAGCATCTGCTCATATGGCTCCTTGGATTCTTTTCTCCTCAGAGTCAGTGTTTCACTATCTGAACAGAAATAGTCTTGGTCCCTCCATACCTCAGTTGCCTTTATGGAGAGCAGGATGTATCAATTCTTACTGATCTCATGGGTTTCTGCCAGATCAGCTCACCTAGGACGAACTCTCTTGAGGAAACTGTACCAAACACATTCCTCAATTCCACACAGATTGTGGTTAAGTATTTCCTAGAATAAAACATAGCTGACTTTTAAAAAATCATCCTGTTAATTCACTGGATTACAACACAATCACATCAGAGCATTAGTCTAAATAGGATTTTGTAGTCAGATCTGATCTAGAAGATTTAAAATTTTACGGGCCTCCATCTCATAATGCGGACAAATCATCAGGCAAAGGGAAAAAGTGGAATTGTCTGCCACACCAAATGATGGAAACCAAGCCTGGAAACCATCAGATAAATCCCTCTTTTTTTTCCATTGTTAATATTTACAAACTTGGCAACAAATTTGGCAGAAGCCTGACAGTTACTAGTTCAAAACAATATGCAAACACTACTTAAGCAGTTAATTGCCATTAGCAACATACATGGAGAAACTGAGGCATGGAGAAATTATCATACTTGCTCATGGCCACGGGATGAACCAGAGGCAGCAGCAGGAGTGGAACCACTTCCCATTGCCCATGTCTTACTCCTGGTATCTACAGCTCAATTAACCTCTCTTTTTAATGGTAAAGAGTTACTATTACAGCATCTCCATTTGCAATACCTATCAGGAAACATCCCCCCACTTTTCATGTTGCAAGGATTTAAACGGAAACTGCCATGTTACCATAAATCCCCTATTTATAGTGTTTTTCATTTTTTAGTTGTAATACCACCAACAGCAAAGTAAGATTTCAATTTTAGCACTCAGGAGGCTAATAAATACCAAATTAATAAAATACTAACAAATGTAAAAGTACTCTGAGTGGCTAGTAGAGAGGCATTAATTCTTGATAAATGGTCCATGCATTATTATTATTTGTCAAGTTTTTAAGCACTGCCTAATATGTCATCAATCTACCAGGTTAAAACAGATTAAATAAATATATGCACACTATTTGAGCATCATTAAAAATACAGACAACAAATTGATAATGCTCTTTATCTTCTTCACTTTAAAAACAAAAAAATGTTAAAAAGAAAAAAACCAGTAAATCAGTGATCTGAGCACAGGGCATTTTCTGGAGACTAATGATGGGCTGGGATAGATGGCCCTCACTTCTACTTCAGGTTATCAACTCCTCCCACACGATCATTAATTCCCCAGGAAATGCCTTTTGCTTCAATAACTTTTGCTTAAATACATCACCAGTGAGAGGGAGAAAGTCACGCCACTAGAAATGAACTACTGTAGAGCCTCTGTGCTGCACCTGCCATAATTTGCACATAAAGATTTTACAGGTGACTTGCAAAGGCCATTTTAATTGTATTTCCAACTCCTCCTTTCTACCCTTAGCATGATAATAAAACCAGCCAGTGGGCAGACTGGTCATGCTCACTGTAAGTTTGCTGAGAATGTTTGGAAATGTCCTCTAAAATGCTTTTGTAGAGCTCTCATCCATTAAAAGGTGCTGGATACCGAGCCTTAATTAAGAGCTTCTTTCTGACAGTGGGTATTTCTGACAGATGACACAGCATTAGGCCCCTTAACTGGAAAGGAGGGGAAAGATGGGAGAGAAAGAGAAAACAAGCTTTCAAGCCCCAGCTAAAAAGCAAAAAAACTCCTAAAAGAACATAGGACCAACTCCTTAATCTGTTTGCAAGACACGTTTAATACCAGGATGCTGTGGAGAGGCTCTGCATCACTCAAGTTTCATTATCATTACAAAACATAGCAGAATGCCTTACTCGCAAGTTTATTACCATAAATAATTAAAACAAAACTATCCTTATGGTATGAAATAAATGAACAAAGTACATTATAGGGTGCATTTGTTCCATGTTTTATAGCTGTTCCTGGCTCCCCTACATCAGAAAATTCTCGAATTTGCAATCACTCTCCTGCTCATTAGTCCAAATCAGGAAAATTTTACTGCAGCTGGCTCAAATGACTTGTTCTGTCAAAAACAGGACCACAAGTGCTCTTTACTAGTTGCATATGCAACATACATTTTTGTGATAAATCAGAATATGTGATATGCAAAACGTTAAAGGAAAGTCAAAGCACAGGATTGATTGCTGAGAAAAAGAAAGAAAAGGAAGAAAAAGAAATTCTACCTCTAAAATTAAAAAGACCGTCTGATTTCTAATTACAAAAATGTGCTAAGGTACAGATGAAATTATTAAATCTCCGCAATACTCATGCTAACAGTTTGTTCTCATAAGCTTGAAAGTGTTGGGCACACTCGTGGTCTTTGAAGTTTTGCTTTGTTCCTTTGACTTATTTTATGCAGGTCAAAGATCACCATCACTGCACATATCTGTCACTGAGGGATAATAACACTACAACTCAGTTTGGAAGCAGGCTAGGCTGGCATGTTAAACCAGCAACAGTCACATCAATCTTCCTGGTCCTGAAGACCGTGCAGTTCAGCACCAGGAGGTTTGAGCTCAGAACTAATGATAGTTACTAGTTTCTGCATCTTGATGCACCAGGTTGGGTCTCTTTTCTTTTGAGCAGTCTGCCCTCGTGGACAAGCAAAACATGCCAGGAAAGCAAATTATCCTGCTAATCCAGCAAACACTGACAGAATCCTACTGGAGAGCAGCAGGATTGCAGGAAGCATGCAGAGACCTATGGCAGCAAAAAAAGGCTTTCCAGGGAAGACTAAGAAAACAGAACATCAGCAGTTGAGTAATAATCATAATTTTTGAGAACCAGAAATAGTATTATTATTTGTGCAGTAGAATAAAACATGAAATATTGGAGAATCCCTACTGTCTGCCAAGCAACTGATCAGCACCAACCAACAGGCAGGTCAGAATATAATCCCTCGTTCATCAACTGGAAATAGGTTTACTTGACCCTGATAAACTGGGAGTAGAATATTTTTATTTTTACCTAAGAAATCAGCATGCAATATCAATACTTCATGCATTTACCTGCCAGTCCTTTGCATACAGCAAGTCAAATTAAATAAATCCAAGGGGTGTTGGTACTTCATGAAATTCCAGTCTCTGTTTTACACTTACAAGTAAATGAGATCAATGCATGCCTGTAACAAAATCTTGCTCCAAAATGAAACTCATCTGCCAGGCCAAACAGAAGAATTTTATACATTAAGACAATTTTTTAGTACCAAAATCAAGGAAATGAGAGATGATGTTTATGTTCAGTGTTCATACCTACAGCTGTCAACATAAGGCTTGGTATAAAACACCAAAGAGAATGTCTTTGCTGAGGGTTTTTTTGGTTCAACTCAGCCAGATTTCTGAGCAGGTATGTATGTGTAGATGTGTTTACACTGCACCAGTTTAGCTCCTTCAATGCCCCCACCTTACATTTCACACTTCCCACCACATGGGCTACCAGAGGGGGAAATTTAAAAGAAATATATAATGTAAAAATCATATATAAAAATCATATATGCTTGAGAAACCCAGGAGGCAAATAGGTGTCTTTTGGCTTGGAACTGGGACAGCATTTTAAAGCAAGGAGCAGAGTGACTCAAAGTTTAAGCAATGAGTATAATGGGCTACAATTTTCTCATACAACATAGAAATTGAAATTGCAAAAGTGGCAGGAATATATTTGTTTCCAGTTCCATTGGGACATCATCTCCACCAGGGGAATCTCTTCACCCTCCAAACCCCCATGTACTACTCTTCCCTCGAGAAGCTCTGCTCAGAGAAGTACTCTAGGGAGACAACGACAGCTGTGTAAAAAAAAAGAAATAGCTGATACAGCTTCCTATTTACAATAAAAAAACTCTGCACTTAAAATGCAGAACCGGTAGGAGAGAAAAACATTATTAATACATGTAGGATTTTTTTTTTAATGGGAAACTCTGAACAGAGCCATCACCAGCTACTCTGTAACCACAACACATAACAGCTCAAAAATGTTACTGATGCTGCACAAACTAAAAAAAAATTTTAAATTGAGAAATAACACTGAAATTATTAAAGCCAGTTTGATGCCACTGATAGGGCTGACCTTAGAATCGAATGAGCTGCTGGTGTGTTAGGGCACAAGATGACTCCCTTCGGGAGTTTAAATTCCAATCCTAGTTCAGGAGTTTCTCTTAATATCAAAGTAGCTTCTTAGGAAAGCAAATGAAGTACATTACCTCTGGTAATGGTAACCATTTACTCCTTGAAAAGCCTTGAGAGAGCTCTCATGCAGGATAGCCTATGTTTTATTAAATCCTTTTGCATACTTTTATTTTCAGGTCATATAATCTGAAGGACAAAGTATTCCCTTAAACTTTTTAAAGTATTCTGATTTTATCAAGGATTAGTTGTTCTGATTCTTCAATAATTCAAGCTTCATCCTAACAATGTACCATGTTTAAATGTGAGCAGCATTAAATCAGAACACTGTTACAACACATTTCCATTGAATCCCAAATGTTCAGCACAAACAAACCACTGGCGGTACAATCAACAGTAAGACCTCGCTAAGACCTTCAATTATTCATGTTTGTTGTTTATACTGATAAAAACATAATATGATAAAAATATTAAAGGTTTTTTAATTGTATAGCATGAAGATATAGCCACATCTGCCCATAGGTAGTTATTTTTCTATTTAGAAAACATGACTCAGAGGAAGGAATTAGATATTGCCTCTTAACCCATTGGTTTACAATTATATCAAATAAAATACTATTATTTGGTACAAGAGCTGTGCCCTTAAATAGGCCAGAAAAGCCCTATTAATAAATCAGCAAAGTTATGCATAAAGATGCCTTATTTTACAGAAGTAGATAGGGCATGTGTTACATATATTTAAAGTAAAAAATAATATACATGATTTTAAAATAACCCTAAAAAATTTATGCCATGCAATTTATCAAGATACTTCTACTGGGAACCTCTAATAGTCATTTTGATGCTTATTTAGGCATTATACAAAGCATAGAAACTTTACCCCAGATATTGTGTACAATCGGGACACGAGATCTGATCCATACAGTTCAAAACTGGAGCATGTTGACAAATATGTATGACTGAGGAACCAAGAAGGAAAAGCAACCACAGTTTAGCCTGAATTTCTGTTAATGACTCAGAAGACGGAGATGCTTAGAAAAGTGATGCTCGACAGAGAGCCACGAATTTCCCTCCCATTTGCCAGATGAGACATGCTGCTTTGTTTCCCTCCTTCATCAGGATGTACCTCTCAATCTTCTCAATAGGACCGAACAATTCCTTATACCAAACTGCTCAATCAAACAAAAGTGGGCCTCCCCTGCTTAGCTGGTTTATTCCCTACCTCCTCTAACACTTGGAAAGGATTCAGACAAGAGCTACAAGAGCGATTAGAGCGCCTGGAAAAACTTGCCTTACAAGGAGAGCCCACAGCTCAGTCTATTTGGTTCATAAAGGAGAAGGTTAAGAGGCAACCTGATCACAGACTATGAATACTTACACAGGAAAGAGATTGCAGAGAGCAGATGGGTATTTAATCTAGCAGAAAAGGGCGTAACAAGATCCAGGGCTTGGAAGCTGAAGCCAGTCAAATTCAAACTAGTTTATGCGGCATCAATTTTCAATGATAACAAAATAATAACCATTTTAACAACTTAACTAAAAAGCAGGGGATTCACGGCCATTTGCAGTCTTTAAAGAGGCACTGGAAATCTTTCTTAAAGGTACATTACAGCACAGAGGATTTGGCACAGACCTGGTAAAAGGGATGCAATGAAGCCTCCAGGCAAGCAGCCCCAAGGGTGCACTCCTGGCCTGAGCTGCTGAGAAACTCAGACCTGTTTATAAATGGCCTCATCCAACTCCACAACACACACCACAGGAACACAGGAAAACCACAGGACCAGAAGTTTCCAGCATATGTTCACAGTGACATTCACAAACTTGGGCACAGGAAGATGTTGAAGTTCTCAGCCACAGTACAAAAAGATATTTGGAAAGGCTCTTAGGTGA
The DNA here is from genome assembly GCA_013398175.1 of Climacteris rufus. NCBI lineage: Eukaryota > Metazoa > Chordata > Aves > Passeriformes > Climacteridae > Climacteris > Climacteris rufus. The sequence continues at coordinate 1,595,877 of VZRZ01004936.1, read as the reverse complement.
AAAAACCCACATAAAACAGCCTAGTGGACACAAAAGATACAAAGTGGTGCACTTGACTCTAGCAGCTGTCATACTAATCCACAAGACAGCAGTTATTCATATAAGTGCTGATCCACCAAAATATAGATTGGACCATTCTGCTGCCTTTCCCCAGGCAGCCCCTCTGCAAAAGCAGAATTGCCCATCTGCAACTGGGCCGTGGTGCTTGTACACGAGGCCCTGAGGAAAAGCTTTGCACAGCACCACAGCTTCCTCAGTAAGGACTGGAATGACTTGTTTCACGCAGCAATGCAATAGTTAAATATTCCTGAGTTGCTAGGAAAAAATACCATCAAACCAGTTTATATCTCACCACATTTCCTCTCCATTCAAACTGTATTATGCTGCATACCATTTCATCACTTCACAATGCCACAAACTACCTTTTAATGCAAAACAAAGCTTTTCAATGTAAAGCCCCATATCGTAATCCAGAAGAACTTTCCTTATCTATTTCGACAGCAAATCTTTAGTGGCAACCACATGTTATTGTGTTTTAGGGATTGAGACTTTTGTATGAACATGCTGATTGTCTCCTTGAGACATATATAATCAGCATTTTGTGCCAAGAAACACTTAAGCCAACAGAGACTTATACCATTCAGAAATGCTGTTGGAATTGAAAATGTATATTTTGGCTTATTTCCTTAAGCCTGTGATAGCAGGAATTTCTTAGGGGTTTTTTATGATTTTATTCTAACTTCATTCTCTTCTCAAACTCTCAGAGATTGAACAAAAAGTCAAAACACATGTTCTGAAGGAAAGCAGCAATGTCAGTAAAATAATTCATTCTGATTCACCAGCACTATCTAATAGGGAACCCTCCTGGAATACGGACATTTACCTCAAACTCTTTGGTCACTTCTGCCTCTGTCCATGGCTGAAGAGCTGTGCCTATACGCTGTACACTCACTAGCAGGCAGCTGTGAAAGTGGAAAGGAATGCACTTTTTTAGACAAGTGAGTGAGTATGAATCCTATCCATCAGAAACGGAGCAAACACCAAAGCAAACAAGTGTTTGTCTGTGTGTTTCAGCAGTCCCTGAATGTCAGTTTACTGCTCAGAGGAGCTGCAGGAGTAGCGTGTTCAGTATTCAGAGAGCATCCGCCACATTTGCTGCAACAGATATTTTTAACTCCCGTTTGCTCCATATGTAGAATGTGCAAATACACAAAAGAATGTCTTAATTGGTCCTGCTTTATATAAATGAATAATGGGCTAAATGGGTTGAAGTGAATGTCATATTTATCTCTCCACTGAGGAAAGACATGATGATTCAGAAACAGCGAAGCCAAGAGGATTCAGAGCTGTACTCAGAAGTGGAATATATATCTCCTGTCAATACATTATGTATTCCATTTCTACTACAGCCCCCTAAAGGCACAAATAGAAAAAGAGAAGGAAAATCTAAATGTTTCATTTCTGCTCAACATACATTCATGGATGTGGGAGGTTTTTATACTTGCTTTCAGGACTTAGGAATCAAATCTCTGGAGCTCTTTATTTTACTGAGTTTTTGTAAATACTAAACTCTCCAGTGTTAGTTTCATCATTTGATATTACCATTGCCAAAAGACATTTTATATTCCTAGCAAGCAGGGGCACAAGTAACCAAAAAGGGACCTGAACTTGTCCTGGCTCACTTGTGCAATCCCACCCAAGCCAAGAGCTCTAGTCTGCAGCTGCAGCATCTTTCCACTTCAGCAGAAATACTTCCTACCAGGCATTGGAAAGCATGTCTGAAAAATTATTAAAGAATTGGGGTCTTTTTCCTGCTTACATGCTTGCACATACAACTACTGATGAAAAATCAGTAAAGGTAAACAGTATATGAAAAATTTTTATATCCTGCACTTAGAAATATAAGCATCACCAAAGAGCTCCAAGAAAAATAAAAAGCAGGGTGTGCAAGACTGGACTGATATTTTGATTCTGATTATTCTGGAAACTGATATTTTCAAGTGCTGCTGCTCTGGTTGGATTTAATAATTATACTGAGCAGAAAGCAAGTCTCGTCTGCACTCACCCTGCCAAGCAGGGAATCACTTTTAGGGCTGCTGGAAAAGTGGAACATCTCATTTCCATTAATCTGGCTCATAGCTTCAGATTCATAGATGGCATTAGCAGAGCACCACTTTCAGCCACAGTGGAAGTTCACCCTCGTGTTTAACTCTGCATTAACTTGAGCATGACAGAGTGAAAATGCAGGAAAGATGGCAAAAAAAAAAAATCGTCCAGTAATATTTTTTTCAGCAGAAGAAAAAGCTTTACAAAATGTATAGGTTCAGTTATTCCCAAAGCAGTGTTTTGTTAGTAACATAGTTGTGCATACAGTGCCATGGCTGGAGAATCTGCCTAGCCCACGGCAAGTAAGGTAAAGCCTCAGGCACATGTAATTTAAAATTCATTTCTACTCTAGCAGACAGCTTCAGACCAGCACCTATGTTTATTTTATAAATACAGCACTCTCAATTTGCATTCCTGTAGTCCCTAGGAGCTAACACCAAAACCATCTTATGTTCAAGATGTGTTTTAGAAAATAATGCACAATTGTGTCTTTAAAACGCATCAGCACAGGTTGCAAAGGATCCCTCTGTGTTCCCACATCTGTCCAAGCCTGCAGTAATTTCCTTCCGGACCCCATGGAGCACCTCCCATTAGAAAATGGCATTGTTGGCAGAAGGCATTTGTCAGATTGCGCCCAAGCCAATAAAATATGTCCCCCACACTGTTTATTTTAAACACTGTTTCTTAATTAAGAGGAAAAGAAGGTTCCCCAAACTTCAGTAATTCCTGACTTGTCAGTTACTAAAAGGTGAGCTGAGGTGTGGTATCTGGAAGTGCCACATAAAAACAGTGGGTAAATATCTTATTGTTGCATTTCACTCCTCCTCCATTTCATTATCTTAGTACTCACAATATACAGTATTTAAAGACAAGTAACTGTCAGTAATGACTGTTCTTGACAAATTAAACTACCAGTTTCTATTAGGAGTGAAATTCAGAGGGGGAATGGATAACAAGCTGATTTGTATCTTACTCTTGCTGAAACAACAGACCACAAGCTGCCCTCAGTCACCTATAGGCAAGTATTGCCAGTAACAAAGGACTACCATGCACTCTAGATAACAGAATTTCGGCCTAAATACTATTGTCCTGATCAAGTGATTAGTTCATTCTGTACATTACATCATTCAAATACAGCTGAAGGTCCTCAAATCCTACCAACTTCCCTATAAAGACACAATTAGATCTTTCACCCCACTGTGACTTACAGTTGGGAACTGTAAGTTACTGTAATAAGCAAAGAAATGGTCAGCTCTAGTGAAGTGCTTATTCAATTTAGCATAATATTGGTCATTAAACGTTTTGTTGACATTTCAATATTCTTCTTATTAAAACATAAATCTTGGACAAAAATATACAGTAGTGTCACCTATTGATTTCTATGTAAGTTAGATTAGTAAGTAAATAGAGTTAGTAAGAGTAGAAGATGCCATTTTCCAAACACCATTTACAAATTAATCTTGATTTCTAAATGAAAAGAAATGCCTGACACACCACAGTAACATACATTATCCACCAGATTACCCCAGTTGGGTTCCTAACCATAAATAGTTGGACAGAATGAACAAAGGTCAATGGGTGAATTTACTGCTGGATGACTCCATAAATTGCTAATTCAGAACACCTAAAGCCCAAACTATACCTACAGGCATTTGAGACAAACAGAGTATCACTGTCTCAGTAACAAGGGAAGACAAGTGAAACCTGGTCTAATTGAGTGTTTGACATAGATGCTTCATTTTTTGAAACCTTAAAGTATAAAAGTTGCACTTAGTGCATCAGGGATTAATTTTAAAAAAAAAATTGCCAACTAATGCAAAACTGTTTAGGACAATTACTGCAAAACTGTTTAGGACAATTAGTCACAGATAAACACCTCCAAGAGCTCAAAAATTAATTTGGGTTTTCATCTGAACAGATGCTCTTAGAAACTACAAATTGGTATTTCAGGGAGTAAGCTCATATATCTAACATCTACTAGAAGCTGGCTTACTGTATGAAGCAAAATAATATAAATGAAAAGGACAAGGACAGGCTATCAACTAAGTTACTGTGTCCCAAGGACTTAGACATGACAGTGCAGATTTGGGTAAGTCCTTAATTGGTTTATTCAGCCATATCTCAGATACTGAACAGTTTCAACTCCACCTCATAAGCCTGGCTCTGTGGCTCATGTTCTTATCAAGATGCACGAGCCTGAGAGGTCTTTGATATCCAAAAAACCCTGGATAGTAACCCGAGAACAGGAGTGCTCAGAATTCAATAACTACAAGTATTTAAAAGCATCTTTATTTTTTCTTTCTATAGCTATGTATTTGCTGAAGGTGAGGCAACAGTTTCTTGGTTTTAATGCATTTTAATTCCCCTGCCTCCATGAAAGCTGAGGCCAAATTCAGAGGGTATCAGTCAGATTGCCCTACTTCTGAAGAACGTGACAGGAGAGCTCAGATAGAAAGAGGAAGCCAAAAGAGGAACCAGGAGACACAAGATTCAGCCAAGGGTGGTGTACAGCAAAGAAACTATTCAAATTCCCAGAATAATATTTAGTTATTAACTGTACTTACATTATAAGAAAAGACATTATGCATGCTGATGGGACTTAAGATCCCTTATAATCCCTTGGAAGAGCAACTCTCTCTTTCTCCAGCTCTGCATTTGGCAAGAAAAGAAGATAAAAGCAGTAGGATAAGCCTGGCTTGTGCTCTAGTACTATGTGCAATATTTGCTTCCACTGTTTCACCAGCAGTTAATAGTGCATTCAGCTTCATTAGTTCTAAAAACACACTCTAGAAATCAGGTGATGGGAATCTACACTAAACACACAGGTTTCTCTTGCACCAAACAACAAAGGGGGGACCCCAAAGGTGAACAATTTCAGCTTGAAATGCATCTAATTGCCTATATTCTTCCACAAAGACAGTCCACAGGATCCAACAATATAATTTCAGCAGAAGAGCCATGTCCTAAGTCTAAGGAGAAATTTATTCAAAAAGATAAAAGAAAATGCTCATTTTATAATATCTTTCTGTAAATAGCTCCCTAAGTCCCTGTGTCCATAAACACCTCCAGGTCCCTGTGTGGTGTGACAAATTACCAGACCAACCATTTGTTTCAGCAGTTGGTGGAATCAGTGGTTTTAAGCCATGCAAAACACAAACAGACAGTGATGCACCTCGGGTTATATCCCTCATTGTGTGAAATCCAGGCATTTGTCTCATTCTTCACTCTGGCTTCATCAGGCCATATTTTTGTGTACACTCCAAACACATCCATACACAGCCAAACTAAAGGTTTTTCCTAAGCAGCACTGGCTGTCCATGAATTAATTCCCATGCTGAGAAGCAGTGCTGCAGGTCTGTTTCAAACAGAACGACATTTGCAGCGGAGTCCAGCTGCCGCAATCTACCCTGTGCAGATGGACTAATACATTCCTTCATGGCTATTATCTGAGCTGCAGGGCCAGAAAGCAGGGGAATGTGTAATAGTCTGAGCTCTTGCCACATTGTGAGAAAAGGTAAATTGTCAACAAACATTTCCTACATCTGATATCTTTTGTATGGAGAGCTACGCTTTTAATAAAGAAGCAGCTGCCACTGCTGAACGATTAATCAATACTGGTAAGCTGACATCTTAAGAACTTGCTGAACTAAAGCTTTTCTTTTCCTCCTGCATTTACAAATAAAGTGCTCACTATTTGACTAAAGCCTGTCTACTTGACTGGAAAATATCAGAGTCCTATTTAAATGACATTTGCAGAGAATGAGATTTTATCCTGGTCGCTGCTCCTTATCGCTAATAATAACATCAGATTAGTGGATTTAGGCCAGCCGAGTAGCAATGCCTTTTCTGATCCCTTCTTAAAGCAGCTCTTTCCATCTGTCTAGCCAAGCTTTCCTTTGCTTGTATGGGCCAACGATTAAGTCTTAAATGGAGCTTGAATTGATACCATGTGGGATATCTATACAGAGGTTCATTGTGTTGCTAAATTCCAGCCAAGACATTTATCAACTCTGACTACTGCTTACTTCAAAAGAGCAAAACACCTGGATATTTACAGGTACAAACATTCCTACACCCTGTTGTCTTCTTAAATAAGTACAATAATTAGACAATCCAATTTCAAAACCACACCATTTGCTCTGAGATTTTCCAAATAAGATACAGGATCAGACACTAAAAGCTCATGTCAGATAACAGGACTCAACTGAGTACTGCAGAGAACTGGATGCACAACATTCTGCACATTCAGAATCCGTCCCACAACCTATCAATTAATGGGTGACTTACACTTAAGCACAGTATGGCTTGTTAACAACAGTGGTTTTCAGTCAGGGTCTTAGAGGTCACGACTGAGCAATGTGGACACTGGCAGAAAATAGACTGCACACACACTTCCCCCCATAAGCACTCACAGCACAGTACTTTTTAAAACAACTATTATTGGTTTTGTCATCACTGCTGTTAATAGTAGCTGAATTTAGCAGTATAAGCAAGATGTAAAATCCAAATGCCAAACACTCTCAATAAAAATTACTAAAGCCAATTAAAAAGTAAATCTGTTTTATTTCCCCTCCTCTTTTTCGCGGTTTTTAGTTTAAAGGTCATTTTGTATTCCTAGTGAGGCCACTTACAGTATGTTAATAACAGACATTTCCTCTTCTTAATATATAATGCAGGCCTAACAACTGCTGTACACTAAAGATAAGATGTGAAACCAGTAGTTCTCATAAGAAACCAGTGTTTCTAGATCATGCAAATCTCCTAACTCCAGTGCTTGTTTAGTTTTTAACAAGGTCTTGCTCATTCCTAACCTTGATCAAAAAAGTGTTTCCACATGGCAGTCAGACTCATGCCAAGTATAGCTACACAGAGAAAGTTGCCCGACTTAATCAAGCAATGCTACAGACATGAAATGAATATTTAGCAAGGTCAAAGTCAGACTGCTCTTTGAGAAGCAGCAATTGCTGACAGTTGAATGAACAGCACACAAATCTGGCATCCTATTTTAATACCTACATATTTTCACTATTTGTCATCCTGTTAACAAAACTGCATTAAAACACAATATTAGAAATCTAAGAACATTTTTATGGAAAGGATACAATCTACTGTATATTTATGCATGTCATAAAGCCCATAATGTATCTTGCATGAAACCATTTATCTTCATTTCATAGGGTCACAACAAGTACACAATACTTTTCCTTCAGGAAGCCTGTGGCATGTTGAGCCAGGCATCAGTCATAATAAGAAGCAAAAAGACAAACTTACTTCATTTAAAAATGGTGCATGAAGTAAAATGGAAAAGCCCAATTTTTTTAATTAACAGGATTGTGAGCATCACTTATCTTTGAAAACAGCAAATTGGAATTAATCACATTTCAAGACCAAGTTAATATTCTCTCTCTCTCTTCTACAAAATGATCATGATTGATCTAAATCCAGTTATTTCATGCAAAACTAGGTTAAATACTGTAGATCTTTATGGCCACACAGCGAGCATTACCACGACAGACCACGCTATTGTATTTCTGTGGCTGGGTAAGCCGCAGTAAGTCCAACCGCGAGCAATAGAAAGGGGGGAGGTCTCCAAGCCTTACAACAAACAAAACGTTTGCCCCGTAACTTCTGTACAGGGACAAATTACCGGATTGCCTGGGCGTCCAGGTCCAGTAACAACATCATCCATCACACCCCCTTCTCTCTTTGGTGCACATGAGGGCACGGCAGCCAAGGGCAACCCACCCACCCCACTCCCCAGAACACAGCTCAGACCTTCACAGGCTGCTCCCATAGCTCACTGCCACGGCCCCATCCAGAGAGAACCACTGAAGCACGGGGAGCTCCCACCACGTGGCTTTTCATGCTCTCCTTCTTGGGGAGAGCAACAGCAGCCCACCACATCTGCTCCAGGTAAGGCCAGGATCAGTATGAGAAGAGATGTTCATCTTAAGGCTTTAGGAAGCCTAGGTACCGGAAGTCTCTGAGTCTGGGCAAGTCTGCTCATGTGCACAGAACTGTCAGAAATGATGCTATCTTTATGTACATATATGTATTTATGTATTTCTTTAATATCTGTGCGTTATCCTGTTCTGAAACATGTTGGTATCTCAGTATGGCTATAAACCGTTCTAGCTCTGTGACTATGTGGAACACTGTTGACATCTCAGTAATTTGGAATAATGAGGAGCAACAACACCATAATAAATTATGACAAACACAATTGTAAACCATTTTTTGTTTCGTATCTTATTTTGTGTACATACATAGTTTATAGTTTATCTACCAATATTTAAGTTCAAAAGCCTGAGTTCAGGGTTTATCAACTGTGTGAAGCCAATGTGAACGAAAGCCAGATTTGTTTGCACATCAAAAAAGAGCTATGTGCTGTCAAAAGAGAGATCTAGACAACATCCAAAGAACAGGCAATAACTGCTGGTTTTAGTAAGAAAAGCTGGTGACCAGATATTTCTGATTTGGTGAGCCTTCCAGTTAGATGCTGAGGGTGCAAGTCACAATTTCTCTGCTCAGACTCTGGCAAGATTTCCCACCCCTCCAATTCAATTTTGTGTAAAATCTTACAGAACTTCCTGCTAGCAAGAAGGCAATCGCCAGGATGTGCCTGTATGAAGATAATCAGATCCCTCAGGGAGCAAAGGTCCTCACTTTTTTTTTGTTTAAATCCTCAAGGGAGTGATTTTCTCCTAACACTCACAACTCCCCCACCCTATTGTGTCTTACTGCTTAATTAGCTACCGAATGAGATGTAGTTCTGTTTGCACCAACTTTATGTCTACTGTAATTGCCCCAAGTTGCAGTTCCAAGAAGAAAAAAATTGATCAAATAACTACACATTTTGTTTGATTAATAATGAAAAAATCATTAAGGGATTAAAGTGAAACCATTTTATTCCTGTTGATCATGTTCAGCAGTTTGAAATTATTTTATGATCCTGATCAATGTAATTAATGAGAATGACTGTTAATTAGTTACACTAGCAGGTGGGCCACATAAAATGTATTCTCTTAATGCCACAGAATATCACACAATTAGAATTTGGGTTGATTCTGTAGCATTCACAGAATAAGAGGTTAAAAAACTGCACAAGCCCATGGTGTTTGAATTTTCTGCACACACGCCATACAGACACACGTGCACACTCAGCCACGCAAAACGACTGTCATAAAAGGCACCACAGACACAGCTGTTTGAAGATTTAGGACCATAATCAAACATTCTTCTTTTTGTGATTGTCATCTTTATGACAAGTCCCTACATCACCTCTCACTGTAAACCCTCCTCCTGGTACATCAGGAACAAACCAGGTTTCAGAGAAACTTGGGGCTTCACTCTCAGCATCTCGTTAATTCAGTCACTCTCATCTGGTCCTTTCTAGTCTCCCCCTAAGGAGAGGGCTTTTTTGAAAAGCAATAACCTCTTGGGTGTGAGCTTGAGACAGACAATAAAAGTGTTAACTGCTTAGCAGTGCTATGTAGCTAATTAGCAGTATTACGAGTTTAAGGGTGGTTTTGATAATCATGGGGCCTGTGAGGGATTCCCCATCCCCAAGGAACACAGGCAGATGAATACTTTTTCTTTTTTCCTTTGAGGGAAAAAAACCCAACAAACTGCATGATGGAAAAATGTGTGTATTTATATGGTAGGATACAGTTCAGGTTTGCATTTTCTGTAGGACCAGAGCAGACAGTATAACATTAACCAAACTGAGGGAGTGACACAGCTCCTAGAATTCCTCTCCAGCCAACTTACAGATTGGGTGTAAACACTGCAGCAATTAGAGAGAATATGCAGTCTTACGATGGCAGAAGCCATTTCTGAAGCATGCTGGTCTATTTAAAAGGCAGGTCAGACAAAAGGAGGTCTGAGCATGTAGAGACTGGGCAGGACAAGGGCCAGAGGAGGGGATCCACCACAGGTGAGTAGAAAATTTCTGCCCCCCTTTTCCCAACAAGAACTTGGTAAGAGTCAATGATAGCCCCCTTGGCTCTGCAGCCTGGTTTGTTCAGACATCTGCAGAGGTTTTTCCCCTTTTTATCTCTTGTGCTATACTCTACCCTAGGATGTACATGAGCCTATGTATAGAATCTCAATATGACACACATTTGGCTATACCTTTTAGTCACACAGAACCACACTGCTTTACTAAGACATAACTACATCTGATAACCATTAAACTTTAAATATTTCTTTAAAAAACATATGGCTCTGGGATTAAAAAAACCCACAGTCAATCAAACCATCACAAGTCATCCTTAAATATCAAAATGACAAGTGCACTAGAAATAAAGATCTGAACTTACTCTTTGCATATTAAGAATATCCAAGATTAGAGACTCCAAAGACAGAAGTGATTAACAGGAGAGTTCCCAGCCACACAACTAAACATGCAGCCAAGAAGTGTTTGCTGTTGGTAGGGAATCTCCGGGTGAACTTGAGCTCCTGATGAATCCCTGACATGCTGGGTCAGTCCATGGCTCTGAACTACACTGTTTGCAGAAGGCTTTTTTCACTATTATCATCAGAAAGAAGGCAAGAGCTGTCTCCCTTTGAAAGGGGCTGACATATCAGTGAAGGAAGAGACAGCAGAGCAAAACTACCGTGATAAACCTTAGGGGTGAGCAATCCCACAAGAGCCTGGGTCTAGCAGGACTCGAGTTTAACAAGCTCTTCAAGGGCTGTGACCCCTCATCATCAGGGACACTGGGTGTAGGAGGAAGGGCTACGTTTTAGAGGAAGTGCTCCCCAACAAAAAAAAGCAATTCTCTATTTATGAAAGGAGAGTAAAAAAAACCACAAAGCAAACATCACCATTGTTTCTATAATTTCTTCATGGTAATCTCGATGGACTGGATCCAAATTCTGTGGAATCAGCCTCAGTCTTACCTGCTGGTTCCTATACTAAATATTACATGTACAGAACCGTCGGCTTGAGCCAGTGTATATTGGCCTCTTCAGATGAAAGAAAATTGGTGTCAGCAGCCTCCTGAGCACATTTTAATAATCAGCCTGATCATGGGTGCATGGCAGCTGCTCGATTGATGGTGTTAGACAGCGAATAAAGAAAGATGCCAGCAGTGCCCTCAGATCTGACATAACGAGGGAAACATCAGTCATTTGGCTAAAAGGCTCATAAAGGCTCCATCAGCTGTGACACAGGAGTCTGTCTTATGCAAAGCTAATGAGGAAATGTGGCAGCGTTAGCATTCTCTTTAGACAGTAACAAGTTGCGAGTGAGCTGCATTTCAGATGAAAAATTCAGTTGAAAACAGGGCAGTTTTCATGATCTTTGCCTAAATAATATCCTGATGTCTAGGAAAGACTCAGAAATTAAAAGATTTTGAGAGGATTTTAGGACAGCCATTCCCAATCGCAGCAGCCTGTCTATTGATTCCCAATTGATACCGTGTGTACATAAGGATTAGCTCATCTGACTAGATTTTGATCACCCTCACCATGGATCTCAGGCTCACACGGGTCCCCCTTTAATGCTGGGAACTAGTGGGTGACCAGTGGTCACCAATTAGCAGAGACCGGGCACAAACAGGGCTTTCTAATTGATGGATGCAGACCTGAATGGGAGCAGTGAAGACACAGCTGCCCAGCCCAGCCCAGCCCAGCCCTGCCCCGGCCGGCTGCTCTGTGCCCCGCAGGGCTTGGGAAGCAGCGGTTTGGAGTCATTCGAGAACACTGCCCGAGTCTCCTGTGTGAATATTTTAAAGCAGCCGTTCTTCAGGAGGGTACAAGCAGCTCACCCTGCCCGTGTATTGGGTTGCAGATGGAGCCTGTGAGAACAGCATATCCTGGAGCTGTCAGAAGGGTTGCTTTGGAGGGTAAGGTAACAGAAGGGAAGTGGGGAAGAAGAGACTCACAGATGAACTTTCAGTTTCAGTCAAATTTCCATTTCTAACAACTTCTCCCATTTCAGTTTCCCAGCATGTTGATATATTACACTAATTATAAGAACGACCTTCTCCCCTTCTACATTTTTCCTTCCTTCCACTGCTCCAGTCAATAGATTTACAGTCTAATGTTATTTCTGTGTATGTCATGAGAGCCATTCCAACAGCAACAGGGCATTATGAAAAAAGCAGTCAAAAGGTAATTAGAAATCTTGCTGAAATGCTATGTTTGTTACGTGAGGATTACAATGAATGATTCAATGAGCCTCAAAGTTCATCCTTAACATTGATAAGTGGGTTTCTGCCAAGAAATGCACAGCTGGTGACAGCAGGGATTCAGGGTTTGGGAGGGACACACACTTCTAAGGTGAAATTGGAGACACAGATTAGAATCAGAAAACAAAGGAGGTCTTTATTCCTGGAAATGTTAAAGTCATTTTTCAGTGGCAAAGGAAATGCCATTTTTATAGCACATACCTAATCTTTCCCCTAGTTTTGATAGCAGATGTTTAGTTACATAGGTACAAAGCAAGATTCCAGAGCTGGAACAAAGAAACTGGCCATCAGGTTTTCCAACTCTGTTCCTCAGCCACAGCAGTACCATGTCACATTGTGCCTTGTATGTGCCACTCGGTCTACCTGTACCTCTAGCTCCACATTAACAAAGCATCTAGAAAAATAAAATATTGATAAGCAGGGTTAACTTGGCAAAACAGAGATCCCAGCATGCTGGAACTGCAGATGCACAGAGGTTCTAACACTCTATTCCAGACTGTTCCTCACCAAAGTTACACTGCTAATAGCAGCAGGAATATTCAATGCAGCCTGCCTGAAAAGGCAACGTGCTGAAATAACAACTCCTACGAGGCTGTTCCCAAGCACTCTCAGTTGCTCAAAGTAATGTTTCATTGTTCTTAGTGGTCCATCTCAACTGCTTTTTATCAGTCCTCTGAATGGCCATTTACAACAAGTTTCAAAATAATACCCAAGGATTGCAGTTGCTATTAAGGTTAATTAATTAATGTTTCTGAAGACTGTTGAGGTTCTTGAATGAAAGGTTACACACTGTATATCAGTGCTTCACTGATATTAGAGGAGACACAGAATACATATTTTTCTTACTAAAATTAATTCTCTGGCCTCTTTTTAGATCTCTGTACTGTAAACTAACTTTGTTTAGCTGCTTTCTACATAGTAATGACTTACAGACCGTAATACCTTTCCTGGGAAGAGAATTCAAAATTGCACCAGCACTTTGGAACACCCTGTCAGCATCAGAGAGTTACACTGCAAATGGTTTAAGCACATAGTTTTTTAACAATAGGGCTTTTTTTCTGCTGAAAGTTAACATCACTGAGGTATTTCATTTTTATCTAACTCCATTTGCACTTACATTTGCTTGGTAATGTGGCTTTGCCAAGTTATACTAATATAAATTATAGATTATTGTTTTGGGATACACTTTTTTCAGTTTTATTTTAGAGCTGCACAATTTGTATGTGGTATTCTTTGCAACTTACATTCTACAATGTATCTGGTATAACCACATTGCCATTTAGTATAATGTATTAGGTTAAGGGTATATACTTCCTAGTTTGTGAGAAGCCAGTGAAATTTTCCTGAGAAATAAATGCGTGCCCTAAAGCCATTTCTGCAAAATACTAAATGGTAAACAATTACAATGCTTATGCTAAGCTCCGTGTTAACAGCTGCATGTATTACAGACTGACACACCGAACATTGATACAGCAGGGGCTGTACAGAACGTATCTAAAACCGTATTTCAAAACTTGTAACATGCCAACATGCAAATTAATAATTTTTTTCTTTCCAAATGTCACCAGCATGGTGATTTCCTGCCAGCCTGAGCATCATTCTCCTGAAGCAGTAAAAGTAACACAGTCAATCTCCTCTGAATCCTATCTCCCCTGCTTCCTGCAGGGTCCCTGGGAGTTTATGATTCATATTCCAAAAGCTGTATGCAGTAGCCCTTTGGGGATATATATTAATGAAGAAATTTTCTCACGCCAGAGCTGCCTCTTTATTGGAGTACGAAGGGTACAGTCTGTTCTGAGTGGCTTTTTAATTTCTCATAATTAACCCTGCCAAAATTAACATCGGTGGCATCACTGACAGCAAATTAAAGAAGCCACATCAGCAGAGTTAAAGCTTTTTCTGTCTTCCCCTCTCCCTCCTCCCCTTTTCAGCCCCCCCATTTTCTGTGTGTTTAAAGAAGAAAGTTCTCAAAGTCTGACAAGACGATCATCCTGTCATTGCAGTAAGAGCCCTGCTGGGAGAGGTATGATTAGAGCATTTTCAGACTTCCATGCCGTTAATATCAACCTATTTCTGCTCTTAACTGGCCACGTGCCATGTAGATTTGTGGCAAAGAATCATGGTTTCAGTTTCTTTCACTCTATGAGGTACAGTGGCTCACCTGATCTCCACTGTGAGCTGATGGAACCAAGATCTAAAGCCCTCTGCAGCATTCAGACAGTTTTTTCTACTTACAATGTATTAAAAGCCATATCAGCTGTGCTTTGAGTCTCTTTAATCTAGCTTCATACCAGCCCTTTTTACACAATTCTGGGCAGAAGATGAAAACATACTAGGAACACCAAGATATCCAAACAAACAGATTTTTTTCTTCTGTTAAGCCAGAAATAAATGTGTTAAGTTTTGATATTCCTGCAGCCACAGCCACTTAAATGCAGAATTTCAGAGAAGGAGAAAAGGAATGGACTACCAGTATCCTACCTGATTCTCTCCACTGCATATCTGAGAGGAGAGAAGGATCCTGGGGAAAGCCTAAGGTGGTGAACACCAGTAAAAGAATTACAGTTCAAGTCCCCCATCCTGTCTGAGTGCTCTGAGCATCAAGGCTCTACAGGGTAAAACTAGATTGGCTTACACAAATATTTGTGTTTGATCTAGTGCTGAAAACTGAGAAATTATGAAGCTAAAAGGTCCACCAAAGGCAAGATACGGTAAAACTCTTGCTGTTACTGTCACATGTGAAGTAACAGTGGATGAACTAAAAACCAGTGCTTTTCATTCATCTACCTACCAATTTCTGTGGAAATCATATTTATTGATCCTCTTATTCCCTCTCTCTAATCATAGCCTTTCTTTAGCAATGAATGAAACTTGTGATCACGGTCACTTTGCTTTCTGCAGGAGAGAAGCTAAGGCACACAAAGGATCATGCAAGGACATGGTGATTTTAAACTCACAAGGAGAATTTCCAGTACTACCCTGCTACTCTGCATTTCCCTTGTTTCATACTGCCTTCTTCCCATGGGCCTGGCATTGCATCTGATTTACAATGTCCAAGTGTTAAAACATTTGACTGGACTTCAAAATGTCTCTGTAAAGATGCACATTTTGCAGAATACACTACATGAAGTATCTTCCATTACCTGGTATGAAGTTATTGTAACACATCAATCTAAAAAGCCCAAATCCACAAAGCCAATAATATTTTCAGAGATCTGATGGCTTAAGACCAAGAATAGAGATTTCCATCAACAGGGGGTGGAAGTCAGGGACAACACAGTGGTTCTGAGGAGCAAGCATGTGACAGCTAACAGAGGTGCACACACGCTTTCCTCGACAAACCACAGACTGCATTGTAAAACACTGCAGTTGGTGTAGTGCTGGAAATGTGCCAGTGCAACCAGGACGAGGATATGCTTCCTGCATTGTCATCTCACTTGATAGGCACCGTTCGAACACAATCTGGGAGCAATTTCAGTGTGCCACAGAGACCACCAGAGGGAAAGGAGCTGATTTACATTCAGCGGTCTGAAAGGTCGCGGCAACGATGGGGCTGCAGATTACTTGCAGATATGACAGCAGCATCAATTTCTTGAGGCCATAATATTAAGTGTTTGTGTGTATCTCTGTATATAAAAACATACAGTACATATAGTACAGTTCTGTGAGGAGGAAACTAAACTGCTAAATAACTTTCTGCATTAAAACCAGGGGACAACTGGATTTTTGCGAAAGTTGTCATTAACTTATGACTAGGAAAGCAAAACAACCCTGAGGGGGAATGAATTTAGGACACTACTGGTACCATGAATGTTTTGGTTCACAGTGAAAGAACAAAGGCAGGCAACACCAAAATACTGGACTCCTACCTGAAAGGCAGCAGAAAATGAGGAGAGCCAAACATGCCCTGAAGACAAGCTCTTCAGTTGGTTATAATTCTCATGTAACTCAAGCTGCTTTTATGGGTCAAGCTGCTTTTATGTCAGTTTGGGTCATCAGTATATTGTCCTGCACGCAGCTACAGTCCTGGACCATATTCTTGTGCCCCTTTAACTTCTCTGATCTCTCCAAAAGTCTCAGCACTTTAATTAACTCCCTGTGACTCTTCTCAGCAAACACTAGAGTTGAGAAGATTATCAACTTCAGGGGATTTCTGAGATTGAGTCTAGAAAGTCCTGGGGGAATTGAGAGGTTTCCAACAGGTAGTTGATATTCACACATCTTTCTAAGTTGGTCCTCTTGATTTTATGACTATTTCCATTACTAACATACATCTTTTTAAAGGTCTACAGATGGACAACTTAGCTGGGAGTGCATAGCATAGTAAGTTAGCAAAGAGGGAATACACATGAAAAGAAACAGGCAAACAATGCTCAGAGAAACTGGGAAGGTATTTAGAGCTTAGTGTAGAAAAATCTCTGAAGCCATTTGTTCTGTGTATGGCTGCAGTAAAAGAAACAGCAACAAGGACACAGAGATGCACCAACCAAGGGCTGCAATACAAATCATAGGAAGCAAGGTGATTTCTCTAATAACTACTTCAGAACTGGAATTCTGTCCACAATTTTAAGCATCACACAGATAAGTTAATTTTACTGTAAAGGGGGTGCAACTTCAGGAACCTTGACTCACCTTGGGTACTTAAAGATCTCATATCAAGACAGGACTCACCTTGGGTACTTAAAAATCTCATGTCAAGACAGGTCAATGTGACTGAATTTATTCTTGCTAGGAAAAAGATAACTTTGAAATGACTGACCAGAAATACTTCATTTCAGATTAGGAAATATTTTCATATAGCACAGAGATGTGGGAGATGAGGAGAACCTGTTCATTGAATAAATGAAGCTTAAAGAAAATAAAGAAAGCTAAAACTGTGACCATCACTTCCCGTTTGGAAATAAAGAGCCAGTATCTGCTATCAGTGACAGATATAAAAGTCTCATTGATTTCAATGAAAGCTGCAAGTGTGCATCTAATTGAGGAATCTGGATCACAAAACGTAAAGAAAAATCATTTTGCTTAGAGAGTAATGAATATGCCATATTATGCTGCCAAGTAATATTATTGCCACAAAGTCTCAATGAGTTTATGAAACAGATTGATATTTTTATTAGTAGAGAGTAGATTGAAAGAGAGCAACAAAACAAAATGAGGATGAAAAAAGGTAAAAGAAAGCAGCCTTACTGGGCCAAATGGCTTTTTCATGTCCATAAATTGCTAAGTATATTTCTAATTAATTTCCCAATTCAAACAGCCAGAAATAAAAAACAGGCTTTTGAGTGCGCTGTGAACTCAGGAGAGGCTCTGTAGACTTGGGCAAATAATAGTATAAAATGGTTTATGAAACCAGAGGGTTTATGGTCTATAAATAACTTCCATGTATTTTTATTCTTTACACGTACAATATTACTGAGGACTGGATGATAGCTTTTCACTGCTGCCTGGTTGACTTCTTCCACATACACACCCAAGGTAATGACGATATTGATCCTGAAGAGACATTTTTTGAGACAGATAAAAAAGCCACACAACTGAACTAATAGAAAGGGCCTAGCAACTTTAGTGGTAAAGCTGAGGTCCTTTAAGTGAACACCAATTGGCCATACAGTTTAAAACCTACATCCTAATAACTTCAGGGGTCTAGGAAGAAGTAGTAAAAAAAAAAAAAAGAAAAAAGAGTAAGACATCTAAAAGATTACTTATGGCAGTTAGTGCCTTTAAGAGCCCTTTAGACTAGCTACCATATACATTTTTAGGAATCCAAGTATTATTTAAATTTAAAAATATATAAGATACATGTGTTTGTCAGTATAAACAAGAGACTCACTGAGAAAATGTTTCTGATCTTTAGATTTACAGCATGCTCTTTTTTGGCTAAATGTGCAATTCAAAACGTGCCTAATTCCTAAAATCCATATATGTGACACTGCCTGGGTTTCCATGACTACTGCTCTGAAAACCATATTAATTATTCAAGAGGTCCATGCCATTCTCCCTGTGTTCCATAAGGAATGCTGGGAAGCACTGTCTGCCTTTATAGAGCATTACAGATATTTAAAAGGGCTGCACTGCTGGCTCTAAATACCACAGATATTTTCTTACAGCACTACGACATCTGCATGATAGGTCCCATAAATATTATCCAAACACTCAAGTGCATCAGTACAAAAAGAAAAAAAACCAAACAAAACCCCCAAACCAGGAAAACTCTTCTCTTTGCTTTTTTCTTCTCTATTTCAGCAATCTTCAAAAAGGTGCTTTAATTCTAGTCCCTGTTTATCATCCTGATATAATCCTATTTTAAACAAAGTCAACTAGCTTGCATGCAGGAGGGATTAATCTCCTGTGTTTTTCTAGAGGATATAGTTTCAAATGGTGAGACTTACATTAAATCAAATTTCTCACATCAGCTGTGACTAAGCAGCTGTTTGCCATATCTGTTGATCTCTGTATATTTTAATAACCATAATCAGTGCAAGGAACATTCTTTACAGATAACATTATCAAAACACACTGTAACAAAGTAAGGAATGTCGGAGCTGGAGCAGTACATACCACCGCTGACGTCCTGTCACAGCGGAGCCATCGGTGCCAATCACTCCACAGGGCCCATTACCCAAAGGCAGGGAGGAAAAGGAAAGTGGGCCAGATCCTCCTCTGGTGGGAGCAGAGCAATGGAGTTACCCCAGATTTATACCTGTGTGACTGAAGGCATCATCTGGCCCAGCATCAATCTTGCCAACACAAAGTCACTCGGCACGTATGTAATACTCAGGCAGCCCTTATGGACAAAGTCCATAGGATGTATGAGAAAATGAGAGCTTTTCTGCAGAATGTTGTAAATCAAAGCACTACATAAAATGCCACTGCCAAGATATATTCTAGATCTCAATTAAATGCTCTCTATTCCTTCCATATTTTAGCTACAAAAATAACATTTTTTTTTAATCACTACATGCTTAGGGAATATTTTTCTGTCCAGAATCTTCAAGTTGCAGCTCTATTACATTCTCCAGTAGCACCTACAGCATACCTGAACGTGCCGCTGCGCTTTTACCTAAAGAGGGGATTTGACTGGTAAGGTGAATCTGAATTTCCCCAAAACAAGGATACAGCCTTCTTTTAGCCCATATTAAACAAGTGGAGTGAACAACAGGGAAAACAGAGCTCCAGATTCAAAGCCTATTGAAGGCACAATACCATGAACATATCCCAGACTGACATTCCCTGAGCATGATCAAATACACAACAACAGTAAACAAACCAGAAAGTGCAGAAATATTTTCTGAGAATCACAGGAACACCCACCATGCCTGAGTCTGCCTCTCCCCCTGTCCTGTCTCTTTACAGTACATCTTCCCAGCACATCCCATTGTCCAGACTCGTTGGCATCCTGACACGAGCCACGCTATAGCAGAGGTGCAGGAGCAGGACACAGGACTGAGAGGGCAGTTTTGTCTGGTATCTCTCACATCCCCTATAACCTGCTTACCCTGTCTCCTTGTCTCCCTCCTCTGCTCATGTTTGCTGGACGAAGATCTCTCCCCCTCAGGCTGTGTACAGCACAGAGCACAACCCTCACCCTCCCAAGTTCAGCTGTAGCATCAAGACATTGTTATGATACAGCCAATATACTACTACGTACAATAATCATTTCCTGTTGCCTGTTTTCAGGGGTTTATTTTTTAATCTTCCTCCCAAACACATTTCACTAACAGGGCACCATCATTACTATTATTATTTACTATTCAGATTGCAGCACTAGTGCTCACAGTGAGCTTTCTTTATTACTCCCAAGTTCTCACTTGCCATATAAAGTGCTCCATCCAAATACAGATAAAAAGTAATTTCCTCAAGAGCAAGGTGTGAACTGAGCATACTTAATTGTGCACTGTTATATCAACTGCATAATGTTGCAATAAAATTCCAAAACAATGTGATTAAAAATTATACCAAATGAGGATACCTAGGTGCCATAGCCAGTCAAAGCACATTTATCCAATCTAAATTATATGCTAAGCAAATAAAATAAACATGCAATTTGCTAATTAAAGTGCACTCTCATGTATCCTGTAACCACCATAAATTATACAGCAACATTTAATTTTTTGACTGTTTAGCAACATTTATGACTGCTTTACTAAATTAAACACAGAACGAAGGGGGCAAATTAGTAGAAAGCACTCCTTTTCTCCATTTCCTTTCAGATTCATTTTTTCCATTGTTTTGTTGTTTTGTTTTTTAATAATTGCACCTTCCTACAGCAACATCTTCATTTTACTGTGGATTTTCTCCATTTTTACTTACCAAGTGTATGTTCTACTCTATTCAAAGAAAGCTACTTGCTTTTGCACATTCTCCGCAGTATGGAAGTCAGTTTATCTTATTTGAATAATCTTTTCATAAAAATTCTATGCTTAAAGTCCCCACATTTGGACAAAGACAAGAATGATGCTTTTTTCCCCCCTCAATGAGACGAAGGTGTTTCAATCCTTTCATTTCACCCAAAATCTACTGCCCAAATCACAGTGACTGGGTTCTAGCTGAAGCTGTGAGCCTTCCATCATCTGGAGTCAAATACTGAAGACATACCTGGATTCCACTCACGGGGAACTGTGAACAGTTGGGGTTTGTTTTCTTTTAAAATATAAGAAAACTCTCAGACTCTCTTTGCCTGGCAACCAGGTCAGTTGTGTTTTAGACTTCTCCCAGACAATGTTTTATCCCAGAATATGATCAGGTAACGAGGAGGAGGAGTGGGGGGTGGAAGCCACTGTACAATCCATTACTCTACTCTTTTCTACAACAGGAATACTTACAGGATCTATCTCTTATCCCAGTTACTTGCTTCCCCATTTACCACACCTCTTCTTCCCTTTGCACTAGCACAGAAGGCAAAATGCCAGTTCCTAGGTTATGGATACAAAGTGGTTCATTTTCAAATCCATGCCCAACACTCAAATATTAAAATTCCTCTAAACTGTCCATCTATCTGAACTTTAGAGACCATCTATGATTAATGTGCTCTTGTAAGTTAAAATGAAAGCATCAGACCACAGGACAACCTTTGCAGCTGGCCATTACCTTGAGCAAAAGAAGATACAGTTCAGTGGTATGAGCACTGGAGCTACATTCTGCACCCAAGAGTTACCTGCAGGCTCCTCCAACCCCTGCACCTCCTGGCACACTACACCCTATAAAAATGTGAATTTCATCATCAACTGTTTGGCCCTGCTGGGTAGCAGTGCTCCTGAGACAGTTTGGCAGATTCTGATGCATCCTATATTCTACAGTAACATTATTCCAAACCAACACACAACTGCCAAGACACTGAAAGAGTTTTATGCAATTTTAAAGATTATTGAGGGCAAGAAAATCTTTCAGCTGAAGCCAAGGATCACTCCAGGAAGCTCCAAATGGCTGTAACCAGATAGGGTACAGAAACTTCTACTGACAAAACCTTCTTAAAGAGGTCAAAATGCTTTCTTGGAAATGCACAATGTTAACACCCTAATGTCAGTAAATTCATCTAAAAGGTAGAATCATGAGCCATTTTTTCTAGCCATTTTAGAAACTGATCAGCAGATACTTCTGCACAGAGTGGGACTTCTTACAATAAAGCAACCAAGGAACCCTCTATCCAAACCTTTCAGTTGCACTTGAGAATAATAATATTGTTTCATATAGGTCTTCCTTTCACAGCAACTGAGATGAGTGAATATGTACTTTGCTCATTACGGATGCCTTTTTAATTGGTATTACTTTGCTGGGAGGATCAATGAGTTACCACAGTGCTACCCAATTTGCAGTTTTGCTGCAAGACCTTTTCCCTTAGAAATACTCCTAAATTCCTGTCTTCAACAAAAACTGCCTCTCACTAGAACAAGGAAATAATTTTGCTATCTAATCTGCCTCCTGAAACCTTGCCTAAAGACAGCTCCTGCCTCATTGGTAATTTATTTTTTGGAAAATGGGAGGAAAATGCATTTCTTTTTGTCTTTCAGGCCATCCTTTTTCTAATTTTTCCTGACGACTGGCATTTAATAATATTGCTTCTGCAATGAACAGAAAGCACTGGATTCTCTTGAAAACAAAATGTTGCAGTTTAGGGGGAAAAAAAAGTCAATTTCTTCTTCTTACACATCCACAGAGATACGTTAGCCAGAAAATATCCATTATGCCATGCCCATGGGGGGGTATGCCACCATCTCTCAAACCTCTATTTATGCCATGTGATGTAAAATAATTTAAAGTACTAGACAGAAACAGTCTCTGCAATCCTGCAGGTTTAAG
This sequence comes from Climacteris rufus, assembly GCA_013398175.1. Lineage (NCBI taxonomy): Eukaryota > Metazoa > Chordata > Aves > Passeriformes > Climacteridae > Climacteris > Climacteris rufus. Next base: position 1,573,279 of record VZRZ01004936.1, on the reverse strand, counting down.
GATGAATTATAGTTTCTCCTCTCTGAATTACGTCTCCATCTGCTTTGATTTGGGGGATTGGAACTAGATCTTGAACAAAGAAAGTTGATGCCAACAGCTTGTGAAGCCCGTGCCCATCAAAGAGATGTGCTGGCTTTAAACTGAGTGGCCCATGTCAGTAAATACTGTTAGGCTGAACACTCCCGTGCAGGGACACCATGTGTGAACTGAGCGCAATCAAACTAATTCAGGGGTTACAGAATGGACTTAGCATAGGTGAGGTTCTAGACTCAGTAATATTTGGTCCAGCTGTTTATCAAACTTAGCACATTTACATATGACCTTCTTCAATCCCTCCTCCCCTCCTGCCCAGCTGAGAAAAATCAATAGTGCTTTGTTGTAGGGTTATGAGAAATTCCAAATGTGCAAGATAAGCTACTCACTCGGTTCAACCCTAATAGCCAGTGGAGCTCAAGGGAACTCACAATTATGAGGGCTATGGCACACTATTTCTGTGCTATCATGACTTAAGAATATTTTAATGCTGGAAAAAAATAGTTGCCTTCATTTCCAAATTTCTTTCTGCAAGATGCTTACGTATCATGTCCTGGGAAACCTTCCTGTGAGGCCTGAACTTCTGGACAAATGGAATCAGAAAGCCTCCCACCTTTTCCTCCTTTTCCCAACATGCAAGAGCAAAGTTATTTTTAAAGTAAAAAACAGTAGTAGAAAGCATTTTTAATTAATTCCCAAATTATATAGAAGAAGCAATTTATAGGGGAAAAAAAAGTAACTGAGTTACAATAGAGTTCAAGCATCTTATTTGTAGAGTGGGATTCATCTGTTTCACCATTGTGAGGCCAAAGCAACACCACAGGGCTGAACTGTATTAGCCCAGACTTCCCAAAATAAAGACCACAGCCCTGCCTGTTGACCTCTGCAGGATTTTTGCATACGTGATTATTGCAAGATAAAACCTTTTGACATAAAGACGAATGAAACTGAATTTTAAAAGAAAAACGTGTAACAGAAAATGCAAGGCAATTATCTGATTACTAATAGGAAGAGGTACAGAGCCACAAAGTATAATGTTCAAGGGATTATCCAGCTTTGAACAATGCTTGCTTAACAGCTGCTACCGAACTGTGGTTTGTGTACTTGGCAGAGACTTTCATTAATGATAATCTACAGTGTTTACAGCCCATAGGCCTCTAAATATGTTAAGAACCTTTTTTATTTGTATTTTATAATCCTTTTCCCTTATGTTTTATATTTTTCTTGATATTTTTGAGATCTGAGGGGGTTTATGTTTCAAAATGATTCATTCTGCTCTGACAACTGCAGAGCAAGATTGCAGTAAATGTTCTCTTGTTATCAAGACTATGTATTTATAAACAGAAAGGAAAACCATCTAAATTCATACCAGGATTTGGATCACCACCAGCTAATACATTCAGATGCCAATATACAGTGCTCCATTGTTTACTTGTGAAAGTAAATGTCAAACAGAGGTGTCTTTGCCAGTTACTAGATATTCCTCAGTCACTCCTTGGATCTGTCAGGTTGCAGCAAATTGAAACTGCCTTATTTTTTGACATTGCATTTGACCTGAACTTCATTTAGAGAAATCCTGCAATTATTTTAAAGGTACCGTATTGATTAAGACGTAGATTTGCTTTAAAATTTGGTTTTCAAATGCTTCCCTGATCTGTTCTCTATGGCAACACTTAGGTAACATCAGGAAAACAGAACATAATTAAGAATATAATTTTGTTGTGGAGGGCATTATGTATTATGCAGTACACTAGGAAGATCATCATGATTCAAATGCCAAGTCACCGAGTCCTGGCTGCAGTGGTTTGAACACACTGTATTCCAGTGGCCATGATTCCGTCACGACAAAACCAAAGGAGACGATTACTTCAAAGCCATTAGCACAGTTAATTCTGACACAGGGCAGCACACCTCTCCTCCAGTACTTCCCCCTGCTATTGTCCTGTCCCCTGGCTGTGATGGGATGCGTGCAGCAGCCGGAGCCTCCTGGCAGGCTGTGCTCCCGGGGAGCATCCCGCAGCACACAGCGCCAGCCGGGGCTGCAGCCGGCTCTGAGCCCCGCGCCCCAGGCACGGACACCCACAGCACCCACGGCAGCTTCACACCGGCCCTCCCGAGCGCCGGGCTGCTCAGCCAGCCTCACTAAAATGTGCACTTGAAAGAAATCCTCTCCCCTCCTCATCACTATTGGTTTCTATAGAAACAAGAAGGAACCTCTGTTCTTCTCTAAATTTTTCCCCTAATGCTTTTTGCAGACTGTATGAAACCAAATTTTTTAAGTGTTTTTTTTTTTATTATTATTTTTTAGACTCCAGAGCCCTCCATTTCTAACCTCACTCATCCAATTAAAGAACAATAGATTAGAAAAAAAATGGGCACTGGGTTTAAATTTTAAGCAACTCAATCCTATGCATTGACTATCTGTGGTCAATCCATCTCTCCTGGGTCATTTTATGACTCAAGCATTTCAAAGTAAATAGTTTAAAACAACGGTACATCACAAGAGTTAAAAGGGGTCAAGAGGATATTTACTTAACCACTAGTTGACTTTTTAACTTAGAAATATTTCAGCAGTTGCTGTATTTAAATGAAATCCATCTCCTCAGCATCCCCATAAATTACTCTGTAACTCCAGGGTCCCCATCCATATTATGAGTCACCACCCCAATGCCTGAAACTTCTTATTTAGAGAACTGTGATGTTTTCTTGCTTTGTTATTGTGCCCTTCTCTGGAGACTGCACTTGCACAGGAATTGCTACAGCTTGTAAATATTGTATCTGCCTTGTTGTAACCATTACACAAATACACTTGCAGTCAGTCATATAAAAAAACCAAGGGCTGTTGAATAATTTTTTTATCACAGGTTTGACTCAAATTAGAGAAGAAAATCTTTACAACAAATAGACTAACAAAGACAACACTAGCCAGAAGTGAAAGCAGTAATACAAAGATGTTATTTGGGATCTACTGTTCTCTCCTATCACAAAAAAAAAGGAAGCAATAATCATTATTCACACCATGATGATGCAATTTAATGCTGTTTTATAAAAACAACAATGAGCACTCATTTTCACTGCACACAAATAACTTTCTTTTATTGTCAATTCATATTTACTCACATGTTTACTTGGAAAGTTTAATATTCATGCACATACAAATCACTTACTGTAGGCAGTGAGTTGAGCTAAACAGAATAGAGGTTGATTATATCAGGCAATTGCAGATGGGACCAAATTGATTCCTGATGTCATACTAACACAGTAAAGTGACACACAGGACAGCTTCTGTCCACAAGTCTGAAGGAAGAATTCAGTACAAAATACTGGCTTTGCTACTGTTGCTGCAACACCAGCACTGTCAGACTATCAGCAAAGGTAAGAATGGGACAATCCTGGAGCTGCAATCTCTGAAGTGTTGTTTGTTTTATAATCCTATGTTAGCCTTTTTTTGCTTTAAACACATTAAAACCCTTCTGCAGGTGCTAAGAATATTATGAGAGTTGTAAACTGAACAAAGTGCTGTGTCAGATTGCTCCCTACTTAAACTCTAAGTCAGCACACAATTCTTGTACCACTGTATATAATGTTATGACTTTCAGCAACAGTTTTGAGGGTTTAGCACAACAATGTGCAGGGCTGAATTCACCTCAAAGCCCTTGATGGGTCTCTTTAAGGTTGTTACTCAAAAAGACATTTTTTTCCTCAAGAAAAAAAAGGGGGGGGGAAATACACTTTTTTATTGTTTCTTTCAGTAAATAACTTGTTTTTTAATCTATTTTTTTCTTGTTAGATTCAACATGGCAGCTACAAATGCAAAACTAATTCAACCCAGAAGAAATGAATGAAAAAACACACCAATGTTATATTTTTTGCAAAATGGTCTATCATAGAAACAGCTGTTCAATATTAATTGTTTTACATTGACAGAGAGAACTTGTCCCATAACTAACATATTTTCAATTTCTTAGAAAATTAATTATGAAGTGTTTGCTCCATAGGCACTAATCACACTGGAAGTCATAAATTTGCAGAGGTTTTGTTCCATTTCACCATAGAAAAATAGCCTGTGTCTATAAAGAATAATTTTCATCATTCATTACACTTTGTAATATTTATGACAATAAAAAGAGAGCAAAAAGAAAGCCAAAAATCAAACAAAAAACCCAACTGATCCAACACAGACTGGCACTCCTGAAAGGTTAACATAAGGAAAGATGTATATGACGGGGCTGTTTATTCCAGCACTCAGCAGTCCATCAATGATACATTGATATTAATAAGGATTAAAATATCAAATGCCTGGTGATCTGCAAAAAATTGTATGATACCTACCGTGCATTTTCTCCTTCTGTCTCTCCAGGGAGAGACAGCTCTGTAGAGCTTCATGCATAGAAACCTATTTTAAGGGATGTAATGGTCAAAGGCAGAGGGGGTGGGGAGGCTGAAAATTTCATGCCAAGAACCAGAAGAAACATGTGTGCCACAGCTAGCTATTACTGTCATACCTAAAAAGAGTTTAATATATGCTAAACTCAAAATGAACAGATGCATGTTACTGAAGAGTGCAAGACTTACATTATTAAGTAATTGTTGGTTCAGAAATCTCTGTGAAAGTACAAAATCTCTCTCTGCCAACGTAAGACAACACTGAGACCTATGTGTCCCTAATATAGCAGTGGGGGAAGAAAAGCCACCTTATTGAAATTATACAACCTCTAGAAAGAGAAAAAACCAACTTAAAAAACCCAAAAACTTTACAAACAGACACACTGGTACACTTTGTTTTGGAAACACAGAACATGCCTTCACTCTTCACCTCACTCCTGGTTTATTCTACTACAACTCCAGGTCACACCTGAACGTGGCCACCTCCAGCTCTCGTGACACAGTTAACAGAAGCCTCTGCCTGTTTGTTGTGGCTGCTATTACAAGATTATGTAGCAAAACAAGAATATCCAGTTGTTGGTCATTGATTTATCTATAAAACAGTAACTGTAAAAATGATAAAAGAGGTTCTGTACTAGACAGTCTTGTGAAACAGTTTATTACTTAAGCATTAATGACCCGTTTAGAGGTCTTTACTGGTCAGGTAATGACCAGCTAAAGGAGTTAAGGGCCCGAGGCAAAGCACTCTAATAAAACCCTGCATACAGCATGTGTTTGGGTCCTCCAAATTCTATTAGGAAAGAGGAGCATAAAGGGTAATGAAAGACATGTCCAAGAGGCACTCGTATCAGCCCTCTCATTTTATATTTGGCATAACACACATGGCCTTATTCCAGCGGCACAAATCATTCCTTGTTTATACTACCACCTATCACAGAGAAGAGCAGTAACTACAGCCGAAAATGGCCAGCCGTGATGTTAAGGACCCTGTTGCTTTGGGCAAATAAACCTTCCTCCAGCTGACAGAACCCATCCTGCTATTTGAACACCCACTGTCCTTTGCACCTATAGAGAACACGTGCTCAATAGCAAAAGAGAACCACTATACACTGCCAGGCATCTCAGCCAGCCCTGCCAGTCCTAAATCCTGCTCTAGGAGTATTAAGGGTGGAGGGATTAAGTGCTTTCTGTACTCCTTTGCAATTCTACTTGAATATGAATGTCCACTTGCTTTTTACTGTTTGCATTATGAGAAAAGGCATATTAAAACAGGAGTTTAATATTGATATCTCCACTCTAAGACTGAGACAGAACAGCTGCATATATATATATATATATATATCCTTGCCAGTAAATTAGAAGCCAAGGGTTGGAACACTACCCAGGGCCTCACTCTTGGCTTCAGAGGCAGGTAAAACACTCGGGCCCACACAACCGCATCTTGCTATTACAACCTCACAGCAGCATTGATTTTGGTCCTGATTTACAGCATCATTTGTTCTTGATAAGAGCCACTTGCCAGCACTACTCAGAAAAAAGTAAAATACAATCTGCGAGTGGAAATTAGAAACACAAGAGGATAACAGGCTACGAATTGCTAGAAAAAAATGTGTGAAGACTCCTGTATTAGCAGGACAACATGTTCTAGGTACAAGCAAGTTTATTTGCTCAGCATTTATTACTGTCTCATCAACAGAAAATGAAGATAAAAAGTGTTCTGATGAATCAGTCAAAAAGTACTTAATTTTACTGTCACTTCCACATCTATAGTATATGTTCAATGTTTACTCTAAAAACCACTCTGTAGTGTTTACATGTTTAATTATAATAGCCTCTTTAGAGTATTTCTATTTTTTTGTGTGTGTAAACAGCCTTTTAAGCTATACTCAAGACTTATTTCAGACCTTAACAATCTTCCAGAGCCATTGCAGCTAATCATATAAACACACATTATGCCAAATTTAACTCATCTACTGAGCAGGGAAATGGTGGCTTCATACTTACACCTTCCAACTTTCAAAGTTAAATATCTCAATGCTTTATTTCAAACCACCTGAAGTGATCACAACATGGTCTAGGCATTTACTAGAATTAAGTTTTCCACCAGAAGTGGGCAGAGCAGAAAACATACACAAAGTTAAATAGATATGATTACTTCTACAGCTATACATTTTGAAGAGCTAAGGATACAAAAATAAAATTCAGGCCCTAACTAGAAGTAGATGCAGTGCATGCAGCACAAAGCCTGAATTCAAACCAGAGGATTTATTCATTTCTTAGAGCCAAATTATAAACTTTTGCAACACAGGGTTAACAGCAAAAGTGCTGACATAACACTAAGTACATAGTGGCGCCTGCAAGCAGCGCTATAATTAATCTAAGTGTACTGTCATTACACTAAACGCTGCTTCTGCAGGATCATTCCAAATCATGAGGCTCTTTCTCTGTTTCTCAGATAACATGCAGTTTATTTCCAGTCATGTACGTTTCCAGTTGTGGCATGATTTGCTAAAGTAACATTAGGTCTTGAAGCAATATCTTAATCAAATCAGAATCTTCTGTAAAACAAATCTTTGGCTCTTGGAGAATTAGTAACATCTAATGCCTTAGGATAGAGATGTGAAACTGTGAGCTGAAAAATGCACTGCTGGAGACCATACTCAGTCTCCTTGCTTCTAGCCATTTACAAGTACATCTATCTAACCTCCTACCTACACACCTCCACTTTATATGGTCATAAACCACCAATGCAATATCTAAATTATACCCTGAAAACTCCAGGTTTGAAATGGGTTGTATGAAAATTCACCTCATGTGGTTTATTCATTTCTGCAAGAATGCAAGGCTCTGATTCCTTTTGGATGGAACTCATTTAAACAAAGCCCAACAGCAAACACCCATAAATTAAAGCATTATTGGTATTTATGAAGAGATACACGTAAACTGAGTGAATTTTGTGCAAAAGGCTTAAAAAAAGGAAAGAAGTGGCATCTTGCATATAAAACACCAACTGCATTCACAAAATTATTAAGTACGTTGTGAATTAATATTTGGAAATACACATTACAAAGAAAGAAAAAAAAATGAATCCTGTCTGGAAACCTGTTTATTCACATGCATTTCAGATTTTTCCCCTAATGCCTCCCACATCCACTGAACTCACACTGTCTTCATAAACTAAGAAAATATGGAACAGAAGGAATTTAAGTATTTCACAATATCTGTGTGAAGCTAGTAATTTATAATGGATATAAATTTATCCAGAATATATTCACTTTACTTCAACAAAAGCTATATTTGAAGCAATTGTCTGCTTCAGCAAGCAAGCTACTATGACTATGTTTACCAAATTAAAATATATATAGCATAATTACTTATTCTTTACTTTTCATATGAAGGTCACCGATTAAAGACCAATCAGAATGCTACAGCAGGATTTCTATAGTTGTGACTAACATGGAATTGGTATGATAAATTCATGTAAATCACTTTGGAGAACTCTTAGACTCTTCAATGTACAGCCAGGTAAATTTATATACAGATATTGAAAAAATACACAGTAAAAGTCAGTGGCAAGAGTAGAAGCTGTGGCCACTGAGCCAGCACAGACCACTGAGTTGTCCAGCGCCTTCACCCATCACAGAGTTGCAACAATGAGAATCAGGGAAAACATCTTCAGAAATACATGTGTTTAATAGACAAACACCCATGAGCAAGCACTCGTGCTAAGGCTGGTGTGATGCAAAGTCAAGTTATATTTTTCCACCAATAAATGTATTTCACCCTGTAAACAAAGAGGACTGCAGTACACACACATACTCAGAGAAGCCACAAAACACTCCTGATGACTACTCCACATTTCAAGAGTGCGTAATGATTACAGGCACATGGTCCTAACCCAGAGTGTGTCAAAACCCAGAGCAAGGTAATATTAACAAAGTAATCATACTTATTCTTTCATATCAAAAGATGGCAGTCCAGAAACATTTTAATTTAGCAGCAATTTTGCTCCCCTCCTTGTGTTGGCAGTGGCATTCATGCAACTGCACAGGCAGATAGACCAGGAAATTAATCTGGCTGCAAAGTAATTTCCCTCCCTCCCATTCCCACCCCCACAAAAGAGAATGAGCAGGATCATTCAGCTGATCTGATTCACAACATGACACCCTGAAGCCAGCAGTAGCACGAGGCAGACAGAACAAATGCATGGCTGGGGTAAGACTGGAAGGCAGGACAGCATTTGTCATGTATGTGTCAGATGTAAAGCCAATGAACAAACACACCTACAATTGACAGTGTCCAGGCTGTCATACTTTACAGATGCTTACATGAATATCCAAGGTTCATTATTCCCTTTGTCTTTTCAAGCTTTCCAACTCTCACCTTTGGAAATCCAAACTACCTCTGGCTCAGACAGCCACATATAAAACGTATCACTGTAACAACTAACAACATGACCACATCCTCTGTGCCAGGCAGCAGCAACACATCAGGCTATTGCTATTGAACGGGAATGGCCAAACCATGCCAGCCCTGTTACAGCCTCTAGGCACACCTGAAGTTAGGAAAATTAAATTTAACATCCACAGCACAGACTCAGAGTCCACCAGTTTGCTTGGTGGGATAATTCTCTGGCATCAAAGACGGCCATAAAGCTGCTGAGAAAGAACATCCTAGGCCAATGTCCTAAAACATTCAGAAGGAAATCCAAGGGTGTACTGTCCCCTGTTGACTGAAGAAAGACATCAGCACCTAGAGTCAAGGCAGGTAAATTGTGTGCCAAGTGATATTCCATGACCAGCCACACCTGGTTAACCCTCCCTATCACCAGGTCACAAGAATGCCTGATAGGACAGGTGAGCACAACAGGTTTTGGGAGCCCAGAGACAGGTCCTCAGCTACTGCCTCCACATGTACTCAATGCACTTCCCATTTTTTACATGCTTTCCTCAGCAGCATGAAAGATCTGCTGAAAACAAAAGCAGCCAATGCCATTGGGAAGCAATGAGTGCTTGGAACACAAAGCACCCCACTGTGGTGTGGAAGCCACGGTCAGCCAGGTCCTGCTGCCCCTCACGTGCACTCCCATGTCCCAGCAGCAGCTCACATCTGTCAGTCAAGACAAGAAGTAGGAATCCCAGGTATTTTGTCCCATTCCTACCAGCTAGAAAACATACAAACAGTCCAGCCCACAGACTCAACCACCCTCCCCAGGTGAATCCTAGGCCACAAAGCTACAGGATCAGACTTACTTCTGGTGCTGCGACTGCTGCATTTTTGGTTGTGTTGTAGCTCATCTTCAGACAGGTGCATAGAGGTCGGTTCCTCCAGGATACCCTCTTGCTGGGCGAGAGCAGCAGGCTCTGTCCTCTCAGGGTCCTGAGAGTCCCAAGGTCATGCTTTCTCTGCCACCAGGTTATTATAGTAAAGCCACAAAGTGCAATTATGGCAGCAATGTTTTTTGAGGGCTTTGCTGCCTTCAAGGAGACAAGATGGGCTCAGATACCTCACATCAGAAGAGGGCTGTAGGCACCAGATCATTAGTGGGCAGATACAGCCCTGAGTCAGAGCCGTATGCCAGCCCTAAAAGGCAGGAGCTCAGACATCATCGTGTATCCTGCATTTGCTAGTGGCTAAATCTAGTGATTAGTCAGCACCGAGAGCTGCTGAATCACTCTTCAAAGGCACCTATCTCCCTGCTGACATCAGCGAGGCAGCCACGCACTCCACTGAAATAGCCTGGGCTGCTCAGCTGCGGCCAGGACCCTCTCACTCAGCTTGCACAAGGTCTGAACGATGGTACAGAAATCTGATCCCTGACCCCTCACAATATACTTGCTAATATAACAATAATACCGACATGCATAACAAAAAGATGCATATGATCTTGGATTAAGTTGCTCGTGTAATTTTTCTGGTAATATATTTTGAGATGTAATGCAATATTTACATTGGGTCTTAAAAATTATTAATATAATTTAAAGTCTTTTAAAGTTCTTTTCAATTCAGATTCTATCTCTCATTATTAATTGTTTGGGTATTAATTATTTTAGATTAAATGAATGTAGGCATTGATATTCATAGAAGACAAATGACACACTAAGCAGATGAGACAATTAGCATGAATTACTTCAATAAGCTTGAACTCCTCAAAATCTCTTTTTTGATTAAAAAAAATCACAAGATTAATATCGTATTTTATCACTGTGATTCTTTAACATTTTACTGACTGTGACAGACTTCACCTGGTTAAATCTGAATTCTGTCAACTCTCATAGTAACAAAACTGAGTCGTGGAGATAAGGTGCTCTCCACAGGGGCCAAACAAAAGCTAATCAATATTTTCTAGCTAAAGGACAATCCTTGAGTCAAGATCTGTGCAAGGAAAATCTTTAGCCAATTCTTAGAGGAAACCAAATACTTAGAAATACATAATAAGCAATTAAACTTATTGCCTCAGAATTTAACAGGAGTTCTAAAGAGTGGCAATTATTTTCCCATGCTAGTGGATGAAAATAAGTGTAAACAGCACTTAAAAATGATGCATGAGACAGAAAATATTTGTGACATAAATCGGAAAAACTAATAAAGTAAAACTCCTGCTCCTCAGCGATAAAACCAAGCAAAAGGCATGTTGGTGTTCAGGGGCTTTGTTCACAACAGAATTTTGGTATTGTTCTAACATTTACTCTGACAGAAAATTGCTGTTAAGCCCTGTGTAAAGAATACATTTGAAAATTTTCTTCTTTTCTGTGTCTTTTTTATATCTGAAATCAATTAAACAATAATTAAGAATTGATTTTTGAACGCTTAATCCTGTACATTTGTGCAGTTTTTTTTATTTAAGTAGGGTTTTGTTCCTTCTGGGGAGACTTAAATATCATTGAATAAAATCCTCAGGACTTTTCTTACCAAACAGTGGGATTTATAACGGAGAGGCAAATCCTCCTCTCCTTTTCTAGAGGAGTGCTCCTGTCAAAGTCAACAACACTGCAGCATCCTTGAAAAGCAACAGAGCTCACACTGTATCACCCACTGGAGTCAACAGCAGTGCCAGGAGGATGATAAACGGAGCTGTGTTTCAAAAGCACTTTAGCACCTAAACAGAGACAAATTAGAAACGCTTAGGGGAGGTGTGTACAAGAGAGGTTAATACAATTCCATGGAATGTCGCCATTCGGCTCAGATCTCCAATCTGTCCACTCACACTGTGGCAAAAAGTCAATATATGTATTTCAAGAACTATCAGTAACTTCCCCACTAAATCCTGGTTGTATTATGACCATGGGAATCTTCCAAAAGATGCAAGTTACATCAAACAGACACATGTAATATGTCTGTGCTTGAAGGCTGTGAGAAGGGCCCCATCTGACCACGAGAGGGAGAATTGAATCATACACATTGTTTATTCACATACATTTCCATCTCAAGCCAAGTTCACAAGAAGTGCAGTTCATAACTTCACTATACTCAGGGGACTCGTGGCACCGCACCGAGATCCCTGCCTGGATGTGCTTAAGGCAAGAGGGAACAAAACCAAACCCCAGAACCTCCCTTTTATCAAGGGATGTTGTGACCCCACCGTTCCTGACTGTGCTTCCAGGTAAACACCATCGGAAGGACAAACAGGGTCTGAGTTTTCCTAGGATCTTAAGAAAGACTCAGAAAAGCTGTAACAGATCTTTTGTCAGATTCAGCCATGCTTTGTGTTTTACATCTCAAAATAGATACTGGTGTTTCTCTCTTGGGACCACCTATTTCTGTGGTGCCATCGGTGCTCCGAAGTCTGTAGGGGTGGCTGGCTAATGTCGATGTAGGCTTTTAGACATGGGTTTAGCTCCTAACACTTCTGCTTGTTTGGATTTTGCCAGTCTTATTCCTCATATGAAAGACAGCAGTAATTATGACCACAGTCCCCCAAAAACTTCAAAGACCCTGATGATGGTATTTTCCATGAGGAACATGGGACACTGAAACCTGATCTTTTCCCTAAGTTTGCAGACCCAGAGTTTGCAGATAACCTCTTTTAGGGCCCGCTGCAAAGTTCATCTGTTTTCTGGCTGCTGGAGAAGTCACAGACTGAGGAATGTATGAGGCTGTCATGAGAGGTTTATGTTTATTACATTTATTGCTGCTGATAGCAATAACTAAGAACAGTCCCCACTGTACAGGACTTTGCAGATCTGCAATAAGTTCCTGTGTTCTGGTCGAGTTTCAGTGCTTGGAGAAGTGCAGAGTAATGGAAGTAAATAAATAAATTACAACATGGGGTTTTTCAACCAGCTTTGAAACACACTCGTATTCCTCATTTTTCAAGATCAACCATTACTCATACTCACTCCTGAGGATTTGCTTTATTTACAAAAGAACTCACAACCATATGACAAAGTCTATCTCAAAGCTTCCCGGGGTTATTTGTTACTGAAATAATCACAGACCATTTATGAGAAATTTGAGGCAATATTAAGTATAGAGAATGTTTTGTTGGTTAGCCAGGATGTCTGCACCTTTTACTGTACTCAAATATATTATCTAAATCTCCAGCCAGCAAAAAGAGATGTGAAGAAAGCTCTGTTCAAGCAGAGCACATCACAGCAGATGTGACTGGGTCCCAAACTTTACTTGTCAACAGAGAGATCTGGAAACCCCATCCCACGCCAACAGTAGTTTCTTAACCTACTAATGTTTAATGAACAACTACTTATCATCAAAATAACAATACATGATTTACATTCTCCTGCTTTGGAGGCATGAGGTTAATTTTTCTCCATTGGATTTTGATTTTTTTTTCCTGAACACAGCTAAAATCTAATTCTATTCACAAAAGCCAGCCTGTATCTGATATGCAACAGCAATATGGGGACGCCTGAGACATTTCCTATGCCACTGCAGCTGCAACAAAATTAATGAGCTGACCTGAGAAAGGAGCGAAAACAAACTTTTCCTGCACAATAGCAAAAGCTTTGTTCAGAAATAGGTCTACTTACATTATTTCATGTTAGAGTTACAAATGGTTGAGAAGCACATGACGAGAAGGCATTTTGAAATCCAAGACACAGAAAACCAATTGCTGCTGAATTACCATGCTATGGCTGTAGTGGAGCTTGGAAAACCACAGATCACCAGCCCATCTTCCAACTGTGTGGAGAAACCAGCTGCAATGCCCTCATCCTGTGTGATGCTGCATAGAAGCACCTTAAGAACACACAGCTATACTGTACATACATGATAATATACATGCCCTATCCTATGTATATGTGTACATAATGAATATGTGTGTATCTCCTGTATTATCATACAGCACACAAACGGTACCAGCAACTACAAAGGTGTGTACACACATATACAAAGCTATATAGGAGATCTCTAAAGCCCGAGAATCCTCCCTGGCACACACTCAGGGTCTGCTTATAGACAGTGTATCCCAGATAAATGTGCAGCATGTCCCCAGAGTTATGGGGCAGGGAATGGCACAGGGCTGGCACATGCCTCCCCATGTCCCTGCAGCAGGGCGTGCAGGACAGGGCTGGAGGGCACAACCACCGATCCACACCCTTGATCAAAGGCTTTCTTCATAGGCAGAAGGGGAAAGGTCCTGCCCCCAGAGACTGCCAGCACTGACACAGCAGAATCAGTTTATTTAAGTGGGTACTTTTCGGAAGCTCAGAAATCTGCAAAGGAGTTTTAGTGAGGTTTTCAAGTCCTGCTGAAAGCACAGGTTCTCAACGGACCCCTAAAGCTGGCCAGTGATACCAGAAAATACCAATGCCAGCACTTCTGATAAGCAGGTTAGCCTGCAATGCTTCAGCTGCTATCCTTGGTGTCACTAACTGCTTCATCCTGAGTGTAATTGACTCCAGGGGAAAACAAAAGAGGCGATTTTGTTTTGTTTTGACAAATCCACTGCAAGGCACCACACTAAGGTGCCAAAGGCTACTTTGTATTTACAATGCTGATGATACGCACAACTCAGAAGTTTCCTGACCTCAAGTACAAACACAACATGAAAGGTGATATATCAAACTGACACTATCACAGCTAGGAAAAAAAAAAAACAAAACAGAAAAGCACCTCAGATTTATACCAGGCTTGCCTGCCTAGCATTAATACTAACACCAAGCTTGCAGGCTGTGTTATATCACTGCTTAAAAGTTGTGGGATACAGCACAAGGGCATAACAGTGCAGAACCAAATGGAAAGTTCTTCCAAATATAAACTTGGTGGAAAAAGAGGAAGAAATCTGACGAAAGAGAAGGAACTTGCAAGTTCACAGAAACAACCGCACATTCAGGCTTCCACTACCCTCCGTTTGTCATCATGCCTCATCTTACCTCCAACCTGCAGGCTGTGGCATCCCTGTTTATTTTTCCCACACCTTTTTTTTCCACCATACCCTCGTGCATGTGTGAGCCCTACCCCTGCAATAAAGGATTTCAAGCAAGCCCTTAAAACACACACCTTCCAAAAAGTCTCTATACCTCAGCCTTCTTTTAACTGAAGCATTAATAAAACCACTGCTAAAAGCCTAAAATGAAACAGGCTTTTTATCCCAAAAAGAAGTTCCTGTTGGTTACCTGGAATTAAATAGAGTGGTCCCATAGTCAGATTTGCACTCACCCCCTCTGTACATTCGGGATATTTTAATTTTTAAGGAAGAGTGCTCATGGATTTTGAGCTGTCTCCCAATCAAGTCCAACAGCACAGGCCAGAAGCTGCTCACTGCGCTCCAGGAAGCTGCAGTACAACTGAGGCAAAAGGGATTTTTTTTTTATTAAGAAAATAGGGATAGATAAAAATAGCACTGCATAGCATCTAAATGAAAGCAATAACGAACAGAAAAATTTGCAGTTGTAATTGTACTTAATGTCTAAATGACCCATTTGGAGAGAGACATTAAAATAAGTCACTCACTTTATAAATGATAAAATAAAAGCTTTGATCATAAGTGCATATATAGAAAAAGCAGAAATATATAAAAAATCATTTTTAGTGCTTTATATAACCTTTCACACAGAATAGACTAATTGTGGATATTTTGAAAATATTAATGTTAATAACATGGAGATAGTATTGCATTTCCTCCAAAGAACATACATTTGAATGACAATATTTGTAATAAGAGCTCTGTATTGTAATTTAATTTAACCATGAAACCAATTTCTGCCTTCAACATTTTATGTTTTACAGTATGAAACAGAACATTATTTGCTGTAATGTAGTTTATTTAACCTTAACCTGATGTGGTGCAACAGTGAATACAGATACACTCAAAATGTTAATAATATGACACACTGAGCTGATTAAAATTTCAATTGTGTTTCCTCCATCTCCTTTGGAAAGTTAATGAATTAATGAATCTTTAAAGGACAGTCAGGGAGGCCTTAAAAAGAAGATGCCTTTTTGAGTAAGGAGAGAAAGTGGCAGATTACAACTTAATGGCTTCAGAATAATGGTAATTTCCCTATTTTCTTCACTTGCCTTAGCTCAGCTAATGGCTTCATTAGTGTCCACACTCTCAAACGAATAATAGAGGACCATGTCACATCCATCTTAGTCACATCACAATAAAACCGTTAAATACAATCCAGCTACCTGCCTTCTGCCAGTCTGTGCTACGAGGCAGAATTAGCAGCACAATCAATACAGAATCCTGTTATTAGATTCTTTTTCCTTTAAAAAAGAACTGTATCATCAGGTATAATCACGCAGTGCTATTTAACTGTAGTGCAAATTTTATGCTGATTAGATAACTAGAATTACTCCAAATGGATGTAAATTGAAGGAGGGGGGGGATGCTTACTTTACACCTATCCATCAAGAAAACCCCAAAATTCTAGCTCTTTATTTGATAAAATTGATGGGTTACCTCAAAGTCAGCACAGATGTATCAAATTCTTCCTGACATCGCCTTTACCAAATCGTTTCACAAACCCGGCTAATTAAGCAGCTAAAAACCTCCTTGGCTTTAGCTGCCTCTATCATGGGAGAAAAGATTCCATTCAACCAATTAAAATTTTTGGAAAAAATTCAGTGTAACTGAATATAGCTCCATCAAAAGATATCAAGCCTGATGGAACAAGTTCACAAACTGATCTTAGCACTGTAAAAACAAATGGGAATTATGTTTTTGGTTTTTTGGGGTTTTTGTTTGTTTTTTTAATACATTAAAGGCTTTTAATTTTCAAAGCGGTTAATTTAAATTATTTTGTGATCATTAGTTTTAAACTGGATTTAAGCAGCAATGTGCCTTTTTTACTCATTATACAGCTTGGCTACTCTGTGCAACATGAAATCTCTGTTCAAACATATTTTTCTCATTATATACATATTTTGTACAACAAATAATATGCAGGCTCTTTAACAATAGCAGTTGAAACATGCACACTTGGCAAAATCTAATGCACAAGTACTGTTATTCCCTACTTTTCATCTGTGGAACCCAAAGGAGCAAGCTCCAACTTCTACCTTGCCGAACTGCAGCTGGCAGCAACACACAAGTAACAGGGGGAGGAAAATGGCCCATTTAATATATAAGGAAAATCTCAAATGCTCCAGGCAAAATTCAGTTCTCAGATCCACACCACAGATCCTGACTCCAGTGCTCTGCCCCTTCTTGACCCGAGTATCTAACGCTACCAGAAACTGCTACGGACATGTAGAGGCAGAGCTTTATTGGATCATACCAATCTAAGGCAGGATTTTGCACAAAAGGATTCCTGGACTGATTCCCCAATTCTCTACATAACCCTGCCATAACCACATCCAACTGACGTCCAGGAAGAAACTGCTTTGTAAATCTCAGCACATGCGACGTGCCGGGCATCCGCACTTGTCAGCGGAATAAATTTTTCTGACAACATAAATCTGATCCCGCTGAGAAACCTTTTTAAAAATACATTATTGACTAAAAATATTTATATGCACCACTTTTCCTGTTAGCAAAGGTAATATATTAACTGCTCTGCCATTACCACTAGTAACTGTAGGCCTAAGAGAAAATATTTCTGTATGCACGCTATATATCCATTTTGAATTAAAACATGATGCCAATATTATACTAAATCACAGCAGAAGTCTCAGTTTTAAACAGATCTTGAGTGACACCTGCATTCTAATCTTTTTTTTTTTACAAGCAGTTCGTCAATGATGAGATTTTAATGAGAAGTACTGCTTTCAAAATACATAGCTATGGGTAAACATGAAATATCCCCTATTTATCATTTTAGTTCTTAGTTATCTTACAAGGAACTAAGTGAATTGCAACAGACAGGCAGAAGGGATACAAAAGATCGCCTACTTCTTGTCTACCTTAGGATACTAAAACCTTATGTATAAAAGCCAACTCATACAACAACCACAAATCAAAACCTCTCAGAGTTGGCTGCCATTGTATTTCTCAGAAGATTATTTCATGGCTCACTGAGGAAGGATTTGCTCCCACTGGCCAGGTGTGCAGCCTTGGCCTAGGCAAATTCCCAGCTAGGAGGAAGGAGGAAAATTTCAAAAATACATTTGCCTGTTAGACCTCAGAATTTACTTCACTGCATCATGGCAGACCATAACTTTCTATAATACATACATGCTGGGGCCCTAATTAGTTCTATGACTGGGCACAGAGAACTTCATCTACGAACAAGGCAAAACCAATGAGTATCACCTCAAGATGCTGTTCTAGCATCAGCATTATAGCTTTACCAAGTACAGGCAATCCAAGTATCACACTTATTATTTAACACTAAACGGACACAGAATTGCCTATGCTTTAAAAAAAAAAATTGGACACATAATTGAAACAGAACATTTAAAATATACAACAGTGATTTCTATATTTACTTTTACAGGCATCCTTAAGAGTTCCAAGTGAACTTTTTACTTTTCACTGTCCCTTTAAGATTTCTGTGTCATCCTCTTGTTCATTTGATTGCCTGTAGGAAGAATATTTACTGCAGTTAAAAGATGCAGGAGGGAGATTACAATTTGTAGGTAAGTTAAGCAAGGAAGATGCATTTACAACTTTCCTGCTTAAACTACCGCAGAAACCAGTTTTACACAGAGTAGAGGTCCCCTCAGAGTAAGCTTGCTTAGCATGCAAGTACACTATCTGCCTAAACTCTGCTTTTCTGATTAAAGTTTTGTATTTAATTAAAATTGTCTTTAATTAAAATGCAAATATTCTAGGACTTTAACAATAAATTGTTTACACTAGACTGAGAAACAGCTCTCAAAGGCTTTGGAAAAAAAAAATAGTTTCAATTGCAAGCTGTATATTCAAACTTCACTGCTCAGTGAAAATGGGTAAAGATCCTTTTTTCTCCTATTGGCTTAATCTTTTTTAAACAAATGGAAAGATATCCCAATTTGTATCTAGAATTCACATAGAAAACAATTCCCAAAGTTATTGGCTGTTGAGTAAGTAATTAGGCCAGTTCAAAACATCTATTGTATCTGAAACAATTCCTTTAGCCAATTTCGCTAGGAAATGATACTGACACCACAAAAGAATTGCCAGTGAAATGAACGAGAGCACAGCCCCTTCCCCGAGTGATAAACACGGAGTGCGCCTGTGTGCACGCAAGGATCCATCTGCATTATCCCTTCACCAGAAACATCCTGCTCAGGGTTCAAAAATAGCCATTCTGTTTATAAAAGAGCACAGTTTAGATACAGCAGATATATAGCCTGCTCATTTCTTTCTTTAAACAGAGAAAGACTGCATCCCAGGTTTTGATTTACCACTCTGCAGCACCAACAATCCTCTTCTGTATGAAGTGTTGCAACTCATAGGTGAATTATGCTTAGGACCAATTCATAGCCATACTCCACCGAGAATAAAAGCAAGCCTTTGTAGTTAATCTGATTTAATATCCCAAAACCACAACTTTGAGAACTTTATTTTTTGTGCTGAGAAACTTCAAATTGAGCTCTCAGCCCTTCAGTGCGATAACAAAAGCTACAGTTATGCATGGTTTGGAAAGAAAATTCACCAAAACCCAAACCTTCCACAAAAAAAAAAAAAAGTAAACAGTGCTTGGAAGGTTTTATGGTTCATTAGCAAAATATTGCATTATGCTCATCGCCATATCCCTGTTCAAACATTGAAAGAGCAGTGATATAAGTTAAATGAGGTAGTAACATTAAAAGTTTGAAAAATCCACTTCCAGAAGCCAGTAGAACAAATCACACATGGAAACTTTCTAACTGGAAGCACTAGCTAGAATAATGGTATGAATATGACCTCTATGGAAGTTCCATAAAGTATCCTCATTCTTGCAGAGAAATTCTTACAAAGACCCACTTGCTATAAATTTGAATTTCCTAAATTCATTGCAGATCTGAGAAACCAAAATGAAATAAATTACCCCAGTTTGACACCATCTCCTTCATCACAGTAATTCCAGATTTCAGTATAAAAGCCATTACTTAACTTGCACGCCATAATTTACACACTCTTTTACACAATAATTTTTGATCCAAGAAAAGATTAATTTTCCTTTTATAATTATCTCGTGTCAAAGTCTTTAACCTTTTCATCTGAACAGCTAGAGCTGGATTCCGTCTGGAAACATATGCCCTGAATTCAGCTCTGCTCTTCGTGCCACTGCAGGAAGAGGATGGACATCACCAGAGAGCAGACAAGGACAGCAGCCGGGGCACCGGTCTGCAAACCAGGGCACCTACACCCAACTACCACCTCCTACTGCTTTCCTGCTTTCCAAACGCTCTACAGCAAAACCATTTATTGTTGTGAATAAAACCTGTGTCAGTCCAACATGAAGCTGTACACACAGCACAAGATCCACCTAAACCACAGCGGTGCACAACTGCTAGTTTATTTGCATAATTTATACAAATTAATGTAGATTCAACAATTAGCATTTCAAGAGGGTTTCCTGGTGCTCAGGGAAGGCTGGTGTGAGCCTGGACAGCTTCACCCAACATGGTGCCCATGCCACGGGGTCTGGCCACACTCAGTCAGCCAGATCACGCCCTTCCCGCAACACACGGTCAAAGTACTTTGTTCTGCTGCTTCTCCAATGTGATGACAAAAACAGAGCAATATTCTATTTTATTAAAATTTAGATTAACCAGATCCATACATGCCTGCCTTTTCAAAATAGCACTTTATAGTCACAGCAAGCCTGGGCTGGCTCTGGCAACCGTGGTCTCACTTTGGGGTAGGCAGCAGATAAGCCCCCCAAAAGAGCAGGTATCCAGAAAAAGAATCTCCGTCCCACATTTGGCTCCCTGGTGGGCTCCTGCCCCAGGCAGGCATCTCCATCATCATTCTTCATCACACAGACCTGGCTTTCCCACCATTTTACACTTCCTTCACTTTAGGAATGCACCTTTCTGCACCAAGGGCAAGAGGCCACTGTGTACAACTACATGGTCTGGGTGTACTTCCTTTCACCTCAAGTTGTCCAGTAAAATGAAAAAAAAACATTTTAAGTGATACAGCAGTTATGTTCCCAGTTCCTCAGAAAGCACCATTCTGCTACAGGGCTAGCAATTAGCTCTTCAGGCACCTCTCCTGCCTGAGGAACAGACTGCTCATTTTCAGCCTGTTTCCAATTTACCTGCTGGCAGAGGTGCACAAGAAGTCTCTAGCAATGAAGTTGCAAACCCACGTCAGTATAAATTTCCTTTTTGAGAAGTTTCAATCTTGTTTTATCAGAGACCAGCGGCTGTGCTGAGGAAAGCCTATAATGATTTCTCTTTTTCAGGCTTATTCTAGAATTGCATCTATTTTGGGGTTTTGTTTAGATCTGTCGCAGCTTTCGTACCGTTGATCATGTTGTTTTTCTAACCCGCCCTGAACATCTGTTGGCTCTTTCTGAGGCTGCATAATCCTGTTTTTTTCCTCTCTTACGTATTCCACTGCTATCAGCTGGCTGTTATTCTTGTTTTTTATTTTTCAGCGTACATTGTATTTCTTTTAGTTTGAAAAAAATATAATTTTAAAAGCACTGATTCTTTCTGGCCTCATCCTATCTTGCACAACAAATTCATACCTGCCACAGTTTTTATTTTGTTCTGTTGGTTTGTTGGGTTTCTTGATTTTTTTTTAAAAACTGCATCAGTGTGAAAAATCAGGTTGCAGCAGACCTGAAGGTGGAGTGAGAAGACGATGAAGGATCTTGTTTTCATAATGATAAAAATCAGTATTTATAAAAGATACCAGGCCGGCAGTCCTGCAGCAAACAGAGCTAACACCGTTTAACCACAAACCAGACACACACACTCAGCAGGACCACTGCAAGCACTGAAAGGGGAAACAACAGTCAAACCTTGGCCTCTTCGCCCGGGCTGCCAGCGAGGGCAATAATTAGTGCCAAGCGTGGGGGTGGATTTTTTTGATGCTGACATTGGGAACTGTTTGGAGACTGCAATTATTTTGCATAGGCTAACAAACAGATATCAGATGGCAACAGCTCCTGGTCACTACCAGGCTGGACTGCATTCAAGCCTAAGAGAGACATGCATCTCCTCAGCCAGCAAGTCTCCCTAGCCAGTGATTACAAAACAAATAAGATTTTGAGGTTGACAAGAGTCCCTTTTAGCAGCATTTGGATTATAAAATTGCTCTGACTCACTGCAGCGTACTGCTCCCTCTTAATTAACAGAGCTGAACTTTGTACATGTCTAGACTTCCTCCTGCAGAATGGCAGATTTTGGCCTTCATGAATATCATTTGAAGTCATATTATTTACAGAGCCTTTATTCATTTCAGTCATTTGTTTCAAACATATTTTCCACAGAAAGAAAAAATGCACCAACTGCTGGGCCATTTAATCCAAACTTAACACTTAAGATGTTTTATTCAGCATTTTAAAAAGGATTGTCTCAGGAAATTTTATGTGCTGCATTTCTAATGTTAACTTTACAGATTGTAAAGTGCCTTGGGATGCACTAGCATGAAAGGCATTAAGGTATTGCAGGATTTAACCAAATGTGCATTGCACTAGAAAGAACCTTTTATGAAAGCACATACAGATAAAAACCACAGTAAAGCTAGTGTTTATTAAGAGATGCTCAGATTTATTTCTTAAAGCAAAACAATTTTCCTCCTCCAGTGGCAAAAAAGGTCCTTTTCTAAATTAAAAAAATTTCCACCAGTACTGACATAAAATTGATGAAAGTTTGTACTTTATGGAAAAATGTATTTTCCCATATAAATGTTCAGTCTTAAAAAAACACAACTGGATTCCCATTAAAAAGGCACTTTTTAAAGGAGGATTTCTGGTTTGTGGGTGGTTGTTTTTTTCCCTACTAGTTATTATGAACAAATTAATTAACTATATTAATTAGCTTGGCTATTGTTACAGGATTTTATGGGTACAAAGAAGGATGAATCATACATTTTGATCCATGCTTCCTATTACTATCAAAAAGTTGCATTTCAAATACAAGAAAAAGCTTGTACAGCTAAATCCCTTGACACGCCTGGAAATCACAGAGTAGGCTTGTACACCAATCACTTATGAGAGAGGATTTAATGTCAGTGGGTGAAGTTCAACACGGCGAGAAGGAGCAGCATTAACACAGCCAGAGCAGCCTTATCAAGGCGAGGTGGGGTACTGTATCAGGCTTTATCTCCACCCTTTAAATGGGAGGGTGGATTTGATCTCCACCACCTCCCTCCCTGTATTCCACCTTTGTAACACCCAAGTACTCAAGCTCTATGGTCTCAATGCAAAGACTATTACAGCCTGTTAAAAAGGTATCAGTTGATTTTAAAGGGCTACAGATAAAGCCCAAAGAAAGCGTCGTGGATTTCAACTCGTAGGACTAAACATAAGATCAAAGTTTAAGTGCAGAATATATATAATATTATTCAAAAAAAAAAAAAAAAAGTAACACTGCTGGAACTCCTATCACTCTGACATCTGAAGAGAAGCAACAAACAACCACTTTATAATGCCAGATCCACCTTTTCATTAAAATTACATTAAAAATAAAGCCTGGTGAAGAAAGTTAAAAAGCAGCATATGACTTCTACCAAGGAGGGAAGGATTAGTTGTCCTTTGCATTCTAAGTTTGAAAGTTAATATGACAGTCACAATACCTACTCAGAGCTTCAGATCTTTTTTGAATGATAGGAACATTTTCTCAAAGGCTTTCAGCTACAAAATAGCCCTCAAACAGATTTGTTTCTCTAGAGCACCTGTAATTCCAAAACATTTCTTACAAATAAAGCTGAAAGCATTCATTTTAATTATAAGTGAAAAATTTCAGATGACTGCCCTGACATCCAGTAATATTCTCCTGTTTAAAGAAAAACAGTGGAGCTATGTCCTCCAATTACAGTGGGTCATAAAACTGAATTAAAGGAAGATGATACTATTTTAGCTAATGATGCTTTTTAACTACCTCTCTCTCATGCCTTTCAAGTACTATGACATTTTCAGTTACATATTTGCCACATTTTGTTTTCACACAACTGTTTTTTCCACTCAAGTTCAAAGGAAAAATCAACCCATATAACTTAATTTATAGTTATATAAATAGATGCCTGCTCTGTAGGCATCGAATACCCATCTCAGCCCATTCCTCACAGATGTATTTCCTCGTGAAGAAAATCCAGACAATATATGTCAGCAGAGTATCCTTTGCCAAGCCACAAAGACCACATCTCAGTACCTCTAAAATGGAAATACTACTGCCTATGTATTTTACACCTGGATTCATCCATATTTCTCCAGTGCTTTGTCCACGCATTATTGAAAAGACAAACAGTTTTCCTGACCAACAAGCTACACAGCAGGTTGGAACATGCACTTGTCCTGTGATGGACCTCAAACTGGGAAACCTGCACCTTCCAACTCTTCGCTGCTCCCATAAACCACACTTTAAGCCCTGTCAAGATCCTGTTGCAGATCTGGGTCTTCCCGATATATAGCATTCCATGTTTCTACTATTTCCTATCTAACAGAGATATCAACCAAAACTGGCTGATGGAGATATTTCCCCGTCACTGGACGCCCTGACACCCCTGTTCCCCGGGCTGCCAACCGAGGCATGACTGCAGTTAGTTTTACTCTTTTGTGGTGTAACCGACAGTTGTTACTGCAAACACAGCCCGTTCCTTAAACCCAGCTTTTTGCAAACCTTGCACCTGTGTAAGCACAGAACAGCAAATCTGGAGACTCCATGACAAGCAGCCCTGACTCCCAGATGCGATTTGAGCATCACACTCAAATATCAGTGACTGAAACTGCAGCCACATACAGCATCTTTCACCACAACCTCTCTCTTTGTCTATGTGTTTATTTTACACTAATCACTAAAACATCACAGCACAAAGTGTTATGTTATCTCTGTATCTGTCTCAATATCTATAATTACTTTCTCTTTTGTAAAAACTAGGACAGGGAGTTGTAGCCCTCAAAGATTACAGATACCCATCTTCCTAAGCCTGACTAAGCCTAAACACACAACAATTATAAGATGGTAAACAGCAGTAATTGTACACTAAATGTCTTTTTAAAGAGCCAAATGTGCACTTAAAGTTTAACTCCCACTCACTGCTGCTCTAGAACAAACAGTAAATTAGTGAATACAAAACTAAAAACTTGAAAAAAAAAAAAAAAAAGCCCTGCAGCATGTTCCTCAGGCAGGAAGTAATTCTATTTTCCTCTCTTTTTTTTTTTATTCAACCTCTGTAGACTTAATGCAGGATAGTTTCAGTAAAGCACTGCCTGCAGTAAAAGCATGTGATGATCCTGCAATCCAAACCAAAGTGTAATGTGTGATAATTACCCTGCATTGACAGAGAAGGGGACACCCAGAGAAATAAGCGACCCTCACCCTGCAAAGAAGCCCAGCTGCATTTCAATTTATCAACAGTCAACTTATTACCCTATGTACATTCAAATAGGGGGTTATTTGCACCTGTATGTCTCAGTAAAGTGCAGTCAGTTTCGCGACCATTACAAGCAGTTAATGCTTCCTCTTTTCACTGAACAGGTGGTGCGCACGGGGCAGAAAACCACTCAACTATTTTTATCCCACGTGCATCAAAACCAGCTCTGAGGTACCACTCCAGCCCCATTTACGGTGTGATTACAGAGGCCTAAGACACTGCACAAGTCTCATGATACTTTTGCCTTTTGTTGGGTTGGTGGAAGATTGCTTTGGGAGCGTTTTGGGGAGAATACTAATCCAGCAAGAACGATTACAAAAGTCAGTCCCCAGAAGGATGACTGAGATGACAGTGGGCATAAAGTACGGGAACAAGGGATACCCCAACTTTCTTCTGGAAGCGGCCAGACCTGACCACAGAGGAAGAACCTTGTTCTGCCTGGGCCTCTGGATAGGCAGAGGACACCAGCTTCCAGAGCTGTTTGCCTTACACATGAACATCTGTAGGGAGTAGGGGGAAAAGAATTAAAACATCTTACAAAGTAATAAAATATAGCTGAGAAATGACAAAAGCTGATTGCTCTTGCAGTGTGTTACTGTGTGACAGCTCTCCTGACAATTAAAATGAAGAGGTCGTGTGCACTAATGGCAATGTCTAATTACAGAATGCATAAAATATACTATAAATATTCCAGCATTCCCAAGAAGGTTTGTGACATTTGTCACTAAGAGGTATCATGTTTGCTTCTTCCATGTCCATTTCCATGTCTATACTTACAAAACTGAACATTTAAACATGAAATTCCCTTGTTTCAAGTAAAAGAAGAAAGCTTTAATACTGATACACTTTTGCTTGGACATGTGATAGGTATTTGAAACGTCTTTACGTATCTTCACAGCTACGAGGCCCTAACCTGCCTCTAAAGCCAAGTGTATATACTACAGTGTTCATTTTGCAAACATGTAGAGTGAGGTAGAGAGAGATGGTCTGCCCAAAGGTTCTACCCAAGGCAGAACACCCTGTAACTGGAACTCCACATTGACCCTACAGACATCACATTGGTTGTTGTTGCTGTTTATTACCCAACATTTACTTCTGTAATAGTGTCTGGAGACAAGCAGGCCACAGTACTCTGTGCCATGAAAATATGTGACAAATGGCTACACAGGGATTGCACTGCAGTACGAAACCGTAAGAACTAATTGTCCTTGCATAAAGCTTCCCAGGACAGGGGAGAAAGGCAGAAGATATTCTGAAAAGCTTCAGTTTTTCTATTTTAGGAGTAAAACTTGAACATTTCAACTGAAATTCAAGTGTTAAAATATAGGTATTAATTTTGTTTTGAAGCACGCCATCACTCGGAACATAGCAGTTAAGCAAATCAGCACCTGTCAAGTCTGCTGAACTATTCTCTATTTAACCAGAATTTACATCTAGTTCAGTCAATTAATATGAGCCTTATCAGGTTCATGATAATTAGCGCACTTATTAACAGCACTAGAAATGGTGTCAAAGAAGAGCTTTGTTGTAGTTCAGTTGTTACCACCAGAGACTCCTATCTGATCTTACCTAGTGATCTACTTGCTCTTGTACTGCCAAGGAGACCCGCTTATTCTGCTCTTAAACCAGACAAATTACTGTGACAAGAAGCAGACTTAGGGTAGCTTCCATTCACAGATCACTCTAAGTACTTTACAGGTCATGTGCTATTAAACTACTTGTTTTACCAATTTCTTCTGGCTTATCCAAGGCTAAACTGTTTCAATTGCAGGGACAGGGGTTTTTTTGCCTTTTTCTTTTTCTTTTTTTTTTTTAATTCTTCCCTGCCTCTTTATTTTAACAATAAATAGTTAAGGGCTGTTGGAGAGAAAAGTAATTTTAATCAACAAGGGGGAAAAAAAAAATCCACTTTTGCTTTCCTCTGCTTCACAGATATTGTTGAAGTGTACTTTTAACACATGCAGACTTCTTACAGGAAGTATCA
This sequence comes from Climacteris rufus, assembly GCA_013398175.1. NCBI lineage: Eukaryota > Metazoa > Chordata > Aves > Passeriformes > Climacteridae > Climacteris > Climacteris rufus. The sequence continues at coordinate 1,546,013 of VZRZ01004936.1, read as the reverse complement.
CTTGGAGCAATCCATAAAGCCACTTTTTTGTAATTAGTTGTAAGGTAGTTCTTTAATGGCATTAAATGGCAGGTACAATGTAGCCTCTTCACATAGATGTCCTCTTACATGCCATCCCAGAACTTTCAGAATTTTGACAAGAATTATCAAATTCCAGATCATTGTTTATACACATGCACGCTTTTTTCATTGCTCTCTTGAGCTGCAGCGACATAAGGGTATAATTTACAATGCAGAGTACTGTTTTAAGAAAATAGTAACTCAAAGCATAATTGCTGGGTTTCCCCCCTCCCCAGCTTGAACTGAGCATTTTCCTCTTCTCTTAAACTCCTAACTATGAAGCCACACCAGTGGCTTAGTCCAAATTATTTTGAGAATAAGGCTAAAAGTTAATATAGCTTGACAAAATTAGCCACTGCTTTAACAATAAAGGGAGTATTGTGCTATCTTTCATTTATGACTGTTCTTAACTATTCGATATTAGATAAGATGTGGAGAAAAATGAACTCCATAAATTGCACTGTGTGGCATATTCTACAGGAAGGCAGGAGACTTTGTAGACGGTGAGACAGTGATGTAAACCAAGAGTCAAATCAGAATTTGAACCTTAATTTTATATTCCTAAGCTTTTTAATGTTCAAGACAGACTGCTAGCATTAGTTTAACATTCTCTCTTTTTGTAAGAGTACCTGGAGAAGCAGAGACAATTTCATACAAGCTGAGTTGAACTGTAGTGAAGGTGTTTCCAGGCTGTATTTTTAAGAACATACTTGAAGACTGGAAGAACAATCCAGTGCTCTGGTATTTTCACAAATTCAAAACAATGACATACTTAAAGAAAAAATGAATAGACGAAAAATGGAGACTTAAATGTCTCTAAGTGGAAGAAACATTTCCCATTTCAACTTTAGCACTTTACTACTGACATACAATGGAGAAAGTGCTTGTATATAACCCAGCTATGTCAGCAGCAAAATGAATCTCTGGGCTGTGCAATGATCTAAGAAAATCTGAATGGGCATATGGGAACAGCTCATTTTGCAAGACCTCCGAAACCAACCTACTGATAAACACCGGAGGGTGCCTGACTGCCTGAATACTCACATGCTTATTTGTTGTTATTCTTATTCATTACTGAGTCATTATTATTATTTAAGTGCCAACAATGCACTCGTGAACCAGAACAGATGCAAAATATCCTGTGCTAATGAGAAAATCAAAGCCTTTCTTATATTAGCAATTCCATATTATAGGATCTCTTTATTTTTGCCAATAAAGCACAAAAGTAATTAATACAGCAATATTTTCTTATTGTTCATGAGTAAAGCAAGTAAAACTGCTCAGATTCCGCTTTGGCTCTCCCCCCTACCAGCACAAAATACAATAAATACTATTGAAGAATTCCTATCAAGACAGCTGCCAAATAAAATACAACAAAAATCTCTCATAAAAGGCTGTTGTCTGTTTATTCAGAGATACAGTCGGGACTCCTCACTGGAAATAAACACTGTGGCACTGCTCTTTCATATTTAAATACTTAAGCTGTGTCTTATTGCCGTAACCCTCTCACGGGATAATTTTTTAACTGGGGGCTGGAAGGTGGCATTAGTCCTCAGTCTATTACAAAACTGTGGGTCCAGCATCAGCTCCCATTCCTGAACAGTAACTAGAACCACCTGTAACCAGCACATGCTTTTCACCTCTAAAATTATGCTACTACATATACGAGGAAGATGAAAAATACTTCTATTTAAACAGTTGCACATAAGAAGGTGCCAAGTCTGGACATTTTCTGATAGCAGTGATGGATGTGGACTCCAGCCATGTCCAGCTACAGGATGACACCTTTCAGAAGCCCAGGTTTGATGGTGGCTGGGAAAGGCTCCCTGGAATGCCAACTTCCCCCAGCGCTGCTGGAGTTGTCTCTGCTTCTCACAGCTACCCATTTTTAGAGCAAGATCAGATACCAGAGCTGCTTCATGTATGTAGGTAAACCTGCAGCAGAGGCTACTTAAATTTAGCTGAGAAAGGGGACACTGTTCATTCAGTAGCACCAAATGGAAACTACTTGCCCTCAGCAAAGCAACCCCTGCACGCTCCCCAGATCTGGCCCCAGAAACTCTCCACCTCAGTAAACATCACTGCCCTTTCAAGGACCATTCTGCATCATGGGAATGGATCACGACCAAAATCACTTCCGTGAGAAGTAAAGGGTTTTTTCCCCTCAATTCCAGTAACGAACACGATTTAAGCACAAAATGACTCAGCCGTGACTGCAGGGCCCAGCAGTGAGCACAGCACTGCTACAGAGACGACGGCCAGCACGGAGCAGAGCTAAGCCCCACTGTCATGTCTCCTAAAACAAAGCGTGATGAACAAAATGTGATTCCTAAAGCTTGCTGGAGTCAGAGACAGGCCCAGTCCTGCACAGGGAGTCAAAGGGGTATAATTCTGTATTAACTCTTGGGAGCCCAAGGGCTGCTGCAAGGGCAGAGACCAGCATGAGCCCCCTGCCCGTCCCAACACTCCCACTGCATCTGCAACCAAAGCTTGCAGGAGGATCCCTGATCTAGAGAGGAGCCTGACCACACATTTTATATCAAAATACTCCTACGGATGTGGGCAAAGAAACCAAGATTTAAATGCCAGACACAGCAAAACTGCAACATGTACCAACAAATGAAAATGTGAATGAAGAAGTATCATCCTCAGCAAGCCCTGAGGAAGGGGGAACTGAGATCCTCAGAATCTGCTTTGACTAAAAACACAACTGAAAGAGCTGGATAATACCTTTTGTTCAGCATCACAATCCAAGACCACCTCATGTTGAGGAGACCAAGTCTGGCCCTGAAACACTTAATAGGATTAAATAAAAATGGCAAGAACCTTAAATACAAATAAGAAAACATCTATGAAAAGATCATCTACTGATAGGTTTTGAAAGTCTACGTGGAAACAACTGCCAGTTGTAACAGCAGCATCCTGTCAATGACACACATGTAAACAAAAGGAATAAAATACAAATAATAAGCCAACACTCCAGCAACAATGGATAAAATACGCCTAGATTTGTAATTTTCCATTAATAAAACCAACAACCACACATTTGAACTAGAAGAATGTTATTAAAACCAGCGGAAGTGTGACTGATGAATGACAGTTGATCAAAACTGACAGTTCACACTGAAGTCCAGAGGAATGCCCAGCCTTCACGTCCTCTTCAATCAGCCCTAAGCCAACGCCCGCTTATTGCTCAGAGCGCACTTGGTGCCCCGATGCAGGCACCTCACAGCACAGGGCTGTCTGTGCTCAAGTACCTGCTCAATCTGGCCATGCTGCTAAAAGCCACCATTTTCAGATTTTTGACAGTCACCCCTTGCCCACATCCCCATTTGTTCCTGGCAGGGTATGTTCTTGGCCAGAACGTTTATAGCCCCTGGTATTATCCCTGCAAAGCTGTGACGCATTCTTAACCACAATTTTGAAAACACACTGACATTATAATATACAAACATGTACAGAAGATATACACACTCAGACACACCAGGGGATAAAACAGACTGGGAGGAAACGAGGAACTTTATGTTACTGTCTTTTCTAATGAGATAGAAAGTGGCAGATGTAAAGATTTCATTCAACCGACAATCTCTTTTATGATATGAATAAACTACTAAAACAGATTTAATCCTTTATAAAATCAGATTATAAGAAGCAGACAAAATCACAACTTTATTCAATACGCCATCTTATCCAGCGTGACTAATGCATTATTTGTATGAAGTTAAAGTGGAGCATTGGAAAGCTATGAAATAAATCAAATGCTCTACTTTATGTAATCTTAACAGACAGATCCCATTAGGATTCTACTATGCATAGCTGTTGGTTAAAATCATTGACCAGTATCCTTATAAATTAATCAACTGAGGTAATGCTGGCTTGGCTGTCATCATTTGCTCCTAATCTACATTTAGAGTTCACTTCACTTTTCAAGCCCTTTGGAATAGGTTTATCAATTCTCTCACCTTGCATCAGACATCCACCTAACTGTTAATTATTTACAAAAGACCAGTACAATGGAACTGTATCTTTTATGTTCCTTTCCTTTCCACAGATATTAGAGCATATATTGACACTGTTTTATAATTAGTTAGGAAGATACTAAATCTTAACCAAACATTCCAGCCTGACTCAATTTTTTGATGAGACCTTTTATCATTGAAGTTGAATTTGCAGGCAGATTGTGTGAGTTTACACAAGCGAGAATCATTACAAAATCTAAAATAACCCTGATCTGGTTGAAATGCAGCTAGCAGAGTATTTTTGGTTATGGATATAAGGCAGGAAAAAAGCCTTCTAGATATCAGGTTATTTGTGGAACTCTAATGTGTTTTCAAACATATGACTTCTGTGTTATGTCTGTGTATTTTATGCAGTTTCTAGTCATGTTTGTTAGATGTCTGCGTGTCATGTACTGCAAGATTCATGAGCAGTCTACAACCAGGCAAAATTCTCACACAACAGCTTGTCTTGGGTAATGGGGAACGATACAGCAGAGTGAAGTGACAGGGAAGTGTATTATTTATTATCCTGATGAGGACAACACCTAAGATCATGTCTATGATCCTAGACACGCTCAATGTCCTGCTGATGAAGCTTATGATTCTGAATGACCACACAGGTGTTCTCCTATACAAATATCAAAACTCCTTAATTATATTCCCTTATCTATGATCCCTCCATGTGCACACTAAACAACAGACAGTTTGGGCAAGGGCTCTTTAAAGAGAGAAGGAAAGACTGAGCAATAACAAAAACATTGCAATAGATTGCATAATATTTCTGGAGCTCTACCACAGAGTAGGTAAAGGTCATCTGTGCCCAAAATGGAGTGAGAAAGAAAGGGAAGCTGTGGCTGAGTATGGCTTAGAGTTTACTAAATCAATGAAAAGCTTGAACCAGCTACACTGGCCTCTGGCTCAGCCCTCTAGAGCAAATTTACTGGCCCACAGACAACTATCAAAGCCACAAAGACAATACTTCTAAGTATGTATGACACTAGTAATCTCCCTAATTGCCTAAAAATGATACACAGGATCAAATCAAAATTCACTCCCTTCTTCAAAGGCACATTGTTAATTTCACAACCAAATTCCACAACACAGTCTATTAAAACACATATGCAAATGCCTCCTACTTTTCAGAGACATAAAAATAAAGACCATGAATTATTTTTGCTGCCTGTTTTCCCTTGAAGCTTGAAAAAAAAACCTTAGAATACAATTTTGCCCCTTATTCATTTTTTTCCAATCACTAGGATGTACTCCTCCTCATGCTTGCTGAATGCAACACAGTAATTTGTATTCCCAAGTGGTATAAATAGAAAATATGCTCAGTCTAATAACATATGTGAAGAAAACTCATGCCCAGGGTTAACCAACAAAGCAGCAGTGATCTGCCAGAAACAAAGGCAGCTGGCTCAAAGAGTAAGAATGCTTCTGAAAAACTGTGGAAGTACTATTCAGTGAACCATCCAAGATACGACGTTTACTTAAGCTACAGCTGCATATACAAAGCTTTGCTACAGGACCCCGTAAATGACAAGTCTTCTGGAGCAATGAGATGGTTTTGTCTCCAAAAGGTCCATGGCCTTCACTGTCCAGCTATAGCAGCAGGGCAAACTCCATGAAGTATACACACTGTAAATAAATTCTGCCCTTCAGAATAGTTTTTCTGCTTTGATTACCTTCTCCTGCAGATATGCTCTGTCCAAATGCCACCATTTCTCTTTACAGGCTTGCCTTTCCCGTTCTAATATATCTGCCTGGGTTTCTGTCTTCCTCTATCACCGTAAACATTCATAAACGTTAAGGGACTTAACCTCATCACACCCCCACGGAATAGGAAAATATACCCATCAGAGTTGGCAAGCAGTGAAGTGGAACTCGGCTGCCAGCATTCCTGACCAATGCCAAGCCCTTCTGCAAGTCACTTCTCTCTTCCCATTCCCCAGTGTATATGGGGTAATGGCAACGACTTATCTGAAAAAAAATGCCTCAGTCTAGCAGTAAAATTCTGAGATGTTATGCTTCTCACTTTACAAAAGGAAGTAAAGAAGATATATAAGTCAATATTGCTTGATGGGTCTGTAGCTATCACACCATTTTTATAAACATGCATCTGATATCTTGTTGCATCCAACACAAGGATCTTTGTGCACCAGCTATGCCACAATCAACACCATTTACTCTTCCTGTAGGTAACACTGTACAAGCAAGCTAGCGAAGGACTATACAGCCAGAGCGAAGTTCAGAGCAGAGAAAATGTCAAAAGCAGTTCCCAGCTGACACCCAGGAAGATGAAAAAGGGAGCAGAAAGACCAGATAAAGGTAACTACACAGCTGGCCCTTCTCTCTCATGCTTTTCACTTGAACAAAAAGAAAAAAAAGGCAAATTACCACTGAAGTAAATATCATTGCCTCCCTTTGACAAACACCAAGTGACTCTCCAAAGGCAGTAAAGCAGCTAGTCACTGTGAGAGAACCCATGTTCTATTCCTCAATATATATTCATCTTGATTCCACAAACTTAAAAATGATGACAACATTCAAGTATTACCAAGAGAGCAATGCAACTGAGTTCCTTCTCCAAGCAACCACGACCCTCAGCCACTGCCCAACGCCTCAATCCCTTCACCTATCCCTCTTCAAAGGCTTGGTGAAGACAAATGGGCTTTCCAATGTGCAACCAAGCATAAAGCCATGAAAATCAAAGGGCTGCTTTTTGAGTAAATATGAGCTCCAAAGCCATTGTCCTCTCCCACAGAGAGAGATCTATGAAAATGCTTACTACAGCATATGCACAGTATTCTTTGCAGCTCTGCCTCCCTGCTGACCACCAGCCCTAGGGCTCGGCCCGCTTCCCATCACAATTGGCTCCACCACACCCACTGACTTGTATTGGAACTCTTTCAGGGACCCTAACTAATGAGTTTTTAAACACTTGTAGACAGAGAAGATAATTCCTCATCATTATTCTTCATAGGAAACACCAGGAAGAATGTCACTCCATTGTTCTACAGGAAAGAAACTGGAAGAAAAATCATCCCCACAGTCAAAAGAGCAGCCCAAAGTTTTCATACATGAATTGGCTGCCCACCAAACTATGGTGGTCTCACCTGAGAGCTAAGGACAGGGACCTAAAATGTGTGCAACCTTCTGAAAATGTCTCATACAATGGCATTTATGCAGACAAAGAGGTCCATAACCAACAGACCTAAGTTTTTCCAATACAACAATCTCAAATACAAGCGTGGCTGTAGACAGCAGTATAGAAAAAGACTCACCTAAACACTGTACTACTGAAGGATCTTAGTTTCCCTCATGACATGAGACTGAAATAAATGGTAACTGGAAACCTTAATGATAGTTTATATTTAAAGCTTTGCATTGGCTTTCTCCACTGACAGTTGTATGCTTTTCTGCTCACAAGTGAAATCTTGACCTAAACCAGTAATAAAGGATTAAAAAAAGAACAAACAGACTTACACAATGTACTGTTACCCTCAGACATTAAAATATTTTAAATAAAAAACATTCCATTATGAAGCCACCTTCTCAGCACAGACCATAAGCCACCAAGTACTGCTCTGTTTTTACTGTCTTACTCTCAGGTGTGTATCACTTTGGAGGATGCAGACACCATCACCTATGATAAGGGCCTACACTTGGATGTTCAATAAAACTTTTGAGCTACGGTTGAATCCTGACAACAGTCCATGCAAAGTGCCAAACAGAAAAAGCATTAGTCTCAGTTGTAATTCATCTGCAGGTTTGAGCCCCAGGCACTGAAAGCAATGTAGAGCTACAAAATTTACTCATTCCACAACACCATGTACACCCACAGCATACAAAAATAGCTATTATAATACTTGTCAAAGGAACAACTGAGTGATTTTTAACTTGGTGCTCTATCTTTTCTTCTTTGCTGGTTGTTAATACCCCACCCCTATAACTACATGTAATTATGAGTGGGCTATTCCTGTCTTACTATAACTGGTAGCACCATGAGCATGTGAGTCAGGAATCTGAACTGCTGACTACAGCTCCTCACTAAACAAGACTTACACATCATACATAGTAAATGGCATTCCCTATTCTCTCCTCCACCTACAATGAAAATCAGCTTCCAGTTGTGGTATCATCTCCAACTCTCCCTAAAACTCACCATCCCAAATCACATGAAATAAGGACTCAACAACAATCTCCAGTAAAAAGACACATATTAACAGCTGAGGTCACAAAGAAAAAATTCCCCAAGTAAGAGTTTTCTTTTCTCAGTGGCTTGATTTGAATACATTCATAAAATGTTATTAAAACATGACAAAAAGTTTTACTGAAGAAACTACTGACTAGACCTTTGTTTAAAAGTCATAGTAACTTATGGTGTTGATCTGCTACGTACAAGTTGAGAAATAGTCTCTTCATGATAAAACAATTTGTAACAACTGGGAAGTCAACTGCAGAAGTTTTGGGTTATTCCCTTACCTCAATTCTAGAGCTCCATGTTACTTTTTCAGCACTATGAGCCCAAGCTTGTAAACCCATTGCACTGACTGGACTCAAGAGCAGTCCTGTTGAAATTCAGGAGCAATATACAATTCTTGTAAAGTTTCTGCGAGACTGGTCTCCAGTCCAGAGCAGTTGAAAACAAGCCCTTCAGCTCATTCCCCACAATTTCCTCACAAATGCAGATTTAACATCATAAGCCCTTTATAAGAATCTTTGATCAAACAACTGTCTCATTAGAAGTCTTTCAAAATGGAGCTTAAAAGCTACTGACAAACACACTGCCATCCTTCCTTTCATTTTTTAATCTCTACAGTTGTCCATTAGTCAGGAGTAATGTACCTTCTGACCTCTGACCAAAGCTATTAGAACAATTTAAACAAATATTTTGGTTACAAAGCATCAACACAAAACATTCAGTAACAATAAAAAGATGAAAGAGCTGTGTTTTGGAGTCACTGTTGTGACTTCCTGACCGTGTTATATTATGAGTGGTCTGGAAGGTTATACTAACTTGACATCTTACTTGATTTACTATCTTCTTTTTCAATGCTTAAGAAAGAATTTGTAACACTGCAAAACCCAGAATTATGGCACATTTTCAGTTTGCAGTGTTAATAGATGTTTGATGGCTTTAGAAAATCCATTCTGTTAACTGCAATCAAGAGAAAATGTTCAAGTTTTTCTCTCCATTTTCCTTTTCTTTCTGTAAAAGAAAGGCAGTAAATTTGAATTAGACAGGTTCAGAATTGGGCTCTGAGGAGTTTTTCCTCATGTACAGTATTAGGCATGTGCAGAGTGCCTTGCTGATCCTGGTCACTGGAGAGTTGCTCCACATTTAATGAAATCTGCCTTTTGGCCAAAATGGGCAAATCCAGGACCCTCTCAAGTCAGCTGAGAGCTCCTCCATTGGCATCACTGGCTACTGACTTGGGCTCAAGCTGGAGGAAGACATGGATCCTTTACTGTATTTATTGACTATATACATTTAACAAGGATCCAGGAGCCAAATCCTTCAAGTCCTCGACACAAAAAAAATTCCACTACCTCAAACTAAAGGCACAGGGAAAAAAAAGTATAGGGTCTATCTGTTTAGATGCTTATTCTACACACTTCATGCGTTTAATGTATACAACATTTCCTACAATGTCTCTAGTTTGGTTTTTTTTTTTTTAATGAGATTTAATATTTGCATTTTTCCTGCCTGCCCAGTTATTTGTGAAATCCTGTAGAACTGCTGATAGGTTTCAGGGAAATGGATGTGTACTATACAGTCAAAAATTACATCAGTTTTCACTACCAAATACATCAAAAAGTGGGGTTCAGTCATTAGTAAAACATTTGGGGAGTGATCAAGAACCCCATTTGACTAAACTTAACTTGAAATTAGAGTTGTTTTAACAGGACCACTTGTGTGCTTCAAACTACCTGCCTATGGACCCTGCTACATTACGGCCCACATGCTTTTTCTAAGTTCATAGCAAATTTTATCCTATCTCACCATGTTGGGAATTTTGCTTGACTTAGATAAAAACAGAATTTGGGCCTTTTAATACAAAAAGCATCAAAACACACCTTCCACAATGCTGGAGCATATTGTCTCAGTCCTAAAAAGTACAAAAAGACCAGCAGTGTCCATCCATTTTTTCAAAGACCGTTCAGTATACTTATTTAACTTACTAGTTTACACAGTGTCACATTTTCCCTTTAAATTATTTAGTAAATTCCAGGTTGCAGAAGTACTCTTGTCAGACAAAAGGAATAATTTTGCTTTACTGAAGGACCTGCATCATAGCACTATCTTTTACTAAAAAAGAAAAACCCAAACAATATAATTGGCATTCATGTACAAAGTGCTTAAAAGCTCTTAAGTTCTGCCTGGCTTTAGAATAGCTGAACAGTATCTGAAGTATCTACTCTCTGTCCCAATTTGTATATTTTAAAACTCATTAAATTCTTGAATGAATCATTAGGAAAACAATTCAAATACTGTTAAAGTGATAGTAATTTTGCCTCATAGGATAGATGTGAGCTTAATGTTTGCAAACAGCCAAATTCTTTTAAGATTTACACTCCATGGAGTTCAGTATCAGCCAGGGAAGAATTACTAAATCAGGATGTACTTCAAGTACAGGTTTTGGCCCAAGACTATTTTTGGTCTTCTTCAGCTGCTTGTTTTGACAGAATCTAATCCCCCTCACACACCCACCAGCAGCCACACAATCTATCCATTTACACTTCCAAAGCAAATTGAAAACGAAACATTCGCAAATAATTACTCGCGAATGTCTGTAATACAAATCCAAAAAGTAACTGCAATTCAACTGCAATGTTTCTTAGGGAGAAGAAAAGGAGGGGGAGAAAAACCTTACAGAAATCCAGTCAAAATGTGACTTTCTCCTACACTAATGCTCTGATCATCACGACTTAAAAAATGTAAACTAAAAAATAAAAACTAAATCTAACTCCCCAAGAGCATATCTACTCTATTTCACACATTGCCATCAGATACACAACACTGTTTCCACGTTCAAAACACTTCTCATTTAGTGAGTTATTACAGACCCAGGTGAAAGAACAGTAACTGAGAAGGTCTTCTGCAGGGGCACAAGGCGAAGGGGGAAGGTGGGCGAAGAGGGGGAAGGAGCCCAGGCTGGAACTGAAACAGAAACAGTTCACCTTTGTCTGGAGAGCAGGATCACCCCCTCCAGGTTGAGGGCTAGGCTGAAAGGGCGCGCTGCTGGGGCATGCAGCGTGCTTCTGCATTCACACAGGAGAGGAACCTGGCCCACAGATGGCCTGTTCTCAGCTTTGTCAGCCACAAACAGACCTTTGAACTTTCTATTTATATAACAGTTTAGTGAGTTTAAGCCTCTTCCTGTATAACTGGCAGTTTGCTGGTTTTGCTGTAATTAGGCTACTTGTGATACATAATATAAAAAAGAACAAAAACCAAGAGGCTTGTTTCTCTGCAGTGAGAAGTCTTCCTCATCACAACCACACAGCTAAGAAGACACAGTTACCTGCTCGTCTTATTTCCCGTTGCCAGGTTTTAATTTATATCCCTCAATATGCATTTTTCCGCTAAGTATTTCCCCAACTTCCACTTTTTTAAGGATTGGAGGACTTAAAAATATTAATACCTATGACAATAAATGTAAACCATGAATTTCCCTGCCTTTGTTCGTGCTGGTGAGGAGCTATACATTCGGGGGTGGGTGGGTCTTTGTTGGGTTTTGCTGTTTCCCAGCCGCTGATTAATGACACCACCTTACTCCGTAAGTAGGTTCAAATCCAGCCACATGGTCCCAGGACACAGCAAGATTTCATTTACTTGGTTACCACAGACAAGCATGGAAAGTGATTTAAAAGATGAAATTTGATTTTTAACAGCAAGTGGTCCCCTTGGTGCACACAGGCATTCAAGCTTTTCATTATAGGCATCTCCCTTCCTTTCTCCCTCATAGAATAGCTCATATTAAATGCAAGCCCAGGTGAATACTTCTTATTCATCCAGGAATCACAGCAGACTTCAGCTTTGGCCCTTTCATCTCATCCTCAGTTTACATTCATTTAAATTGTTTTGGGTATTTTTCAGTTTTTTCAAGTCTGGCAAAACATCCACAGGGATATGAATGGCCTTATTTTACACATTTTGCCCCAGTGTTAACAAAATCCCCCATACCAACTATCAGTTACCCTCCTAATCACATTCTTGATGAAGGTGCAATGAAACACCTCACTCTTGTACTACTGCGATCTCTCCTAATATGTGAAACTAAAGGGCTGATTCTGCAGTTTGTATCAAGACAAAGCTCCCACTAATCATTTGGAAGGCCAGGTGAGAATTTCATCAGAATGTAGTGGCACTGCACACAGTAACAATCACAGCTCTTAACAAAATATGTTTCAAGAAGTGACACAAAAATGTACCTCCATTGGAGGCAGGGGGAAAATTAACTGTATTTTTCCCATCAACTCATAACTTTTCTGAAGTAATTTCCTGGTATAAAGGCAAAGCAGAGAAAGTTCACCTTTACACCTTTACATCAGATTAAAAAAAAAAATTCTGCTCAAGCTATAAATACTTTTTTAATATATTTCTCAGGCTAATGATGTTTCTGTTGTACTTTGCATACAGATAATACAAACACCCACACACACAGTAGGCCTGAGCTTGCCTTCTTGGCGATTGCAGCACAGATTAGCAGAAGTTTTGGGTTTGCAAGGAATGCAGAAGAGGGTCCCTAATTGCCTTATAAATGCTTGTGAAACATGTTTTACAGAGGCCAGCTTACAGGCGGAAGGAGGGCAGCTTCAAAATAAGCAGCAATTCACACATCATGTTATATATACTCATTTGCAAATATTGGGAAGCAACCACACCATATTGGATACACAGACAAAATTAATAAATCGTGATGGATGAGCAGGCATATTTCTGGGTGTGTAGAGATGATGTATGTATCACACATTACATATATACATATGTTTGTGGACAGATGAGCTAAATTCAACCCTCTGTAAGCTACGCAACTACTTGTCAGAGACAAAAATATTTACATGTCCAATAAAATACATGCCACATTTGTCTATACACGTAGATTTACCCACATATTATATATGCATTCGCATATAGTAATTGGATTATTAAAAGCTAAATGCAACTTGATCTCTGCAATAAGTAATTCTGTGTGAACGCCTGTGCCACATAGAGAGTTTCTGCAGATATCAAACTGTTTGAAACAGTCAAAGTAAAAATGTTCTCTCTCATGAACCCTAAAACCCACTAAAAACAATACATTTCACAGTACAAAAAAAAAGAAGTGGAATTTCCAGAATGAGTGGCAATATGTTCATATTTTACGGAAAAACAGGCACAGGAGTTCCCTTCTTCCTGATGCCCATCTCTAAATCCACATAAAACCATAGTCAAATGAAAGTAAGTTATTAAGCAAACACTAAAACTCAATACCTCTAATGTGTTTAGTATTTGAACTACACCCACATATTGGGTTGTAACAGCTTCTATTAAATTAATGATGTTACCCACATTATAAATTAGGCAAATTGTATGCAAATATTATTTGAGTGGTAATACGGCGGTTATCAGTTGTCTGCAAAATAAATTAGTGTAGCAGAGTAAAGATAGTGTGGTAGAAGCATAATATTTAATTGAGCACTAATTTTATTGTGATTATTGCTTTTAAATAACAACAGCATGATTATTAAAAAGATGTAATACAATGGATTATGCAGAGCTGATAAAACACGCACTTGATCCAAAACGCCTGCTTACAGATTAATATTGATACAGGGTAATTTATGGTTGCGAGGATTTCCTCCCAATTGCTGCAGAATGGAACGTGACAGGTATTTGGTTCTGATTACCATGGATTTGCAAGTATAGCTGTTAGACCGTGTTTGGCAAAATGATAGTTATTAACAAGATATATTACCTTGTTCCTAGACATACCTTTATATTATCAACAAAGTAAAGTAAACCCTTTGCGAAACACGAGGTCCAAATGCACATGCAAACACACATATAATCTGTGTGACATTTAGAGATTAGGATCACAAAATACAGTATTTTAGTCTCTTTCTTTCTTGGCAAACTGCACTCCAGCCTAAAAGCATTTAACAAAGCAGTACCCAGCCTCTGAAATTCACCATGCATAGTTAAGGAATTACATTCGCTAAATTGAAAAGTAAAGAAAGAACCAATGAAACCAGCCAAAGAATAAGCATAATCTCATTAACCAGTCAGGGAGGTGACTAAATACCTACCCAAATTCTAACTTTCCCAGCTACTTGTCATCCATCAAAAATTCCTTAGCATTCACTTTGATAACAAGTTTACAATACACTTAAATAGCTACACCGTTCTTTTTAAGGTGTGCACCAATTTGCAGAGCAATATAAACCTAAAATTCCACTCTTAAAAGAAATGGAAAGAAAGAAAAGAAAAATGAGGCAGAGAGGGGCAGGAAAGATAGACCTGTTATAATAATATCACGGGTACTGATCTTCCCACTTCCAAAAGTAACTTCAATAACGCCTCATCCAGAATAGGAAACCAGCAAAACCAGCAACAGAAGCCCCCACGCCGATCAGGGCTACAGCCGAACTGTGCCACACAGCAAAACTACAGTTGCGGTTCTCCCCGTGAAAGGAACATTGTCAGTGACAGCAGTAAACACAACATTAGCAGAGCCGCGATCCCGGGGAACATCGCCGCCCCTGCTCGGGAGGGGGCTGCCGCCGCTGCTGCTCGCAGCCGGCACCTCTCGGCTCTCCCCCGCGGGCCAACTTCGCCCCCCGCCGCCGCGCACCGAGCGCTGCTCCCCAGCCCAGGCGCGGCCGCGGAGCGGGGCTGCGGAGCGCGGCT